>OX465095.1:14864830-15217330 GCA_949987625.1 Chalcis sispes | reverse complement strand
TAAATGGTCCCACTTTTGCTTTTAAATTTGATCTTTTAGAGTATCCAAGAATTTTTATAGCGTCATTACTCAGTGCGATTAAATAAACTATTTCATGCGATAATGTTTCATATGAAAGACAAATAGTCAATGGTTTCGTTACAATAATGATGAAAAATAAGTTCTAAAATCTGAAATATAAAAGAAAAATTGTATATATCGTTAAAAAAATTAAAATTAAAAACAAAACGCGCGCGTTGATAAAAAAAAAAAAAAAAAAAATACCCACGAAAATCTTTGATAAATCACCTCTCGACGATATAATCACGATAATCGTCCACCACCACCTCTTACTTGACCATCGGAACGATGGAGGCTCGCTCCGGCTTGTATGCATGCGCGCACGTGTATATGTTGCATCGGTCTCTCGATGCGCCATAATATCGTCGACGACGAGCCGCCGTTTCTATTTATAGAACCCGTTCTCTCTCTCTCTCTCTTTCTCTTTCTCTCTCGACTCTGTTTTGTCGCGATCTCACTCTCTGTGTCTGAGTGCATGTATATACTCGCTCTCTCGCAAAAAAGCCGCTCCTTTTTACCGGCGCGCGCGAGCGAGCGCCACGAAACGAAGGACGATTATAAGCGCGCGATAGAATCGGAATCGACTCGCTGCTGTTACGCGTCTCTTGGTATTTGATGTATGTGTCTGTATAATAGCGTTTCCTAACCTATTCCTTGTCATTTTTCTTTTAAGATTTCTCGTCGATGGAGCCTGGATTTATTGTAATTATTTAATCGGTGGTGTGTCGAAGGTACCAATGGTATATCGAAGGATGGATAATGATGTTTGAATTAAAGCTTTTTTTTACTCGATCAATTACTTGCTTTATGAGTTATTTAATGACTGGTTTTTGAAAAATTTCATTAGTTAAGAGTTTATTTATGACTGAAATTATGCACAATCGAGCGTAACGTTAAAACTTGCTTCGTTTAGCCGTCTTAAATAGTAGACTCGTTATTTCTGTATTTATATCGAATCGATATATATATATTCAACGTATTTATTCAAATGATGCACGACAGATATTTGTTTATTTTATCAAGTATTCAATGCAAAAATTATTTATCTTAATAATTTATTGATATTACCTTTTTTTTTCTTTCACAAAAGTATAAAGTACTACTGCGCTTACAATCGTCTTTTTTCGTAAGTTATAAAATCGATAAAATGCATTGCGTTGTCAGATTTCATAAAAAGTTTCGTTCCACGGCAACCATTTAAACAATTCAGGATTAAAATGATTTTTTTCACATCAAAGCAGCCCGTAAACATTCATTCGATCCGCAAACATTTGATATATACGTCACTTCTGCATTCGGCATTTTCGAGGTCGCGCGACGCTCTCGCGAATTAATTATACGTATATATATATAACGAAAAAAAAAAAAAAAAAAAAAAAAAGGAATGACAACGCAGACGCACATGCGTAATTGATTCTTATTTTTTTTTTTTTTTTTTTTTTTTTTTTCGAGAGTTGCGCGCTTTTACAAAGCGCTCAGCTTAGAGTAATCGCGAACGTTGTTGCGACGAGAGTCATCTAGCCATCCGAATGCAGAGTAGTTGAACATTTTTTCGGCCAACGCGACGCCCAGCCGTAATTCACTGTTTTTTTTTCTTTCTCTCTCTTTTTTTTTTTTTTTTTTTTAATTTTAGTTCTAGTTTCCTCTTTGTATATTCTTCAAAGGCTTTTTGTGCTTTGTTATAGTTCAGCATTGTTTCGTCTTAGACTAAGAATAGTTTATGTACTTAGTAGAATAGGATCGTCGTTGTTTCTTTTGGTTACTTTTGAATTTTATTCGTTTTTCTGAACAATTTTTTTTAGTGTGCCATTATTTATTTTTTTTTTTTTTTTTTTTTATTATTTAAGAGAGGAACCGGTTTCATAGATGCCGTCGACTTAAAAGTAAAATTATCGATATTATCAATGACAATAAACGAAAATCATTTGCATCTTATGATAAGCATAAAGAAATAAAAATTATCCAATTAAATATCTTAACCAATCTATTTTTAATTCAAACAATATTTAATATTTCCAAGGTTTCTTTACGCCAGCCGGCAAACGTATGAGAAATACATGCTTTGAATCGCAGTTGCGAAGTAACAAGTGGCAAATGAAAGATGTTTGTTTCTCGATTCATTATCTTCGTTTGATCGATCGTCCCATCTTCGTCGTCGTCGTCGGTGCACACCGACGATCGAACAATTGCATAACTCTCTGTTTACGTTTCGCTCCGCCACTGTTGCCGTCTCTCAACGGCATGATTTTTTTCTCCTTTTTTTTTTTTCTCAAATCTTGATTGCATCTAATATTGTGATTGAACGATTTTTTTTACCGCATCTACTGCTTTTTACCGCTTGTTTTGACATCTGCAAATTACGTATTTTGTACATTAGCGAACTTTGGTGTACGACGTTGTGTAATGGTTACCGATTTACGTAATTTGGATCATTTTTTTTTTTCACTTCCTTTCAATATGTAAGTAGACTCTGGCGTAGTTTTTAAGTAACTACATAATTGTTGTTTTTGTAAGTTAAGATAGCTTATTTTGTTTTTCTCTTTTTTTTTGTTAATCCATGTGTTACGTACATGAACGTGTTATCACGTTCATATAAAAGCAAGATAAAATTTTAAATGAAACGTTATTAATATCTTGAGAAGCATTTAAAGAAAAATTCAAAGAATTATTTTCAAAACAAATAGATTTCATAGTTTATTTAATATAGTATGCAAGGTTACGTTATTTAAATATTTTAGACATTTTCTTTCTTCACGACATTCTTAGCTTCATTAGCACCAACAGTTTTAACTGTTATGAAAATAGTTTCTAGGCTAAAAGTTAATCTCTAGTATAAGCTTTCATTAAATTACGCTATAAAATTCAGTTATCCAATTCGAATTCTTCAACATTCATTTCTTCGATAACGTAAAGAAGAATTATTAAAAAATGAATGAAAAGTCTTTTTCATTCATTGCTCATCGAAAACAAGAATTTTTCGAGGCTCTAAACGCTATTCCAAATATTTCAATATACACTTCTCTACCGTTGCTGCAATATGCACACACACACATACACACACATTTATATATATGCTAATCGAGTTCTGCACCAATCGCGTGAGCACGTATACGCAGCAAACTCGTCGGCGTCCACCACTCCGTCTAGTCGTTAGACTTTTCACGCTTGTTGTGGGAGAAAGAGCAAGTAATAGAGGAGAGAGAGAGAGAGAGAGAGAGAGAGAGAGAGAGAGAGAGAGAGAGAGAGAGAGAACGCGCGCAACATGCCGGGTCTCGGGCGAGGTCGGGATTCCGTCGAATATCCCTCTCCGCACATCTACATTACGCGCGTAACAGAGCGGCGCTCATTGTTCCCTACACGGCGAAGAACTTTTGCACCGCGTAAAAGCGCAAGTATTCACAAATCGCGCGTTCTCCTTTATGTATACATCATGTGGACGCACACGGGTCTACGCGTTGTTGCAAACGACGTCGTGTGTGTGTGTATATATATGTACATATTGTGGTAAGCGAAATATTGTAGCCGAGGAAACTAAACGGGGAGAAAGGTTGTGCGTGTCGTAGTCGGCGCTGCCGCGCAGTGGCGTCGTGCCCCCCCCCCCCCTATTGCATTGTTGGCGATTGTGCTGATGGATTTGGATGAAATTCCAACACCGTGCGTTAAATTTTGTATGCGCGGACGAATTGTGGATATTTAATTGTTGTTTTTCCTCTTCTTTTTTTTTTTTTTTTTCAAGAAAAGTTTTTTTTAAGAAAAGTTGTCGATATAGATTTTAAATGAGAGTAGATAAATTTAATAAACGAATTGTTTAATCGACGAAAATCCAATATATTTTGCATCTGCGCTTTAATTGTAAAATGAAGTTGAAAATAAATTTTTTGTTCAAAGATTACTTTTAACGGGTTACCCCCACTTGCGACTTTGAAAAAATCGATTTTTTGTTAATTGCATTTTTTTGAAGTATAAGTATCTGAGAATATGACCTGGAAATTTCAAGTCGATCCGAACAAAATTGACTGAGATATGAGCGTTGAAAGAGAAGAATCCATTGTGTAAACAACCGGCAATTAAAACTTTAAACGCGTTTTTCTCGAAATGGCATTTCTGAAGTCGGTGACCAAGATTACTCGAACACTAATAAACCGATCTTCTTGAAATTTTGCAGGCTTATTTAATACATAAAAATGTAGTCTTTAATCGTTCGATTTTTCGTTAAAATCGAACCATTAACTTTGACTGTCCGCCATTTTGTGAAAGATGAATATTTTTTTAAATTCTTCGATTAAAGACTAGTTTATACTTATATTCAACTAAATTTATCCACATTTTTTGTTTCAAATGATCCACTTCGCCGCAATGTTGGTCACCGCAAACCGTATAAATAAAAACACTATTTCATTGGCGGCCATTTGCCACTTAACAATGTAATATTTTGCAATAAAAAAATTACTGAAAGTTCTTCAAGATGTATTCTTTAAGATGATATAATAATCGTTAAAAAAAGTTTTGTAGTTTTCTTTAAAAAAATTCATGAAAAAGGCCTTTTTTGTTGAGCTACAACTGGGGGTAACCCCTTAATTGTTCATAAAATTGTATTCTTGTTCATATACATTTATGGATTAAATGAAACTTAAGTTTCACTCTTAAAAAGAGCGATAGCATTTATCTTATATCTATAGATTCACATTCGAATCGAATGTTTTTTTTTTTTTTGTAAAGCACACACACGTACAACCGTTTCGAGGTGTGACATAAATAATTGTCCATCCGTGTACAAAATCCAATTAAAAATAACTTGAATTCTCCCGATTCGTCTGCGCACGTACGCATCATATATATAATCCATTCTCCAGGGGATCGAGACTTGTTTAAATACACGCTTACATAGAGAGCGCTAACGCGAGTACACACATACAGATGTACTACATATATAATTCCGCGAGTCTCCGAAAGCCAACCAAACTGTTCGGTGGGAATATCGTAGGTGTGTTAAGCGGCAACTGCTCCCCACCAATTGGAGCGACGAATGACAACGCGTGCACGGACTCACGTAAACACACTGACGTTGTTTCGCTTTCCAGTCGTCTACGTGCGTGCGCGCAGTTAGTTTTATGCCGGACGGTTGAAATAAGAAGAAATAATAAAAGGAGAAAGCACGAGCGGAGAGAGCCCTTTTTCGATTGACGCGCGGCCGATCGCCGAGATCGATATATTTATTTATTACAAAGGGTTCTATACATGACGTCTGCAAAGTACTAACCTATTTTTACGGGTGGGGGGAGGCGACTTACAACGCTGTCACGGTAGACGCGTGTGCGCGCGTAGGAGTACAAAATCGTAAGTGTACCGAGTAGTCCTGCGCATAGGGAGAAAGTTTCCTTCTCGAAAAGGGGGAAGCAAAGAGGGAGTAAAAGGAAAAAAGGGACGCATTTCGTACGCGAACGTGAGCGATAGACTTGCAGTACACTTGGTGTTGCTTGGCGGATACGGAGGTGTGTCTGTGTGTACGTGAGTTCTTGTCGTCGGGTGAAATCTTGTACTCGACCTATTTTCGAGAGTCATTACTGTCTTGCCGATTTTACCTACGTCCGTAGCGTCGATTTGAATTCGTTTTGTTGGATAAGGTAAGCACACCATTTGGTGATAATTGTAAACGTGTGGAAACAGTGATGATTGACAGTCGCAAAATAGAGGTGTTAATATTCAACATGTGGAAAGCACGCTTCTACCTAATTTTGAGGTTAATCGGGCTAAGGGCGACGGTAGTCGACCTCATTTAATTAAAATACTATTTTCGTTGATAAATTTAGAGCTGTCACTTTAATATATTTTGCATCGATTGTTGTTAAAAATCTGCTCGTATTTTTTTCATTACAATTGTATATTTAATTAAAAATTTTATCACAACAAAAAAGTATTTAAATGTATTCAAAATCTACATGTAGTTCAATGACGCAGTTGTCATACTGACTTTTCAAGTATCGTAAAAGTTTGATTTTTTTATAAAGCACATTATAATTTTGCGTCTGTCAATAAATCAATATGCAGTATCGATAATTGGTACTCCTGTGACGTAGATTTTTGACTTGACGAAATTAAAAAGGAGCCAAGAAGAGAGAAAGAAAATAAGAGGCCGACATCTACCGCTGTCGCCACAGCGTGTAATGCAAAGTAACAGCAACAGCAATATGGTGCTGTTGTTTCTTGGGCAGTACAGAAACAATCCATCGACACTCCTCGACTTATTCTCGCCCCGATTCGCCGTTGACTTTTTATTTTCGGATACGTGTCTTACCGTCGTGTATGTACGTAAGTATATACAACGAACGATGTAGTTTTCTTTAGAGAAATGTGCCTCTGTAGATTTTATGCGACGACGCCGGCGTGGCGTGCGCGTAGCTTATGAGGGGGCTTCTCGCGAATGCAGAATAAGGGGATGACCGAACGCAATCATCGTTCGAGAATGTTTCGTGTTGTTGCAGTGCGCAGGAGTAGTTAAACGCGCCATATTTAAGAAGTATTTTCTCAATGTCGATTGAGGTTGTGCGATATTTATAATGAAAATTATCTTTAATTCGTTGAATTTTGTAAAAGCAATTCAACCGTATATTTTTATTTATCTTTAGAAAGTCGTGTTAATTGAGTAAAGGTAGTATGGATGCTCTGGTGCATTATCGGGCCATGCAATACATTTGTGTCAAAGCACAATATTAAAAATTATTCTTTGCATATGATTAACAGTTTTTTTTATAGATTTTACATTAAATACTTCGAGTTTTTAAGAATTCTATTGTTTATATATAAAGAAAAAATTCAAAAATCTATGTATGATAAAGAATTTTTCATGTAGTTGATTATTTAATGTGTTTACTGATGTAAATATGCAAATCAATTTAAAATTTCCATTTAACTATTTGATTATATTTTTATTTAAATCAAATATTCGATTAATTTTAATAATAATGTGAAAAAAATTTAAATTCTATATTTAATAAATAGATTTTATATAACAATATTATTTTTTATTCTGTTCTAGAAAACATAAAAAAGTAGCGAAATCCAAGATGTTCAGTTTTCATAAACCAAAGGTTTACCGGTCCAGCACTGGATGCTGTATCTGTAAAGCTAAATCCAGTAGTTCAAGGTTTACAGATAGTAAGAAATATGAAGAAGACTTTATAAAATGCTTCCAGCTAGAAGAACGTCGTACAGGGGAAATTTGCAATGCTTGTGTGCTCTTAGTTAAAAGGTGGAAAAAGCTACCAGCTGGAAGCAGTCGCAATTGGAGACATGTAAGTTCCTGCAGAATTAATTTAAATTTATTTTGTTTTATACTATTTTAAATTTTCACATTTTAAAGTAACTTCAGAAATGATATTTGATGTCGTTGTAAATACCAGTTTCTCATCATTATTGTTTATTAAAATTTTAAAAATATTTAAAAATTTTTAACGCATTTTTAAAATTTTGAATAAATTCACTCGATTGATCCAAAAAAGTTTGTATTAATATTTGACGCTTTATGAATAAACAGGTAGTTGATGCACGAGCTGGTCCAGGGATCAAATCAACAAAGTTTAAAGCAAAAAATAAGAAAAAGCTTAAGGAGGTTCCAGAAAAATTTGAAAAAATATTGAAGAAGAAACACGTGTACTTGAAGAATGATAGAGAACGTGAACAGAGTCCTGCCATGAGCGATGATTTGACAGGTTTGAAATTTAAATTTGAACATTTATTTTTTATGTGAAAATTCTTGTAGGGACACAGTGGTGTTGAAAGCTGTGTAACAATAATTGTTATGAAATGGTTGATAACGACTATAATGTCAGTCATTGAAACAGTAAATTTAAATAAACAATAAAAGTTTATTTTTATCAACGATGAATTTACAATTTTGCAGTATATGCAACTTAATATTTTAAAAAAAGGTATGATCCTCATAGAAATGTAGACTTAGTTCTGCACTGATAAAATACATCAAAAATATTGATATTTTATTAAGTTAATGATGTACTGAGTCGTGAAAAATTGTTTTTGATGCTTTATCACTGTTCTGTACTTTTTAATCAGGTATTGGCTATCAATATCTGCTAAGTAAACAGTAGAAAATTTTTGTTCAATGATTTACTATCAACTATTTTTATTTATGTTTTTTAAATCATTTCTCATAAATAAGAAATTTTTAAATTTATAAGTGAAAAATAGTTGTTTGAAAATGTACAATTCTTATGTGAATTTTATTCGAATTTATTATAGCGATTAATGTTCTTGGCAGTATTGCTGTACCTGATTTTTTAAAATATATTATTACAAAAGTATAGTAATAATATTCTACTTTTCTGTTTTTAGAAGATTATTTAGCTGGCACTGGTAGTAAAGGTTCCAGCAGAGCAGGTAGTCCAGCTGGTAGTGATGGCACTGGAGTAGGAGAGAAGAGACTAGATATTGATCAAGCAGAATTAGAAATTAGCAACTTCATTGACTTAACATATTTCAAAAGGTAAATATTGTTCATAAAATAAATTACTTAATTTTATAGAATACTTTATTCAAATGTAGGTTTATTTTTAATTTTATTCAAAATATTTAAAATGTTTACTTCTACATTAATTTAATTTATATTTTAGGAAAAACGTGTGTTGCGGAGTAATATTCGTTGGTATGATGGGAGAAGTGCTGATCGAACCAGCTTTGTTAAAACCATGTCTGGGTTGTATAGCACGTCAGCAACGACAACGTGCTGCTTTGTCAAATATTGGTCTTACGGGTTCAAGCCCATCACATTCATCAGCTTCTGCAAGTCCGTGTCACAGTTCTGCTTCTACCAGTCCGGCTCATAGTGTAGAATCCGGCATCGAAGGTTCAGTTGTTAGTGGCAAAGCAATCGGTAAAGGCTTCTGTGATTCCTCTTCAGATTCGGGTTACGACGATTCAAGTCAGGGTACACTGAGCGAAATTAAGAAGCAAAATAACAATAATCAGCCGCCAGCGGCATCTCAGACTCTTAATCTTCTTAGTAAATCAGGTACATCATTCATTTAATTATTAATCTATATTTTATTATATTTATAATGTTTCGATCGACTAATATATTATATATTTTATTTTTTTGTTACAGGCAAGTTAACCAGTAAAGTGCAAACGCCAAAAGCGGAAAAAATCGTTCCTGTCTCTAAAACAGTACGGTTGAAGGGCTTGAATGGCAACGTTGGTACCAAAATGCCTATCAAGTTACTATGTAAGCCGGTTGCACTTGTCAGCTCAGCTAAATTGAGTCTTAGTAATAGTGGTTCGAGGCCCGTCGAATCGGTGCTTACGGTTCCCTCGGCCGTTGACTTTACTGTACGCGCCTCAACTCATAGACAGTCGCGTGCCAATTGAAAACATTTTTTTTGCATATACTCACTAACGATGTGCACACTAGTTGCTTGGTAATCTTCATCTTTCATTTGTGGTTCATGCCGATTTCAGATTCCATTATGAGGTGACTTTATCTGAATTTATTTAACAAAATTTATTCTCTCTAAATTTTCTAAAAAATATAATAAGAAATCATATAATTTATTAAATTAAAGTATAAAATTCTTTTACTTTACAAATGCAACAATGAATGAAGAATAATTGATTCACTTAATATTTGCAAAATTCAAAATCGACTATCTTAATATTTAATATCTGTACAAAGTATCATGAAAAATTTTAATTCTAGGAATAACTGGAACAAAATGAAATATACATTTTTTATTTTTTCCATAATAGGTAAGCGTTTTTACTATTTTTCAGAAGTTAAAATGATTAAGTTTTCATAAAATTGTTCATTTTATAAAATTTTCGAAATTTTGAATTTATTTCAACATAATCATTATTTGAATTAAATGTTTCGAAATCTGCACATTAAATTATAGGAAAAAAGGCATTAATTTATTTCATTTATTTCCGTTTTCATATTATAATTTTCTTACAATTTAATGTGCCGAAAAACGTATCGTTAATTCAGTGCATGATTTTCAAGAACAAAAAAGAAATTGTAAAAATTGCAACTAACGTGCACATCGTTTTTGCGATAGAGTCTTAATTTATATTTATTTTTTCTTATTTTCGCCTATAAGTTAGATGTACGTATATTAAATATGTATATAAACATATATACATATAAATATAAATATATTTATGACAGAGTTGCAGCATTTTTTCGTGAAGTATGCACGCTTTCTTTTTTTACTTTTTAAAAGATATTTTATGTTTCGTACAATAAAAGTCGCATATTTATTAAAACCATTATCTTTACAACAAACAAGGATTTTCCGAAATAAAATCATTTGTCACTAGTATAGTATTCTCACTTACACTGGCTGTGAAGTAATTAGTATGTAAAAAATTTTTGAAATTTTTCAACAAAAAAATCTATCGTCTTTACTTAATTATTAAACAACGTAACTTCGTTTAGAGCCCTAGTGACAAATCATATAAATGTGAAAAAAGAAATTCTTTGTTTGTTAAAAAGTAAAAATTCAGGACGTCAATGTAGTCTAAAAAATTCAGAGTTTCCATGACTCGAATAATCTAACAACTCATAATTATGGACCAAACAACTAGATTGCTTACTCAAAGAACTTTATTGCAACATGAATAAATAATGTTGCTTGTACATACATAAAGAAAACAAAGAAAATACATTAATTTATCAATAAGAACTCTCTCTTTCTACCTCTTAAATAATACACTTAAGAGTTAACTTGAATTGTTGAAATCTAACTGTTATTGCTCATTTAATTTCATCAATTTGAGAAGCAGCATAAAATTCTCTGCAACTTTATTACAAGTTAGAGATTTCGGCTGGTCCGAGCAATGGTATCAGTAAGAGATTAGTTATGATTTATTTAAAAAATTATTGTTAAATGATCATTTGTATTTTTAGCGTTATTCATTCAATTAAATTATAGTTTTTCTTTCGGCAAAAGATAATGTAAAGTTTACCGATCAATTTTAATTTAAAAAGTCGATTTTTAGATTTCACATGTAATATGTACACATTAGATTTCACCGTTTAATAATGACTAATATTTCTAAGTCGAGTCTTGCCATTATTTTTATTAGAATCATTATTTTATAACATCTATAAAAAATGGCACTATTTTTTAAATAAGCAAGACAATCAAGCCCATCCTTTTTATCATTAAGTGTTAAAGAGGTGTGACAACAGATCTATAATAAAAAATAATAAAATCAATAATACAAGTTAGATTACAGAAGAGAGAGACTTGAGTCAATAAAAATAGTTACGAATGGAATCATCTAAGTTAGCTATTATTGTGGTACGGCGTATGAATGTAAGAATAATAAATGTTACCTCAAATTCCACTAGATGGAATTTGATAAAATTAAGGGGAAAACTTCCAAGAGTCAATCAAATATTGTCATTTACTTATAATTTTTTTTACAAAGCAATTATTTATTCAAAAAAAAAAAAAAAAAAAAAAAAGAAAAAAAAAGTATATATACGTGAATAAATAACGAAGTTATTACATTCCTATACTAAGTACCGTTTGCATCTAAGCACATTAAACAAATGCTCGCACAAAACTGCCACAAAGTAAGATTGTTGAAAGAGTCATAGGAGTTGTATGTATAAATTATTAATTAGCAAGTCAACTTGCGCTGTGATGTTATTATATTATTTAAACATAAAAATTAAAAAAAAATGGTTATAAAAATTGTAAAAGAATAATCTGCGACTTCGATTATGCGAAACGCATTTACGTGCAACTCTATGAAACAAAGATGAGTGCATACTTCACAAAATATATAATATCGTGACCACTTGAACGACTATGTTTTTATTGAATCGAAAAATTGATAGGGATTTTTATTCAATTTAAAACTAAAGAGTCTTTCATTTTTCAGAAAAATTTACTTACTGATTTATGATAGAAATACTTTGACTCCTTTCTATTTAAAGATAAATTTTTTTTTAAATTCTTACAATAAAATCATATCGATATACTTATTGTTTGATATTGAAATAATAATTAATTCCGAAATAAAATGTTAGAAAGCTAGCAATAATTTGAAAAAATCATTGGAGGACAAAATGATATACAGTGGTTACAAGGTACAAAATAAAAAAGTCGCAGCTCAGCAAAGAATTCCACCTGATTCTATCTATACGTCATAGATTATTTACATCTACTTCTTTCTATGAAATATGAAAAACGATTGTGAGACTGATCGATGTATTAAACAAATAATTTTTTTTACAATAACTATTAGGAAATAAGAGAGAATTGTAACATTCGTATATACGTTATATGCATACATACATATTTTATATATATATTTGAGAAGATTCTAACAATACAAACAAAAGAAAACGACGACTGCCATAAAATATTATCTCGTTATATTGAAAGTTATCTTTATCGTATATGATTGTGTATATATATATATAACTTGCAATGCGAATACCCGTAAGGTTACAATAATCATTGAGATTGTCTTTTCTTCTCAATCTAATCAGAGATCTATAACTTAGGTGCGATGTGCGTTTACAGACGTCGGCGAAACTTCAGATATCAATCTCGCTTCACTTAAATAAATTAAAATTTTTGAGAAATTCTTGCTTGCTGTTGATTCACAACAAAGTGCGTTATTTTGTAATAATGATAATTAGGATCAAATTTAATTATTTATAACTATATATATATATATATATATATGTTTACTTATGAATAAAATCTATTTATAAGTAAATGTAGTTATTTATAATTGTTTATCGTAAATAAAAAAAAAAGACTTTGGACTCTAAGTGCAATGAGTTATTATCTAATGAAACTCGAATTTAGCATAATAATATTGTTAAAGACTTTATATAGGCAAAGTTATGAAACATATTTTTATTTATTAAGTATAAGATATTATTTACAGAGTTTTATTTTTACATGATAAAATAGAACAATTTTTTAATCAAAAGTTACAATAAAAAATAAAATTAAAAAATCTATTGAATACAGTTTCATAATTTTGTATCTACAATATATATAATAAGAATAATAATAATAATAATAAGAATAATAATAATGATAATAATAAAAAAAAAAAAAAAAAAAAAAAAAAAAAAAAAAAAAAAAATTATAAAATTATAAAATAATTGTATTTTGTATTAAGACAATTCCAAGCAAGAATCTATTCTCAAACTTTCTAAATTTTCTTAAAAAATTTGGATGTTATTAGGTAGTATAAATTCACACACGTGTCTAAGCTGTTACTTGAAGCGAGAAAACAATCACGAAGTTTTGAGGCAAATGTAGCCCATTTATAGTTATACAAAGACAAAAAATAAATTTTAATGGCATAATTATTAATTTGGCGAGGCGCTTGTCATTAACGAGAGAGAAAGAGACAGAAGTTTCGCTTCGCCAAAGAATAGAATAATATTGAATCATTGCAACTTGCGATAAACTTTGCGAAAGACTTTCGTATTTGTTTTTCTTGTTGAATCAAATATCTTACTGAAAACGCATAATTTTATTCAAAACTATTTATTTTATTACGCATAACAATTTTCGTATTTATTTTTATCTCTAAATGACTAGATTTATATATTTATAAAAATGAAAGTTGATAAAAATATTTATCTACAAATTATATATATATATGTAGTTTTTTGTGAGTGAGTATTTTATTAAATATATCACATAACATAGATTAAATTTTGAAAATACTGATTTCAATAAGTGCTTTATCATAAATTAATAAAAAAAAATTTTTTTTGCCTACAATTATTAATTTCATAGGATAAAATATGATCAAGTAAAGCAAAACAAAAGCGAATGTTTTTTCTTTATTATTATAAGTTAGATTTACGTATTTGTAATAAATATTTATTTTTTTTAATTAATTATGTGCAACTATTTTAAATGAAATGATTCGAGCTCAAAAAGTGAAGAGGTAAATACCTTGTAAAAATAATAAATTTTTGAGAAGTTATTTTCCCGAGTGCATTTATATCGTGTAATAAAAGAAAATTATATATACTATAATTTATAAGCAATCCATCAGTCACACAAGCGCAATCTAGTATAAACAAATAATATTTATATGTAGTCATTTTATAAGATATATATATATATGCCGTCGTGTTTTTTTGTACTTGGCAAACGCGTTTCGTCGTCGCGAAATGAAAAAAGTAAATTATACATGCAATTGATTAATAGCAATTTTTTGATGGTTGTTACAGAAAAAATGAAAAGTAAATAAAAAAAAAATCATCAGTTCGCATATAAAAATGTTTATGAAAAAAAAAAAAAAAAAAAAACAAAACAAAACAAAAGAAAATATTTGAAGGATAAATAAAAATATTTACAAGTGGTAAGAAGGAGATTATAATTGCCAAAATAAGGATAAAATTAACTATTAAGAAAAGTAACGCCCACATATCTTTATGCATATATCCGGCGAAGTTATGAATAATCTCGTTCTACACAGCGATACTAAATTTGCTAGAGAATTATATTTATAAAAAGAAAAAAAAGGACAAAAAAATAATAGAATAAATAATACGAAGAAAGATGAAAATGTTGTAATATTTGTATCATTTTTATATGGAAAGGCGCTTTGGCAGGCGCTTACGTATACTCCCTTTTTCTCGGACTCCAATAATTGCGTAATCGTTAGAGAGATTAGGGAGTTTTTCCCCCTATGGCAAGGGGAAAATTACAAATTTTGAGAAAAAGTAGCGTTCGTGAGACGAAAAGCGCGTTCTTAATGTCAAGTGTAGAAATGTAAAACGAAAGGGTGTTAACGTATATTATATATACATTAAAAATAATGCGAGCGAGAGAACTGGCAATAAAAAGGATGCGAGAGTTTTTTAGTCGCTGTCCGACCGAAAAGAAAAATGTATAAATCTGAATTTTTTTTTTTTCTGCGTTTTTGAAATGAACTATATAGATTGTTAGAATGTTGTCACTTTTTAACTTTACTCTGTTTGCTGTTGATTATTTGCGCTATGTATTATTTTTCTACAAATTATAAATTGCTCATAATGTAAATGATGATATTGTATAGTACAAATAATGAATGATAAATAGAGATTAATTTAAGTTTTACATAATAGTTTGTGATTTTAAAAAATTCATACTAGATATCGATCGAATCAATTCGGCCATATTATACCGTTTGATTTAATAAATATCAGTAAAGTATAATTAGAAAAATATTCTTTAAAAATTGAATAGTACTTAAAAATTATAAATAAATTTTTTACGATTAAATTATTATTTTAAATGTACAAACTATTATGCACGTTTTAAATTGTTTAACGTAGAAAATTTTAAGTTTAAAACTAAAAGAATAAAATGTTTATCAAACAGAATCGCTAGGAAGATAAAAAAGACTATTAACTTTCGCATCCCTTTAAAAGTTAATGCAATGTGAATTGCATTGGCAATCGGCAATCGGCTGATCTCATGTGCGTATTGCGTTTTGGTTACCTGTATATACATTACACGATGACCAAAGCAGCGCATTCCTGCCTATATTTTTTTGTTTTTCTTCTTTTTTTTTTTTTTTTTTTTTTTTTATTATAAAAAAACTTCATAAAGATTTAAAGAAACCGAATGTCGTTCTCTGATTAATTTTAATATCAATGTAAAATATATATAAACTCTGTTATTAGTTACAGAGTCGCGTGAAACGTGCATTTTTTTATCTCTCGCAAAAGAGATTGTATATCCTCTTTTTACCGACGTTGATTTATGGATGTCTGTTTTTCTATCGATTTAAGATGTACCATTATTATAGATCTTTTATTTCGTACTCTTCGGTATAAGAATTTTATATTTAAGCGATCGATTTGAGGTACCTTACAAGATTCATACATGTTTTTTAACGATCTGATATCACGTAATGTTTAATATTGTATTGCTGTCACAACGATTAAATAAAGCAAGCGCTTCTGTACATTGCAAGGTTTAAAACAAAAAAAAAAAAAAATATTTCTATCGTATACTCGCAGTAACTGTACATACTGTGCGAAGTATTATGTATTATTCCATTTGTTAAGCATTGATTAAAGTATTGTGTAAAAAATATTTTTGTGCCTTTAAGTTTTCTTTAATCTGTTTCCTTTCATTTAGCATTTTCATATTTATTTCATGAAATTTTTTTTTTTTAACTGTTTTTTATTAAATTAGCATTATTTTACAGATACTACAAATTAAAAAAATTAATTTAAAATCCATTATGAATAATCGTTTATTTAAATTAATTTTTATCAAAAATTTTTGAAAATTAAAAAATTCTTTTTTTTTTTAATAAGTACTTTAAACTATTTACCGCTTACATATTATTGAAGAAAATTCATGTAAATAGAAAATATAAAATAATGATTCAATTAAAAATAATCTATGATCGTTGGTATATTTTAGTATGTCAGCTTTGAAACAATGTATAAATGTTGATAAATAGAAAAAAAAATTTGAGTTAAGTTTCATTTTAAATAATACATTTTTCAATTTTCACCCGATTTAAGAAACAATGTCAAGTTTTAAAATCGACAATTTTATTAAAATTTTATTCAAGCCTTTCTTTGCAAGCCTTCTAAGCAAATAAATAGTGTATATTATTAATGTACAACCTTTAAATTAGAAAATTTATCATTAACATTGCGACAACGCTGTTTAGAAAATAAGATACGGAAGCGCCGATTCTGAAATCGGCGCTATTTTTATCCGTCTTCGAATGTTCTCGGTTACAGCATGAGATAGCAGCACAAGGCACGAAAATTGGGTATTTCATAGCGCTCGTGTTGTGCACACGATTGTTTTATCTCCGCAATAGCGTTTTTAACATAATTTCAAGTCCTAACATTTATAATTCGAAGTAATAAAAAATTGTAGAAACATAAATTAGGAAAAGAGCAAAAGAAAGAAATCAAGTTTACAAAAAATAAGCGGAGCGGAGAAAAGGTAAGAGTATTGTTTATTAACGCAATTTATTGATTATAATATCCAACGTACTGCGTGTAAAGTGAAAAAATTATTTGAATAAAAAAATATTTAGATCATATACGAATTATACGATATTGAATATTATGTCATTTTTTTTTTTTTTTTTTTTTAAATATAAATATACAAGCAATTTATAAATGTTTAAATGTGATTCCATGATTAGTTACTTTAAATATAAAAAAATCATTTACTTTTAAGAATTACAATTGTATTAAGTATAATGTTACAAGTCCAATAATAATACTCGTATGTGATTATATATGTTTTACTTATATGTATAATAAACCTAACCACAATATTTTAAGAGGTAACAAATTTTGTTATATAAAGTATATTATATATTTTTATGTATTTTTATAATAATTGAATATTTTGTTACTAATATTTTGTTATAATAGTTAATTAATTTTATAAAGTCCAATAATAATTTTCTTTTAAATAATTTAAAATTCGTAAAAATCGACGCAGTAATTAAAACTTTCTATGATTAATTAGCATTTTTTTTATTAATTTTAATATTGAAACGTTTATTTAAAAATGACAACTGATTGCATTAATATTTAACAAAACTTATCCATTTTCACAAACAGTTTAAATTCATGACAGCATAAGAGGTAAAAAAAAAAAAATAAGAAAATGCGGCTGATACCGCGACTGATCACGTTCGACGTGACGGGTACGTTGCTCATGACGAAGCTGGAGCAGCATTACACCGAGATTGCTTGCAAATATGGACTCATGGGTCTCGACGGGCCCCGCACCGTGCACACTTTTAAGGCGAGCTTCAAGCGTCTAGAAACCGAGCATCCAATTTTCGGTAAAAACACCGGCCTTGGTTGGGAGAACTGGTGGCGCACTATCATAAGCGACGTGTTTACGGATCAACATCGGAACATCGATCGACGTAAGCTAGATAAGGTGAAGTGGTGAAGGTTAACGATGAGCTTCTAGTTTTTCAGGGTTAAGAATTTCCAAGAGAGTTTTAAATTTTATTTGGCTAAAATTGATACCGAATTTCTTTTATGAAATTTATATAAGTTAAGGTGATGCTATTAATATTTAAGATAAATACACTTTGTTTAGTTGATAAAGTAGTAAATAAATTCAGTTGATAAATAGTCAAATGATTTTTATTCTTAATGTAAAATGAAAGTTATTATGAAAATAAGTTAGTTTAATATATATATATATATATCCTATCTTATGTATAAATACGATATTTAGTTCAAAAAATTAAAAAGACAAATTATTATTAAAAACTAATTTCAATTACTGAATGGAAAATAGAATTTAAATTAACGAGTATTAAAGTATTTTAAATAATTATACAATAACCTTTGATAATTATTTTTATATTAAAAAATTAAATTTTATTTACATTTTTAAAAATTGTTTACATCTATATTATAAAAATGAAGTTTTTTGTTACATTTTTACAAATGTTATTATATTCAAAACTATTTTATTCGGTTACATTAAATCACTATCACTCAAATATTTAAAAGAAAACGATTTACTATGAAATATTTAAAGAGGAAGTCGCGTCAGCAGGACTGGATACGTATCTTTTGGCCCGCGATAATGTTGGGAAAGAGAACTCGTGACTTTTGTGTATTGTGCAAAAAAATTAATTCCCTTGTTTTTTTACTTGTAATGTTTCAATACAAATTACTGAAATATCATATTATTTTTAATAATTTATACCTTTATGTTTTAATAATTATACAATATTTAAAAAAAAATTTTTTTTTTTTTTTGAATTATTAATATATCGGTCTTCCTTAATCCTTTTATTAAATAATATCGCTCTATTTAAGAGTTAAAATTTTTATAATAATCTTCATTTTTTACCAAAAAACTTTAAAAAACTTATCAATCATGGTAAACAAAAAACAAATGTTTTAGTGTTATAAATAGATTTTTATCGTTATGATAAATTTAAAATGTATCTTATTAACACGTTCCCTGCCGCGCGCAGGGCGTATGCGCCCCACGCTGAACTTTCCGTTCAAGCCATTTGGTATTATCATTGTGAAATGAAGATTTTTTTAAAAATTCATTATAGCATTAAGATGCCCATAATTGACTGCATAATGAATTTTTTAAAAATTCTTCATTTTACAATGATAATACCAAATGGTTTGAAGGGAAAGTTCAGCGTGGGGTGCATACGCCCTGCGCGCGGCAGGAAACGTGTTAAATATGTTATTAAAAATTTGTGTGTAAAGACATGTCGCTTAAGATTGATTAGGTAAAATTGAATGCGTTATTTATTTTGCGCTATAATTTTTTTTATAATTTTGTAGAATTTTTAAAAGGAAATCGATTAAATATAATTCATTTTAGTTTTATATTATTTTCAGTAATTATGTACAGTTAAATCAATAATTTTTAAAAATGAAATTTAGCTAATTACATTAATTTCTTAGTATTCTATAATTCAATCATCATTTCATTTACATAAATTAAAAAACTCTCTTTTCTTATTTGCTAGATATTACTTTCTCCATAAATTCCGTTACACTAAACCTGATTTCCCGAAAATAGCATCTTCACAGCCCATACATACGTACACAGGCACATCCGCGAACACGCTTTTCTTATCTCAAAAAATAATACCGACTCCGTGTTTCTTATCTCGGGTGACCCGTAGATTGCTGACAGCCTGATAGAATGCTATAGCACGAATAGATGCTGGCACAAGTATCCGGGGACGGTGGAACTACTGGAAAGCCTAGCGAGACGCGGCGTCGTTCTCGGAATCATATCGAATTTCGACGAGAGGCTCGAAGCTGTCCTGGACTCAGTGAGGATACGATCGTATTTCTCGTTTGTCCTCACCTCTTATGATCTTGGCGTCGAGAAGCCGAGTCCGGCTATATTTCAGGTGTGATTTTTTTACTTACCTGTAAATGGATTTTAAATACGGTGCAGGAGTCTGCGGTAATATTTTTTTAAATGTGATCCTTACATTAGAGTAAGAGTAAATTGATATAAGCTTATGATAGACATGGATGTTTTATTGGGCAATGATGAAGAAAATATATCGAGGCGATATACTCTCTCTCTCTCTGAGAAATTATTATTAGATGATGAAAAAATACGTGATTAACCTCTTATAAAATTTATCATAATTTTTATATTTTTTAAATAAATATCATTCGTGTTGAAAATATTTAATTCTTTTAAATTAACTTTTCCAGCAATGCCATTTTGTGAAGAAATTGTTTTAATTTTTATGACTTAAATATTAGAAAACATTATTTAAAGTGTAAAGCTTTTTTATATAGCTAGATAAAAACAGTTATCCTATCAGCTTAAGCTACTTGTTTCGCTATGAATGAAAAATAACTTCATATTATTTTTATTTTAATAAAATTTCGTTTATAGAAATAAATCAATCGTTTTTTTTTTTTTTTTTTTTTATACATTCTTCGAATATAATTTTGATATAATGGCAGAAAAAATTGAATATTTATTGACCAATGGATGCTGTTTAAGGGAACCCGGTGGTCTAGCGCGCGTAAATTTAAGGCATTTTCAGCATTTTTTTTTAAGGTGAAATTAATAAAAAAACGATAACTAAACGATGTACATTTAATAACCCACTCAATATTAAATCAAAAAAAAAAATTTTTTTTATGATAAAAAAATGAGGCTAAAGATGACACCTTCAAAAAAATGGACCTGGGTGGCGTTGATGATTTCAGCTCTCTCAGTCATCTGAAAAATAAAAATGAAATAGATTATTAATCTGTATGAGTGTCGCTATCGTTGCAAGCAAAAAAAAAAATATTTTATTTTTATTATTTTTTCTTTTTTTTTTTTTTTTTTTAAATAATGAAAAAAAAGACGTATTTTTGATACCCAAATTTCAAAAGCGCACCATTTTGTCAAAAATTTTTTTTTTTTTTTTTCTTTTATTGATTTTGCTTGATAAAATTTGATGTTTAAAAAAACTTAAAAATTAAAATAAAATAAAAATTTGTTCCTGCTTTTGCCTACAGGAAGCACTAAAACTGTCATCGCGCGAGATCGACGATGAAATAAGGCCGCTGGAGGCAGTGCATATCGGTGACCAAATCGACAACGATTACCTTGGCGCTCGCTCGGCCAATTGGAACGCGATCCTGATAAATCGTGAGAACAAATCCATCGACCAAAATATCGTCGAACCGCTCGACGTATTTTCCGGCTTCGAAGAACTTAAGATCCACTTTGACTCGCTTCTTAACAGAAATTCCGCATTCAGCAGGTGATAAACGATGTGATAAGGGATATTAGTTTTTAATTTTCTGAGCGCAGGCAGATTAATGATTTAATTTTTTATCGAATCTTATAAAATCGAATATAGGTTTAATTCAATGTGAGGAAGTTTTCATTTCAACCTCAAATTTTAACGGGCTTCCAAAATTATTTAATTAAAAGTACTGAATATTTAAAAAAAAAATGGTTGTTTCTAGAAATTAAATTATTCAATCCAGGATGATAAGTTGCACATTGATAATAATTTAATAACTATAAAAGTAATATATTTTAATATCATTTATTAATTTCATTTTTTATAAAATGTTTGGGTAAAAATAGATGATTGTATAATCATCTGAACTTCTTTAAAATGTATTATTTTACATTTGAAATTTGATTGTACTGTATACAAAATGCCTAAAAAAATATTTTTTGAGAATTATATATGCTTGTAAAATGTATATTTGAAGCAAAATTATAAAAGCTAAGCTATTAGATAATAATATAGTTAAACGATAAAAATCTAGTATTTGATATTGTAAATTTTTTTAAAAATTTAAAGAGTATTAAGTAAAAAAAAGATATTTTTATAAATACTTAAAGTTTATAATTTTACTCATTTAAGTTTTTTTAAATTATATATTATATTTAATAATCAAATTATTATATTAAATATATTTAAGAGTTTTATAATACTACATTATTGTGATTTTTATAAATGTTATGAAATGTACTATATATTCACTTACATAAAATGATGTTTATTGATATGCATGCGACATTAGCAAACATTTTATATATGTATTGTATGTTGAATATTATTGAAAAAAATATTAAATTTCATCCATAATAATTTGATTTATTTATTTATTTATCCTTATACGCAATTTTTAATAAAAATATGTTTCCTTGAGTTTTAAAAATTAGACAGTGTGATTATTGGTTTAAATTTATTCAAAATATCCTAAATATAATTTCATAACATTTACAACAATATGAATATAAAATAACAGGTTTATAAGGATCCACTCTAACGGGCAACGATAGATAGAGTAGCGAGATTTCCCCTCCGTTGAAGAAATAAGTGTGGGTGTATGCGGTATGATATCAGTTGGTGTTTCCGGGTGAACGACGATATTTGTATCATGTGCCATGAAAGAGCGAGACAGTCACATCCGATCTCTAACTTTTCAGTCTCTCTTCGAAGCTCCTCTTTTCTTCGCTTGCGTGATATTTTTCTCATATTTAACTCATTCATGAAAGCCACAAAAACGAAGACGCGAAGCGTCACATTCGTATTAAGAGAACAGTAGTAATAGCTTCAGTAGTAAAGGCTCTCTCTATGAATTATCTTTTGTTGATAGAGATGAAAAAAGTTGCGATAAAGAATTTTGAAATGTCGCGGTCAGTAACTTGACTCGTCTGTTATATAAAAATGTCTTTTCTATTCTTTGTGAGAATAAATCGGAAGAATATAAATTTTAATTATGTTAGTAAATTATAAAGTCGATAATATGAGATAAATTATTAATTATTTGCAATTTTAAGAAATAAAATATATTAAAAATTTTCGATTTTGCCGAATAAGTACAAAAATTAAGTCTCCTTCGGCATTTTTTATTTTAAATGTAAGTATTGATGATTGCAATACTTTGAAGAATACTCGTAAAATCAACGCGTTTTGCTCGAGCTCGCCAAAACTCCCGATGGGTTACTACCGGTGTTAACGATATACAATTGAAACCGTAACAATGGATAGTTGCATTCCTTTTATAAAGTTCGTTTTTTTTGTTCTTTCAATTCCTTTTAACTTTGTGAAACGATAAACTTCGTCGAATCGACGAAGAATCGTTTTATTAATCTGTGTAATACATATTTATTTTATGTTTTACGAAAAGTAATTTCATTGAATATTCAAACGTTTTATTAATTTAACAAGATTTATTAAATTGCATTGATATAATACATTTGCTTTTCTTTCTATTATTTTAAAAAGCCACCCTCTTCATATTAATTAGCATCTAAAAGATGAAACTTTTTTTAATACAGTAGCAATTTTTATATTTGTTTGAAATTCATTCGAATTTCAAATGACTGTTTATAATTACCGTTTACTTAAAAAGTATTGCATAATTGTTAAATATTAAAAATAAAGAAGATTGTAAAAAGAACTAGGATTTATTCAACTTTATTTAAAAAAAGCAACGTTCAAAATTCCCTTAATTTTGTTTTCCGTTAAGCAAAAGATCAGAGGTGAAAGTACCCGAGAAAAACGGCAAAGATGTTCGGTTAGCACTACGAAGACAGAAAGAATAAAAGAGCACGAAGAACGAACGAAGTTTTAAAGAGTGAGCTTAAGAAGAAAAAGAGAGACAACTCTCTCTCTCTCTCTGTAGAAGACCACCAAGAGGTTGTATACATGCATTCTCTTCTCGGTCTCTCTCTCTCTCTCTCTTTTTCCTTAAAGAGCCAGCATAATCCTCTTTTCTCTTGCTCTATCTTCCCATAGGCACGTATAGCACGAGCAGCGGTTGCAGCGGAGCAGTCGGAGTTTGTTAGGCGTCGAGAGCGAGTCTAATGCGGAGGCGCGCTCTCCTTTCTCCTTTTCTCTTTCTCTCTCTTTCTCCATCTTACTCTCTCGAGTATTATAAGCCGCCGACGCGGCACACGAGAGGAACGAGTAGGAGGCGCTGTCTGTGTACATCCACTGCTGCTGCCGCCGCTGTTGCTGCTGCTGCTGCTGCTGTTCTTAAATGCACCAAAACTTTTCTCCGTTCCGTTTTTTTTTTGGTCATACCAACCAAGGTTCGTTGGTTCTCTCTCTTTCTTTTTCTATTTTTCTGTTTTACGAATTATAAATTTTGGTCTATAAGTATATTCTTGCATATGAAGCGGTGGCGTTAATAATTTTTTTTATTTCTAGTCACCATAGTTTCGCTTATCTCGCACGCACTGATTTTTTTCTTCTCTCGTTCGCGGACGAGTGTGCGTACGCGTGCGTACACTTACACGCGTATAAATTTATCGCAAGCGCCGCGATCGTGCGTACAATGTACCGCGTGCGGGTTGTACTTCCGTTTTTCGCGCGCTTGCTTCGCTTATTTCGTCGAGACGATATATACGTGAATGTGGACGAGAGCGTAAACGATATTTGTGACTTTACGGTATTTAGGAGTTTCGCACGCGTGTAAGATGTAAGTATTAACTTTTAAGAAAACTTAAAGAAAGTGATAGTTTTTTAGAATTCGAAATTTGACAATTTACCGTACCTTCAATGATTATTATATTTAAAAAAAAAAAAAAAAAAAAAAAAAAACAAACAAACAAGCATTAAAAAAATATACTACCACGTATAGTAAGAACTTACTTAATGTTTTACTGGTAAATTTATAGAAATTCATTTTAGAAAAGACAAAATATTTTATATCCTTTAAAATAAAAGAATTATTTGTTGACAGTAATAAATAATATTTATAAAAAAAATATTTTAACAAATTTTTAACAAATAAAAAAGGTACAAGAGATTTTTTACAATTGAATGAATATAAAAAACATATAGAGGTAATATTTAAAAAATTTATTAAATAAAAAAATATTCTTAAAATATTTGAGTAATTTTTAATAGCCTATTGTTATTATAATTTTGTTATAAATACTTTTACTAATAAAATATTAATGAAATAATTTTAAATATTTGAATCATCTAATGCACAACAAATATTTGAGAGTAAATTTAAAAAATGGCTAATGAGTAGATCTAAATATAAAGGTATAAAAAACTTTAACAAAAAAAGAAAGATTTGCCAGTCAAAGTAACTCAAAATTCAAACATTCGATCTAATAAAAATAATAATTTATTTTTCAGAATGTTAACAAATAACGAATAATTATGCGATGCAGCCACTGATTTTTGAATTTTCCTTGAATAGAGAAAACAAGAAGACTGTCGAAGAAAAGTTCTATATATGCCAACAGTATACATTAATGCACTCAATTTTTTTTTTTTTTTTTTTTTTTTTTTACTTAAAAGCTCCCTCCATCTGTTCTGAAAATAGAAACACGTGCGAAACCGTACGCACTTAACTCTCCGACCTCCTGCGTGTTCACACACACACACACACACACACATGCATATATATATACTTATATACATTTTCTTTCTCTAAATCTCAGCTTACGCATTTGTACGTACTTCTTGGTGTACATATATGCATTGATATGTACGTATGTGTAAAAACTTGGTCACCTTTGAGCTTAAAAAAATGATAAATTTAGAGGTTTTGAAATTTAACACTTTAATCTGCTGGGTTTTGGATACTTTATATATTTTGTTTACCTTTTTTTTTTTTTCTAAATTGACGTTCGAATGCAGTTTATAATAGTTCTTTATATCATTTTATTTTTAGTTATTATTTTGAATATTTCATAAAAGTCCATTATTATTAATCAAAATTTTTGTAACTTTTAGGTAATCAGAAGTACAGAGATCATCAAAATAACAATCAGTGCTAAAA
Source organism: Chalcis sispes (assembly GCA_949987625.1). Lineage (NCBI taxonomy): Eukaryota > Metazoa > Arthropoda > Insecta > Hymenoptera > Chalcididae > Chalcis > Chalcis sispes. The sequence continues at coordinate 15,191,499 of OX465095.1, read as the reverse complement.
GTGACATCAACAAAGTGATAAATAAAAATTTTTGAGTAATGTGATGAAGAGACGTAAGCCTTTTAACAAGCGCAAATTCTATAAAAATAAATAAACTATACTTAAAACTGCAATAAGTACTTAATTAATATGTGAATAATCTAATTTCATCTCTGTAAGCATTGCAGCATCAATGATAACATTTTCATCATCATCACATTTTCTTTCATACGAATAATCGCACATTGTTGTAAATTCGATTCATCCGCGCCAAGTCAACTGGACTCGCGCTTTTTTTTTTCCAGTCTATCGAAGGTGGATTAACAAACCTGGGCGTACTGTGCAGGACGGTGGTACTTTGGCGCGCTAGCTCGCGGAATGCGGCCCCGACAGTAAACTCGAAATTGCTTCGGAGAGTTGCGCTTGCTTTCGTACATATATACATATATATATATATATATATATATATATATACGCATACGTTCTCTCTCTTTCTCTTTCTCTCTTTCTCTTAGAGCACAGCGTATTTTCGTTCTCCCTTGCACAGCAGCGTCGCAGCACGGAAGAGAGTTGCCGGACGGTATAGGAGCAAGAGGAGGCGTATAGTCCATCTCAGTCACCGAGACTCAGTGCCTCGCCGAGCCTCGAGCGAGCAGCAGCAACGATTGTGTGCGCGTGTGTGTGTTTCGACGCTAGCGTCCGCGCGGCTGGCTGGCTGCTGGCCGTCGCCGCCTCGATTCTTCTCTCTCGCGCGACAAACGTGTGTTTTATTTAGTTTTTTTTTTTTTTTTATTGCGCGGATTTGTGTCTATCGAATAGAGATAAAAAAAGAAAAAAAAAAAATGAGAAGGAGTTTTGAAGCAAAGAAGATGGTAAAAGAAGAAAACATGTTACCGAGGGTTATTTTAGTGGCGGTGGTCTGGTGCGTGTTGGGTACCGTAGCCGAGCCCGATCCTACGGTCGAGTATTACAACAGGATTCAAAAATTACGAGACGAGGACAAATGTTACGACAACAATAACAAACCGCAGGTGAGCGAACTCGAACGATTCTTTCAATTTTTTACAAGATTAGTTTATTGACAAATCGATTATTGTCGTGGATATATGTGCTGAGATTTTTGTGCATTGCAAAAGATCGTGATTGTAACTTTTATCGTTGATAAAAATCGTTTGAATTTTATTCATTTTCATTCAGTTATTTAAACAATTTTATGTAATAACGTTCTAACGGTACTTTTAATATTAAAGTTTTGCGTAAAATTTTCATTCAAGTTAAAAATATTACTCAAAAATATTGTAATATTCTTGCATACTTGAAAAATTGTATAAATTATACATTATTTTTAAAAAATTAAGTTTTAATAGTAATCGAAACGTTAAATAAAAAATATAAAACTTAAAAAATTTAAATCCAAAAAAAAATATTTGCTTTAAATTTAATAAAGTAGTAATATGATACAGTTTGAAGATAATTTTTGAAATTCGAAATATTGATTAAATAAATTTATCTTAAATATGCGTAACTTTACATTCATTTAATTATGCAATTACATTGAAAGCAAACAATTGTTTGTACATTTGATATTGTTACGATAATTTAATCTTTGTAATTTTTCCAAACAAAATAATACAGACATACATTGTCTCTATTTGAAGAAAAAAATTTATATAATCAACGAAGCAGTTTTTAAAAATTTTTAATCAAAGTATTATTTAAAAATATAGATTGCTTATTTGCCAAAATTATTACTTTAAAATTAAAAAAATTAGTTTGAAATACTTTTTAATCTGTAAAAATTATGAATTAGTTTTTAAATTCTTTAAATCTTTGTTCTGCATCTCTTATTATGCGATCGAAAAAATTTGAAAGTCAATTAAATTAACTGTAATAAAATACAAGGTTTTTTATGTAAGGCTTACATCTAGTTATTCTTACAAAGTAACATAATTCACAAACAATAGTTGATACTTGTAATCTTTCTACGGAAAAAAAAAAAAATAAATAAAAAGATGCAACCTTCGGTATTTTTATATTATTTATTATTTATTGATTTTTTTTTTTTTTAAACAAAGCTTACATGATATATATTATTATAATATATCTATCATTATAATGTATATTATAAAAAACTCTAACATTAAGAAAAAAATACGGGTTCGCATGTATTTTCAAAACACTGCTCTTCGTGTGTAACAAGATCTTAAAAGAGAAGTTTCAAGAATTACAAAAGATTGTTGGGTTTGCTTTCGTCCGATCAGCGAATATTTATGCACGTACGAAAAAAAATGCCGCGTGGAACAAAAAAAAAAAAAAAAAAAAAAAAAAAAAAAAAAAAAAAAAAAAAAAAAAAAAAAAAAAAAAAAATGACGTCATGAAAAGAAAAGTTGCCGTTCGCGCATATAATTTTAATTGCTCGCATTCATCGGATTTCCGTTATTATGGGGTCTGTGATTTTCTTTGAGTTGGTTTTTTGGCTCTTGGTTTTTCGGGTTATCGTAAGGGTTCGCTGTTGCTTGAACTTTCGAGTTGATAAAGACGTCGAGATAAGCGCACGAATACGTTTTTTTCTTTTTTTTTTTTCTTTTTTTTTGTTACCATCCGTAAAGGAGGAATAAATATGTACGTATCTTGCTTGGATGGAACGTTTTTTGTAACATCACGCACCGTTACAAAATACAATCGAATAAGAGCCCCTCGAAAGATGATTTTGATTATTTTACGGAAATTATCGTATACAGTGCACTGGGGAAATGATAATAAATGTTAAAAATTAAAAATTTCGTTGAAAAATAAAAAATTCAGGGTAAAATTTGTCAGCACGCACGTGAAGATTGTTATGTAAAAGTATTAAACATTGGTATCTTATTAAATTTTTATAAATTTATGTACCGACTTATGAAAATTTAAATTTAAAAATTTTTAACTCTGTTTATTACTCTGTTAACTGTAGTAAAAAGGTATAAATAATTTACAAGAGTTTACATTTTTTATCGTACAATTTATTTTTATCGTTAGGTTCTAAATTTAATTATATTTATATAGAGAAAATTCACATTCTATTTTAAGTAAATATCAATTTAAATAATCGTACTTTTATTATACGATAATATTTATTTAACCGAATAAATATGCTTTTAGTAATATATTTGCCAAGATTTAGTCATTTTAAAATCTGTATACATTTGAACAATCTGGAATAGTTTACAGTAATTGATCAAACTGAAAAAAAAAAAAAAAAAAGATTTACAAAATTTTCTTTTAATACGTTCAAGATTGTCGATACCGATGTTTTCTTTTTATTCAAAAATATTTGCTTGTTTTATGTAATTGACTTTTATTATTAGTTTTCTTTTTTTTACAATACTTTACATTTGTGTGAAAATATAATTTGAAATTGTATTTTGAATGTGTAAGTAAAGATAATAAGATATTGCGATTACTTCCAGGGAGTTAAGTGTCTATAATTTTTGTAAGCAAATCATGTAGAATTAGAAGCGAGTATTTAAAAAAAAAAAAAAATTTAGCAAGGAGTGCCTGTTCTCGTTATCCTATTATTATGACAATTTGTATGTAAGTAGTGACGTTAGCATAACGTCGATATAACAGTACAGTATTCGCATGCTTTACAAACACATTTATGTATTTTTTTTTTTTTTGTTTTTTTTCTTCATCAAACAGATATTGTAACTTATTGCGGTAATTATTTAATTTATTGAGAATATTTGAAGATTGATATTAAGTAAAATTGTGGTACATTATCTTTATGATCGTTTTGCATTATTATAAAATTATAATTATGCGATATCCAACCATACAGAGTTTTTTCTTAAGCAATATAGTTACGTTATAAGTTAATGTATTCACGGTAGCTGTTTGATTTAAAAGAAATTATTGCAACGGCAATCAACTTTGATAGTTATGAAAAAAACAAATGATGGTATAAATTTCATTTTTAATGTTTAAAGCTTGAATTTTAAAACGCAAGTTATTAATAAATGTAATTATAAAACGATACGTTATTAGATCGATGTTACACGTTAAAAAAATGTATTGATTTTTTTCCACCATAAGGATATAAATTATGTCTACTTTTTTTAAAAATGAGACATCAAATATTCTTAAGTCGTCGTTCATACCATCAATAGTGCAAAGAAAACAAAAATATACACATAATACAAGCTGTAAAAAAAAGAAAAAAAAAAAAAAAAAAAAAAAGCAAATCGAAGGCCCATTTAAGGGCGTACTCAAAATTATAATAGTGAAAAATAGACGTCTTTCTGTTACAGAGGTGCATACCGCCCTTCGAAAACGCGGCTTTCAACGTCCTCATCGAGGCGACTAACACGTGCGGTCAGGATGGCCGCGGCACGCCGTTCTGCAAGCAGACAGGTATAAATCACAAGTCCTGCGATATATGTTACGAGGGCGATCATCCGGCTGCCTTCCTCACCGATTACGATAACATCGAGAACGCAACCTGGTGGCAATCGCAGACGATGTTCGACGGCGTACAGTATCCTAATCAAGTGAATCTTACCCTGCATTTCGGTGAGTTGGATCGTTTGGCTTTCTTTCTTTTATTTATTTATTTATTTTTTTTTTTTTAATTTTATTTTTAGGTGGGAATAGTCGAACATTTTTTTTTTTTTTTTTTTTTTTTCATGTGTTTTAAAGAAGTAGCCAACAATTTTTAGGATAATGCACTTTAATAGTTACATTTTGTTAAAAGAAACTAGTACTTTTTTAACGTTTGAAATAATGAGTTTAAGATATTTTCGAACAAACGTTTATATTACTCATGAAAAATCTTTTATACTCGAGCCTAGAATTGAATTTCCGTTTAAACTAAAAATAAGTATACTTTAATGGCGTCTGTTCCATATTCTACTTGCGTTATCTTTCGTCGGTTCGGTTAAAAATTGAAAATTCTTATTCAACTAATAAATCTTATTTTTATTTACAATTTTACCAACTTCTAATTGTTAAATACCACGAAGGAGTAGCATTTTCTCTCTCTCTCTCTCTCTCTCTCTCTCTCTCGATCTGATGAATCATCAACCAAAAACTTTTCTTCCTCGCTCATACAAAACATTCTGCAATTTTTATTAGATCGATTGCATGACACAATTAAATCTAATGCTCTTATCGGTATGAATTATATATTTCGAAATGGCGAAAACGCATACGTAAATCCTAGTCCGAACAATAAATCGAGTGCACAAGTACCGAATAAAAACTGATTAAAAAAAAAAAAAAACAAAAAATAAATGATCGAGAAAGCAGCAATTACACACTTATAAGGAGTATGAGTAGCAAAGCGATCGTTTCACAGAAGTTGCCTAGAGAATGTTTTTTACAATCGCACCCGCATACGCGCTGTATTTCTTTGCTCGTCTCGACAATGCTATATACTCAAAGGCCTACTAAGACGATGAATAGCTCGTTTTGCCGTAGAGTTACAAGCGCTATTTTAGACCTGTAACGTAGCGCGAACGCCTTTTGTTTTTTTTTTTTTTTCCAAACTTATTTCGATTTTGCATAAGTGTGTTTAATCAATGTTGTCGTTTTTATGAAAAAATGTTTAGTACAAGTTGATCGATAAACATTGTTTATTATTATACCAATGCAACCAGAACAAAATCTATTAGTTATTACGTCAGTTACAGTATAAATTAAACGATCAACTCGTTCCAAAAAATTTTATGTAATATTTTATTGTAAAATTCTTAAAATTGCAGCATTTTAATATGTATCAGCGATCTCAAATTTTACAAATAAATCTTCGAACTATTACCGGCATCAAGTTCTATTTTACTCGTGCATAAAAAAAAAAAAAAAAAAAAAAAAAAAAAAAAAAAAAAAAAAAAAAAAAAAGGAATAATATTGCACGGCCAATCCGAGGCGTTGTCCATATCTCATAAGCATAGCGTATTGTCGAATTCATTCATATAATCGAAGAAGGGCACATACGCTCGATGAACTTTTGACTCTCCTTTTTTCTCGGTTACGTTACAGTTGATACGACGATCCATTGAGACGCGCGATAAAGGCGTTTACGCTTCGGCTATTTTACTTTGACAGCGGATTCTTCTCTGCCCGACGACGAGACGCCAAACGATGCTTCTGGTTATATCTCTAGTCAATGATCCCGTGCATTCGATTCCACTCTTCGACCGAATGAACTCCTATAACTTTAAATATCAATCGACTGTAATGAAAACGCGAATTTTTATTTTCCTTATACAATTACTCCGTTTAAAACTATGTATTAGATTATAAAGAAAAAAAAAAAAAAATAAATAAAAATAAAGACAAGGAGATAACAAGATTGAATGAAATCTTTGTTTACGAACTTTTAGGTAATAGTATGCCATTTTATCGACGTAAGATTGTAACTATTAAACATATTTTTATCGGTAACAAAAAGGTCTTTGATCTTTTAAAAAATTAATTTATAATTAAATAGTAATATTTAAAAGATTAGATTACATTTATAATTTTTAGAAAAATTCATTGCTTATTTTGTCTATAAAATACAACGGTAATTATTATATTGCATAATATTCGGTTAAACATTTTTGTATACTTATATTTTAAACTATTGAATTTATAATAAGTTAAAATAATTTAAAGAAGCGTAATCGAATATATTTTAGCATTACAAAAATAATAATGTTTAAAAATTTCTACGTGCTTGCTGCTATAAAATTAAAAAAAAAAAAAAAAAAAAAAAAAAAAAAAATAATCGACTCTTTTCTATACAACAATTAATTTACAAATCATTTACATTTTATCAAATATATTCAAATAGTTGACACAAGCTTGCGAAACTCAGATAGAAATTTCCGGCGTTATTATCAAATTAATGTATTGAGCGTGTTTCTGTTCTCGCTTTCGAAATGCAAGATATTGAATTAAATGTAGAATCCTGCAATGTACTTTTTTTTTCTTTTTCTTCGGCGCTATTTAATTTCCTGTACGTAAAATTTATCTTATAATAAAAAAAAGACAAATTTCGTTTTAATATCAACGAGTATTAAAAAAGCATAGAGAGTTCGGCTAATATCGTGTTCCGCTAGAATTTACGCGTTCATCGTTATACGCAAACAATATGTACACTCGCTTGCAGCGTTTAATTTGCATCGATTCACACGTGGCATTAACGCAGGCACGAACACTTATAAAACCAGTTATACCGTGATAATAACTAATTCGGTTTATAAAAGTACTTTTCCGCGTTTTGACACTGCGGCGCGCAACAGTTCGACCTCCGACTTCGATGCCTTTCTAATTATTTTTCAATGAATTGTGAATTAATGATACGAGTGAATAATTATACGTTAAATGTATATTGGGAGGTGTAATGATTTTTATCGAAAAAAAAAAAAAAAAATATATATATATATATATATTTTCGTAAATGTAGAGATAGACTATATGTGATTTTAAATTATATGTGTAGAAAATAAGTAATCGATTAATTGTTTATAATGAGAATTATACAATATTTTGAGTTAAGTCCATATAAAATATTCGTTTTTCTTATTTCATTAATCAAAAATTAAAAAAAAAAAAAAAAAAAAACAAACAAACTAAATATCATTATATGTAAGTAAATAGCTTTTTTTTTTACAGTATCTTAGGCGATTATTTTAATTATTAATATTTATTTTATATTAATATTTTTAAATTACTTTGTTATTTAACATGTTTATATTTCAAAAATTAACGTAAAAAATGTAAAAGATATTATAATATCATATAAATAAGCAGCTCAACATAAACTTTAACCCTTCAAAATTTTACATTCTACATTCCAATACAAACAACTCAAGCATCTCTTATGCACAGACTTATTTTAATATTTTAAATCGCTCGAACAACTCGATTTAAAAAATCTCACAACAATCTACGCGTGATAGATTGTGAATACGCGCGCACACGATGCGGAGACTTATTCCATCCTCTTTGTGGATCTCGCCAAGACGCCGTGAATGCGTCGGAGGTTACTTCGACACCAGCTGTGCGCCACATGCACATTCATTCGTGCACGAATCGCTCCGCCCATTAAATTTTAACTCTATCTGTACGCGGTACTCATTGACGTAAGACGACGAATTTCTTTCGAATTTCAATTTCCGTTTCGTACGACGAATTCGATTACCGAAATTGCCAATTTAGCAATGTTAGTCGAGTAATTTTTTTTTTTTTTCTTTCTTTCAGTTAGGGCGCTCTTGAAATTTTATGCTAGGGTTCGGTATAGAATTGACGTTAGGTGTTATTATTATTAAAAAAAAAAATAATAAAAAGTAATACGATTAACGAACTTAAAGATAAACAAATTATTTAAAATGGCAAAATCTGTAACAAACATAAAATTATTGATAAAAATTATAAGTCGATAAACTAATTCAATTTCTTTAGTAATAATAATATTAATTAAAAACATATCGTTAAGTAGAAAAACGTGCGATACAAATTTTTAATGACACGTGTATAAATTAAAAAAAATACTCATTAAAGTAGATTATTTTTTATGAATCTTTCCGCGCCTAAAGTAACAATAGAAATTTTTAAATTATAATAATAATCGGTTATTTTTAATATTGAAATTTAATAAAGACGTAAATAATTTTTGAAGACCTGTATAGTTTATACGTTAACGATTTAAATTTTTACGAAAAAAATGATATCTTGAAATTATAAAAATTGCCATTTAAACATTGCGATAACTCAATTCTCCATTGTTTATATTTCAGGTAAAACTTTCGACATAACGTACATACGTGTACTGTTCGAATCACCGCGTCCGGAGAGCTGGGCTATATACAAGCGCAAGAATGAGAAGTCAGCTTGGGAACCGTATCAGTTTTACTCGGCGACGTGTCGCGACACCTACGGCTTACCCGAATCCAAGGAGACCGTACGCGGTGATGATACTCGGGTGCTTTGTAACAGCGAATACTCGGATATCGTTCCATTGTCCAAGGGAACCGTTGCCTTTTCTACCCTCGAAGGTCGACCTTCCGCTTATAATTTTGAAACCAATACCGAGCTGCAGGTTTGTCAATATTATTCATTTTTTTTTTTTAGATTTTTTTTTTTTTAGATTTTTTTTTTTTTAGATTTTTTTTTTTTTTTTTTTTTATAAAAATCATTACTTTTATAAGGAAATTTGATAAAGGAAAGAAGATTAATTTAAAGTCGGCTTATAAGTAATGAAACTAATTTTTATATTTTAAACAATTATCTGGCTGTAAAATATTCTCTATTATGCAATTATGAAAAAATTCAAAATTAAATTTCGCTGCCCAATTGAGAAAAGATTTATTGAAATTTATAATTCCATCGCTATTTATTTCCAATTTTCCTAAATGTGCGCAATTTAAATAGGAATGGGTACAAGCCACGGATCTTCAAATAACTTTGGACAAATTGAACACCTTCGGTGACGAAGTCTTCGGTGACGATCAAGTACTGCAGTCTTATTATTACGCCATTGCCGATATCGCGGTAGGAGCGCGTTGCGCTTGCAACGGACACGCGGGCGAGTGTGTTAACAGTACAAGCGTTGATGGAAAAATGCGACGAGTTTGTCGGTAAGTTGCATCTTTTTTTATACTATGTCGTTTTCTTTTTTACATAATGCTTCGATAAAAATAACTTTATTGTTAAAACATTTTTTATAAAGTATTCATTATTCAAATGTATTAAAATTTATTATTAAAACAAAAAGAAAAAAAGAAATAAAAAAAGAAATAAAAAAAGAAATAAAAAAACAAAGAAAATAATTCTAAAATTATATTTTTTTCACATTGTATTGTAATCTGTGAATAAAGGTGTGAGCATTTTACAACTGGACCCGATTGTAACGAGTGCCTGCCGTTTTACAACGATGCTCCTTGGGGACGTGCTACAACCTCAGATGCCCATGAATGCAAACGTGAGTATTAATTCCTTCCAGACGTTCAATCTTTTCTTCTTTTCTTATATTATAATTTTTTTTTTTTTTTTTTTTTTTTTTTTTTTTCTTCATATAACGTGAACCGTAATTATTTTCAACGGAAACGTCTTATATTACTTCCAAGTTATTTCGGAGTATTCTTGCACATATATTTTTATTTTAAAATATTTCTAAAGATATAAGTTATTTAATTTTATTAAAAAAAAAGTTGAAAAAATTGTAAAAATTTAGCTATTAATTTTTTAAAATTTTTAATCGATATAGGGATTTAATGTAACAATTTATTAACTTTTGAATTATACGTAATATAATAAAGGAAATAGTAAATATTTGATAAATAAAAATATCATTGTAACTAATAAATTTACACACCTATGTATAAATTACTTTAAATCATTTATCATTATCTATCGCATCGGTACCACCAATATTTAATGTTTATTAATAGGACATAGACAAGCCGAGAAAATAAAATAGCAAAGAGTTGAACGCACTTAACAAAGAGCGCGGAGAATTGCCCGTGTCTGGTAAAACGTTTCTTCTCTCTTCGCTTCACCTTCCTCGCGCTCGGCTTCCTAAGCACCCGCGCAAGCGGCGAAGCCGCTTTTTATGTGTGAAAAGCCGCAACGAGGCTCTTTGTCTTCGCTTGAATGTGTACGTTGCCATCGTATTCTTGTCTGCGTGTATCGTGCCCATTGCTCCTATATGTATATCCACAACGTTTATTACGTTCCAAATAAGGAGAAAGCGAAAATGGTAGAAACGAAAATCGATTGTAAAATTTCTCCGTTTCTTCTCCCTTTGTATATCTTGATCCTTATGCGTCTGCATTATAAAATCATTACGGTAGTTTATTTTATTTCGTCATGCCCTTAACAAACGTTTGGATATTTTTTATATATTTTATTAATGTGAAAATTAATTTTTTTTTAAACGCAAGTATTTCTAGCAAAATATTTTATAAATTTATTGCCTAATCTATCTTTTATCAATTTATTGTATTTGTACATTTTTCTACTACTGCGTTATTTTATAATTGTACTATATTTGTCAAAATTTGAAACACATATATTTCTTTATTATTATTATTATTATTATTGGATAATAATTACTTTTTTTTAGTTGGAATTTCGTTTTTATCTCACACCTTCAAAAGTTAAGTTTTGTAAAAACTTATAATGGCTTTTATTAAAATTATGAAAAAATCAATTTTTATATTATACACACTTAAAATGTAGAAATTTTATGTAAATATAATCAAGATAATTGTTTGTTTTAATGATAAGATTGAATGCGAGTAAACATAAAGATTTATTTGACATTTTTTATTTTTCATTATTGCGTTAACCTTTGAATTTTATATAAAATATATAATTCATTATTTCTTTGGAATAAAATTAAATAACTTTATTTATTCGAATAATATTAAAAAAAAAAAAAAAATGAGATATTTATTTTAGCTCAGTTAATAATTTAAAACAAGATAAGCGAACATATTAAATATGATGCAACATTTCATTACGACGCTCGTGGTAAAGTTTCAAACGCGTATTTGAATAGAGCATTTATCCCTAAGGGCATTTACAAAAGACCAGCGGCTCATTGATGCTCGAGTAGGTGGTAGTGTAGAGCAAACCTGATTTACAGAAGCTCGTTTCTCACGAATTTATAACGAATGCCGATATATATATATATATATATATATTTCTATGTTTTTTATGTTTCCCTTTTTTATTTGTCGTTTTAAGGACTTGAAGCTTTTTCATCTTATTTATTAGCTTGTTTAATTTATTTAAGATTTTATTAAAAGTTATTGAATTTATATAAATTTGGTTGAGGGAGAACTTTTTTTTTTTTTTTTTAATAAATATGTTTTAACATAATTATATTTCAAATTCATTGTCATCAGTATTTTTGAAGATTACAAAAGAACGATAAAAATTATTTGAAAAAGATTTTAATCGATTATTTTATTTCTACAGTCGTTTACCAACATTATTCGTAATCGCGCTACTTGTTACGAAATGAACAAAAAAAAAAAAAAAAACAAAAAAAGAAAAAAAACAAGCCCTCGAACGTATCCGCTTATATTTTATTCCTCAGAAAAAGCATCCCACGCTACACAATCATCCGTCGCTACAATAGTCTTACAATATTCCCAATGGAGACAAAAGAGACGGAGAGAATAAAAAAAAAAAGAAGATAGTTCTCTATACGCGCGATTTTATCTTTTCTCGTGCACCCTTTAAGGACCTGCGCTAGCTTGCTAGGGGACTCGGCTCGCCGGTTACCTAACCGGCCCCCTTACCTTTTACGCGTGTGGGGCTCTATGGAGGTGGGGACGCATCGCGAATCGACGAGAGTCCGGACATCAAACGACGCGACAGTCGATGAACGCGGATCGATGGGACTCGTAATGGAATTCTCATGAGCTACGATATCGATATTAATTTTTTTTATAATGCTTTGAGAGTTTTGCGATTCGTGTGTGTGTGTGTGCTTGTGATTATGATTGTCCTGTGATATGTTTGTTATATATTTTTCGTGATTTATACAATAATAGAAAATAAATGTAGGTTTTAAGTTTTGCAAATGTGATCGGTGTGACGTTTAGGTAGAAGATCAATCACATTTTTATACAATGTAGTTGAAAAATTAATCGAAAAATTTTAGATAACATAAAAGCTAATTAATAACTCTAAACAATTTTAAAAAAAGAAATTACAAAAATTTTATATTTTAGTTAAAAATATAAAGTTTATAACATAACATTAAAATTATTATTTAATTATGCAAAATTATAAATTAAAAAATTTATAAGTCTTTAAAATGAAGCTTCTACTATTAATATTATTTTCGAGCATCATTTCATATAGTTTTTGTTATCGACGAAACAGATACTTCTCCAAGTATTCAGCATTTTGTAAGTTATTTCAAGTATATAACACTATAATAATTTTTCTATTTATCGCTTAAATTTTATTAAAAATCTTGTATATTGAATAAAACTTTAAAATGATAAATTAACACAATTCATGAGGATAAAATCTTACATTAAAAAATAAGTTCAAATTATTGTTGCAATAAAAATATTAAGTTTAGCAAAAATATATAACTAAAACTTATAAATTTCTAATCTCCTCGTGTACGAATTTCTATCCAAAGCTTTTTTCTAATCGTGCAAATAAAACAAATATATATATATACATATGTGTACGCATAAATTCCTCATATCGTCCTCGCAACAAATCGAATTCCTCGCGTTCTTCGTTAAGGAACACTAACGTCTCGCAACTCGGTGATTCCTTTTGCAGCAGCATCAGAAGCCAGGAGTATCGTCGTCTCCTTCTCGGCACGAGAGAGAGAGAGAGAGAGAGAGAGAGAGAGACGAGCAAAAAACTCGATAGCCGGGCGTCGAAGTCCTTGCTAAGGCTACTAGCTAGGTACATACATGTATACACTTTACGGACGCGTTCATTTTATCTTCGATGTTTATTTATGTTAGCGCGCGCGAATTGTTATTCGCTATGGAGTAAATGAACCGTAAAGAGATTTTTCTCGATATCTTGGGTTATATGAGTGATTTTTATACGTCTTTTTATTTCCTTCCGGTAAACTAGTGGATGATTCTCACTTTATGACACGTTTGAAACGAGTTCTTTTTCTTCGCTTTTTATATAGAAACGATTTCTCCGCGAATTGGTTATTAAAAACTCTATTTATTCTTTTTCTTTTTGCAATTGCCTGTTATTTATTATCAAAACTGTTAAGGTGTCGTTCGACATGTTTATTTTTTGATAGATTAGAAAAATTTACACGCCAGCTTGTTACTAAATTTGTAATTTAGTTGTGCTCGAAACAATAGGAAAGAGAGAATCTATTTTTTTCTTGATAAATATTTTATTAGTATTAATTATAATAAAATTTTACAATAAAATTAACAAATGTTTTAATAAACTTTTAAAATAAAATTGCGTCAAGACGATACATTCCATTTGATAGATAGCGAAAGATTAAGATCGGGGAGTATGAGCACTCGAATTTATTAAATTTCAAGATTATTTATTGACATAGAGACGGCTCGATGAGATGCATTTATTTATCAATATAACTAAAAATCATAATTTTTTTATTTAAACAAAATAACGATATCTTTTGGCTATCGTCCGCGAGAAGCCTCTTCGCTCCTCACCCCAAATTTTCCTCTCGAGGCATTGACGTTCATCGGGAAAATCAGTGCGCTCACGCCTGGTCCTTTTCGACCGGCGCAGCACTGCCACCGAAGTGTCTCTATATATATATATACACACTGCTTTAAGATATTGTTATTTCTTTTTATTTATTATTATTTTAAATCTTTTCTTTTATATCCAGAACAGAGCTTGTTTAAGATAATAAATGATAGTTTAACAATGTGAGTTATAAAAATTAAATACTTACAAAATTTATTATTAACATTTTTAATATATTTAAAATTTTATTTTAAATTTATAATTATAGTTACAGCACAATAGGTTTATTCATTTTTTCAAAGCTAACTTAACATTAGATGCAAATTATCTTTATAGAAATTCTCACAACGAGAAAAAAAGCAAATAAGTTTCAACGATAGTTAGAAAAAAAAAAAAAAATAAAATAAAAAATTTCAATTCTTCGTTTCAGCGTGCAATTGTAACGGCTACTCGGACCGTTGCTACTTCGACAAGGAGCTATACAAGGCGTCAGGACACGGTGGACATTGTCTCGATTGTCGCGACAATCGCGACGGCGCCAATTGTGAACGTTGTCGCGAAAATTACTATGCCCGACCGGAGGATGGATATTGCATCTCTTGTAACTGCAATGAAATTGGTAATTTTATTTTTTTTTTTTTTTTTTTTATATATATTAAATATGCCCTTGTACTTATTGAAATTATTCGTTATGAATTTATTTTTTGTATCAAGATTTTATATTAATGGATAGATATTCTATTTCGAATTTTACATTTTACGTTTAAAAGCCGAATTTTATTATTTTAGAATTTTAAAAATTTTAAAATTTAATAATATTTATATTTTTCATTTATTTAAACTTGTATATTTTGCGAACGTACAGTTAAAATTATCAATACTCTTATTCAAGATACGCTTAAAATATATTACAAATGATACGTGCATCTTTTTTCTTACTTTTATATAATCGTTCCAAATTCTTGTAAGATTTGATAAATTTTATGAGCCATCAAAACGAAATAAATTAAGCGATCATTTCAATCGGCAAATTTCAAAGGAAATTTGCATGTATGTACGCGTATCCGTTCGTATGTGCGTGAGGCCTACTTTCACAATTCTTCTCATAAGATAAACCAAAGATGACGACTCATTAAGTAAGCCATGAGCTTTTAATCTTTCGTACCGATAAATTATATATCAAATCGACTAAAACATTTAAAGGCAAGCATTCATATATGTATAATACTGTATGGTATGAGATAAAAGTTAATTTTAATATAAATAATTTTTCTGCGAGTAGCGAATAAATAAATATTAAATTGATTTTAAATTAATTACGTTTTGTTAATTAAATTTAAAAATATTCGTTAAAACGACATCAGAATCTTCTGTGCTTTAACTTATTAAAATTAATTCAATTAAACGAATTAAAATCTTGTTTAACGCGATATTTCTTCATTCCCCAGGTTCGCGAAGTCTCCAATGTAACGCAGAAGGTAAATGCCAGTGCAAGCCCGGAGTAACAGGCGACAAGTGTGACCGATGTGCGCCCAACTTTTACGACTTCAGCGGTTTCGGATGCACCTCCTGCGAGTGTAACGAGGCCGGTTCGTTAGCCAATTCGCCTAGTTGTGATTCAGTCACCGGTATTTGTACGTGTAAAGATAACGTCGAGGGAAAACGATGCCGAGAGTAATTATTATTATTATTAATTTTTTTTTTTAAGAATTTTAAATTATTCATTTTTGATAAATGTTTTTTTATTAACTACTTATAATGGATTTAAAAGAGAAAGCACTGCGCAAATAAAAATAATAAATTAATGCTAATATTTGTAATATCAACGTTTTAATTCCAGATGTCGCCCAAGTTTCTTTAATTTAGCAGAGGATAACGAGTTTGGTTGCACACCATGTTTCTGTTATGGACACTCGTCTGTCTGCTCAACTGCCACTGGTTATTCGCGGGTCAACATTGAGAGCACTTTCGTGCGCGGCAACGAACGCTGGTCGGCTAACGTTGCCGGTAACCCCATACCCGTAACCTACGATCCTGTTAGCCAGAGTATCACAGTCGCCGCTCCTGATCGTGACAACGTTTATTTTGTTGCACCTGGTATATATTAATTTTTCGTCTTTAATTTCGCATCTTAAAAGATAAAGAAAAAGGGATGTAAAATAATATTTGATTTAATTCGTAGATCGATTTTTGGGTGACCAACGCGCCTCTTACAACCAAGATTTATCATTCACTTTGAGAATAAGCGACATTGGTCCAGCTCCGACGGCCAGAGATGTTATTCTTGAAGGTGCTAATGGACAACAAATTATTCAACCTATTTTTGGACAAAACAACAGAATACCCAGCTTACATGTAAGATATAATAAAAAAAAATTTTTTCGTCCTTGAAGCCAATTAGTTTAGTAATAGATTACTAATTTAAATATAATTTTCAGCCACAAGAATATACTTTCCGTTTACACGAACATCCTGACTACGGATGGCTACCAAGACTATCTGCCAGAGCATTTATGTCTATTTTGGCAAATTTGACGGCTGTTAAAATTCGCGGTACTTACACTCATCAAGGTAAGAATTGCTTTTATAAATTCGTTTTACATTTATGTATACATTTGAAAATATTTCGTATATTTTCTATGCTAAATTTTCAATAATCTCAGCGCTCCTACTTCTCGTTTATTTTTTTCTTATTCCATTACAGGTAAGGGCTATTTGGACGACGTGCATCTTGAAACGGCTCATCGTGGCGCAGCCGGTGAGCCAGCCGATTGGGTAGAACATTGTAATTGTCCACAAGGTTACGTAGGCCAATTCTGTGAATCTTGCGCTCCGGGTTACCATCACGATCCGCCAAACGGTGGACCTTTTGCCATCTGCGTACCTTGCAATTGTAACGGTCATGCCGACATCTGCGAATCTGAGACTGGTATAATATTGGTTTTTTTTCTTTCTTCTTTTTTTTTTTTTTTTTTTTTCGTTGATCTGAATTATTAGTTTACAATTTTAACGTTATTATATTTTAACGCTATTACCATTTGATTTGCATGACATAATTTAACAAAATGGCATTTTTATTTAATAGTTTATTTATGAAATAAATAGAATAATAATTCAGTTCTAAGTATTCATATTTCAACATTTTGTAATAAATAAACAGTAAATAAGTACATTATTTTAAAAAAAATTTGAGTAATAATTTCAAACTGTATGATAATGTTTTTAATATTAACACAACTTTAATCTATTATTTTTAACCAGGTCGCTGTATTTGTCAGCATAACACAGCTGGAAGTAATTGTGAACACTGTGCCCGTGGCTTTTATGGGCATCCTTTGAAGGGTACAGCGGAAGATTGTCAACCTTGTCCTTGTCCCGACAATGGACCTTGTATTCTTCTCGGAAACAATCCCGATCCCATTTGCTCGGAATGTCCTGCTGGAAGAACTGGTAATTTATAATAAAAATCCTTTTTTTTTTTTTTTTTTTTTACAAGTTTATAGTAAAATTTCATTATTTATTAACATTATTTTTTTAACGTATTTTCCTAAAAATATTATTTTTAATACAAAGTTTCATTAAAAATTGTTTTTTTTTTTTTTATTTTTTATGTAAAAACCTAAACAAAAATTTAGAATCTTCCAAAATATATGTTCAATCTAAGTTTGCAATTGATTTCCTTTATGAAACTTACGAAATTATTATTAATATTCCTTAATCATCTTCTTATGTAGGACCGCGATGTGAAACCTGTTCCGATGGGTATTTTGGAAATCCAGAAAAGGGAATAGCCTGCAAACCCTGTGAATGTAACAACAACATTGATCTAAACGCTGTGCGTAATTGTAATCAAGAAACTGGAGAGTGTCTCAAGTGCGTTAATAATACTGCTGGTGTTCATTGCGAAGAATGTTTACCTGGTATGCTTATGTACAAATATTTCTTTAATAGTTATAAGAATTATTGTTTGTTTTAATTATTATTTTTAAATTAAAATGACTTTTTCGTTAAAAACTGTTATTAGAAGGTAAAATTCGATCTAAATTTTATTTACTTCTAGGATATTATGGAGATGCTTTATCCGACCAAAAGGAAGATGGTTGTCGACTTTGCGAGTGTTATCCACCAGGTACGCGGGAAACCGAGGATGGAAAAGTCGCACCTTGTGATCAACTCACGGGCCACTGTTTCTGTTTGCCTCATGTTATCGGACGCAATTGTGACAAATGCGAAGACGGTTATTATCACATTAAGAGCGGAGAAGTAAGCCTTTTATATGATGATAGACAAACAATAATGAGAAATATTAAAAATAAAAATATGTAATATAATCTACTGGTTGCTCTTTTAGGGATGTGTAGCATGTAATTGCGATTTAGAAGGTTCATTCAACAGAACGTGCGATGCCATTACTGGACAGTGCCAGTGTAGGCCTGGAGTTACTGGACAACATTGTGACTCTTGTATACCTTATCAGTACGGCTTCAGTAGAGAAGGTTGCAAACCTTGTGACTGTGATCAAAGCGGATCGCAAGACTTGCAATGTGACGCTAATGGACAATGTCCTGTACGTAATTTTAACAGTTCACTTTTTACTCGTATATATATATATATAAAATTTTTACTTCATTTTTAGATTTATATGAATTTTTTTTAACTTATTTTAAACATTTTTATAAATAAAGTGAATTTGAAATAATAATTTTTTAAAGACAGGTAAATTTTGCATTGCCTATACGTATTCGATGTAATAATTATAAACATTTATTATATATTTCTCATATATAATGGTTTTTCGATAGATTTTATAGAAACGTTTAAACTTCGTTTATTATACCAGTGCGACAAGCACCGTCTGATAAGATTTGTTTGATTTTATAACAGTGTCTTACGAACGTCGAAGGCAGAACTTGCAACCGCTGTAAGGAGAATAAACACAATAGGCAATACGGCTGTATCGATTGTCCTCCATGTTACAATCTTGTGCAGGACGCTGTGAACGAACATAGAGTGAGACTCGCAGAACTCGAAGATACGCTTAAAAAGATCAAGAGTAACCCTACTGTTATCAACGAGGTAGGCTTCAAACAGAAGCTCAAAAATGTTCAGGACAGAGTGACTGAGTTGCTTGAACTTGCCAAGACTGGTACTGGAAGTAAGTTTAAGACATTAGTTTTGACACCAATAAATCATGCTATTTATTTTGTTAATGTTATCAACGTCTTACGATTATTTTATATTTTTAAAATTTCACGAATAAAATATAGTAAACGCAATTTTAAAATTTTTTTAATGGATATTATTTCTAAAAAAAAAAAAATTACTTATTTCAACTTTATTAATATTTAAATGTAAAATATTTTAATTATTTACAAGTGTAATTAATTAATGATATTTATTAAAGGCGACAAGAAGTCTTTAGTAGAACAATTGGATGAACTTCGCGATCAATTAACAGATATCAATGAAACACTGCAAAATGTTGATCAAACCGCTTTAGATGTTAAGCGAACTACTTCTCAAGGAAAGATGAGCATTGACGAGGCAGAAAAAGTTTTAGACAAGATCCATGAGCAATTGACGGTAAAATAAATAGAAATTATTCATTAATAAAATGATTTCAAGGCGGTATTATAATAACTTTCGTTGAAACAGAAACATTAATATTTAAAAATGAGATTTATAAAAATAAGAAACAATAATTTTTTAACAAAAAGTTATTCTATTTTAATTATTATTATCATTATTTATTATTGTTATTATTATTATTATTATTATTATTATAATTATTATTGTTATTATTATTATTATTATTATTATTATAATTATTATAATTATTATTTTTATTTTTATTTATTTTTATTGATTTATTTATTAATTTATTTATTTATTTATTTATTTATTTTTTTGTATTCAGGAAGCCGAAGACTTCTTAGCGACGGACGGTCAAAGTGCTTTGACAGAAGCAAAGAGGAGAGCCGAACACGTTGGTCAACAAAATCAACAGATGACGGCGATCGCTCAGGAAGCTAGATCGGTAGCTGATTCGTAAGTAATATATTAGTTTTATTCTAAATTTTAAAACTAACGCTCCATTAAATTGATTTTAATTGACAAAACGTAGTTTACATGATTTTCTTGTGAATTTAAGCATATAAAAGTTATCAAACAAAATGTCTTTTAGGAATATTAAAGACGCTAAAAGGCTTCAAGTAGTAGCCGAACAAGCGAAGAATACATCTTTAGAAGCTTACAATCTAGTAAAGAAGGCTATCGCTAAGTACACAAATATAAGGTAAATTTAAAAAAAAAGTTGACTTCTAACAATAAAATATAATCTCGCAATTAATAATTTCTTTTTTATTTTACAGCGATGAAATTAAAATTTTAGAGAATAAACTTATAGCTTTAGAAGATCGTTATGGAGATGTGAAAAAACTCACTGCTACGGCTGTTAGTAAATCAGATACTGTATCAAAAGAAGCATTGAGTTTACTAATTCTCGGTATTGCTGTCCCATCAGTAAATTTGACTGAACTACAAAATCAACTAGATGACGTGAACAAAGAGGTAAGAGATTAAAAAATTCAAATATGTTCTACTTTAATCGTAATTTTATAAAAATGTAGAGTTAAAATATTTATTTAGTAACTGATTATTTGACAAGAGTTATTATTTAAAAAATTGATCATTTTTATTATCACTCTAGGATACTGAAAAAAAAAAAAAAAATATATATATATATATATATATATATATATATATATATATATATATATATATATATATATATAAAGCAAACTTAAGATAATTTGAAACATGACAAATTTTTTTCCCGCAGGCTACGGAAATAAAGGAAAAAGCGAGAATCCTATTGGAGGAGAACACCGACTTGATACGCGACGTCGAGGAAAAGGTGAGGAAGAGCGAAGAATTGTTGGATAAGGCGGAAGATCAACAAGCTACGACTGCTGAATTACTTGCCGAAGTTGATGATGCGCATAACATCGCTAAGAATGCCGTAAATCGTGGCGACCAAACCCTAAAGGAGGCCCAAGATACTTTGAAAAAACTTAGTGGTAACGTAATAATTTTTTTATAATATAAGAAAAATTGGATAGTATTGAAATTACGTTCTTAAAACACAATATTTAATTTTATGCAAAAAAGAATTCACTTAAAATAAACCGCTCATCAACATACGCATTTCAACTGCCATTACAGTATTCGATGCTGAAGTCCAAAACGCACGCGCCGAGGCGCAGAAGGCTTTGCAAGACGTTCGTGTTATACGCGATTTGATTCAAAATGCAACTGCCAAATCAAACAGCATTCACCAGGTACTTGAGGGCTCGAAAGAAAATGCCAATCGCGCCCAAAAGATCGCTCAAGAAGCTCAAGATAATGCAAAGACCGCGAGCGACATGGCGAACGTGATCAGGCAGGAGGCAAACAAAACCAAGGCTGAAGTGATTAAACTTGGCAACGAGGCTGACAAACTGCATCTCAGGGTCAATACTACTGACGCAATGATTCGGCAATACGAAACCCGGATTATGAAGGACGCTGAAATTACCGGACAGGTTGGTTTATTTATTTTTTTTTTTTTTTTATGTTTTTAATAATGGAAAAATTATTTTTATAACATTTTAAATTTAATACTATTAATAAATTTTATAAATTATGCATTAAATATACAAATTAATAAATTAAATATACAAATAAAATGAAAACTATAGTTTTAAAAATATATAATAGGAGTGACAACAATTTAGAAGATCAGAAGTGACTTTTATAAAAGTTTAAGTTTGTTAAAAATTTTAATAATTACTAAATCATGCGTTTTATAAAAAACTATAGATTTATACATCGAAAAAAGAACATCATATCATATAAAGCTGCAAAGTTTTATATATATATATTAAAAAACTGCAATACACAATATTGACAAAGGTTAAAGCGTAAATGAAAAATTTATTTTTAAAATTTTAGGTGAAGGTAAAAGTTGGTCAAACAAAATCTAATGTATCAGCAACATCGCAACAAGTAGCTAAAGCACTGGAGGAAATAGCAGAAATTACTAGAGAACTTGATTCTCTTCCTGATATTAGTAAGTGCTACAAGTTAATATTTTTCACGTAAAATAACCTATATATTAACATTGAAAATGTATTTTCAAGATAGTTTGTAATACTATACGATTATTTTTATATTTTAAAGTTAATATTTTAAACTATTAATGGTCTCTTTTAAATTATTATTTCAGTTATTCAATATTTTATAAACTCTTCAATAATTTAATTATTTCATAATTTTTTAGATAATGAGGATCTCGATCGATTGGAAGAGCGACTTAGAAAAGCTGAAGCAGAGATCAAAGCCGCAGATTTGGATACACGCATACGTGCACTTACTGAAGCCAAAAATTTGCAAACCCAATGGGTTAAAAATTACGAGGACGAAGTCAATCGACTGCGAGATGAAGTCGCCAATATTAACGAGATGAGCAAAGTTCTGCCCAACGATTGCTACAAGAACGTTCGTCTCGAGGTGTAAACTGCCCGCACATCCGGATCACATATCATCCAGTCTCTGTTTCATATCTGCGTGTGCCATTCGATACTCGAGTAGTCGCAGGATGGAAGGATCGCGTATAACAGGTAGCCCTTGATGCTGCAACGGTGTTCTTTCTTTTTTCTTTTTTTTTTTTTTACTCCTATCATTGGGCTCTTACTTTCTGCCTGCAAATTTTATATTTGCTTAGAGTGAGGATGACATGATAAAAGCTTGAGGTGTCTGTCTTTGGATTTGATTGAAATTTTTTTGGACGTAAATGAACATTTTTAATATTTCTTATTTAAAATTTTAAGAATGAGTTTTACATGTTAAACATTAAAATAATAAACAAAAAGAGGTATATTTTGTTGTTTAGAATAATTAGAAAAAATTATATTAAAGCTTTTTCTTAAGAAATATAAAATAAAATTAAAATTTTAATACAGTAATAATTTTGCCAAAATATAGTAAATTTAAAATTGAAATTATTTAAACGAAATAAAACATTTTTTTCACGATATATTTTTAAGAAATCTGATATTAAAAATATTGAATCTTAAGATAGACATATTTTTAAATTTATCATAATGTATAAAAATAATTAAAAAAATTGATTTTAATGGTAAAAAATAAATAAATTTGAATACTTTTATAGAACCTAAAATTATTTAACATAGAATTAAAAGATATTTTATTTCAAAATGATTTGCAATATATTAGGTTGTATCTAAATATGTATTTTTTTACTATGAGCATGTTTTATCAATTGAGTTTAATAAAAAAAAATATATTCCAAAAATGGAAATTAAACATATTGAAAATTTTAGAAATTAAATGTTCAATAAGGTGCCTTAAATATGTTTTCTTCTTTTTTTGTATATTATTATAAATGATTTTGAATGAAAAAAGGAAATTAAATTTATACTTAAATTTTATAGTTACTTAAATAGATAAATGAAAGTTGATCAATTTGACTGCATATATCATAAAATTTTAGCAGATATAAGAAGTTATTGTTTTACTTGTGTACATTATAATAAATTAGATGATTGTTTTATTTAAGTATAAGTTAAAGAATTTTTATGTACTTTCAGAGTTCAACTTATATTGCGCATTTTTTTTATAATGGTGCAACTAATTGCAATATTTTAAGAAGCATACCAAAGATCTTTTTTAAATATACAATTAAAAATAATAGGCAAAGTTCAGATGACTGTTAGTCTATAATGCATTTTCACTGGACCAATTAGTTTATTTGATATAACTGAAAAATGCGAATGCCAAGTTTAATTTTGAAATTCAATATATACCAATGTACAAGTGTAAAATGTTTATCACTATAGACTGTAAATTAAGTGCACCCAAAGTGCACACAAAGACTTCATTTTAAAATTTTAAATTTTAAAAACTTTGTTTATCCAGCCTTAAATATACATGCATTTCAAGCATATCAATCTTTTTAATACATATGTACTTCTACAAGATAATATAATTCTTCAGTTATTTTATAGTTAGTACTTCAGTTAGCCTAGTACAAAATGTAGAATCAAAACTTGATTAAAAAAATAAAGTAATTTTGCTAAAAGAAATTAAAAAAAAAATGTATGGATTCCTTTACTCTTTCCTTAAACCGTAAAAATAAAATCTTTCAATTTTATTATTTTATAGAATTGTATATGATTTTCTATTTAAAATTTTCATAAATAAAAAAGAAAATGTAATATAAGTTTAATTAATTAGAAGATTATAAAAATAATTGTGCAGGATTATTTAAATAATTTAAGTATTGAATTAATAAAAAAATTAAAGATTAAATTATATAAAATTTAATTATATCAAAAAAATTGAAAAAAATATATATATATTTGTAAACATGGAATTTCTTATTTTGAAAATTTTCCATGTTTTTTCAAAAAAATTATATATTACAGTAAAGATTATGATACAAGTTTTTATTGAAAATATTTAACCACTTAATCATACGGTTGCAAAAAATAAATAGTGCATATAAAAAATTTAACTTAATTTGTTCGACATTCGCTTACAATTAAATCGTTATGAAGAAAAACAGGCCCAATTCTCTATCGGACTCTCGATGAAACTTGAAGTTCATTCTTTCTCTTCATCAAAGTATAAACAAAATTACTAGAACTAACAATATAGCAGTCAACACTCCAATGGCTACCCATTGTCTGCGATCTAAAACAAACGTAAAAGTAAACATCACATACGTCACTTGTAAAACTATTCCCATATAATTTTTATTTGTCGATTACAGTTGGTTTACAATAAGTTAACATGGTGTGCAATTTTTGTAACTTCACTGTCGACATTATTAGTATAAGGTAAACATATACCACTCAGATACAAAATTGCTAGTCACATTGTTACACTAAGTTTATTATGTTACAGTTATAAAAACAAAAAGTATCCAATGTTCGTGAAAATTTTTGGCCCTTCTTCAAACGCTGGTCAGTAATACAGTCTAGTTCAATATCTATAAGGATTCTGCATTTTTAAGACTTAGGTAAAACATAAAGTTAGTCATATTTTTATTTTTATTTTTAACAGAAAAAAATAAGATTTTTTAAACAAAAGAAAATAATTTTTAGTTTATAACAAACGGCATACTTAATTTTAATTTTTTTCCGTAACATAAAATCTTAATAAAAATACAAAATAATGTTAAAGCTTATTTGGGAATAGCTTGAATTAACAATTTTAAATATATTGAGGATTAACAGATATTGTTTTTTCTTTACAAAGTACCTTCTAATGAAAATATTTTTAAAATTATTTATATTCATTTAATCGAAGTATATTTTTGTTTAAATCGAACTTATATTTAATAATCTACATTTGTATAAATAATTTATTGTTTTTTTTAACGTAATTCTAAAACTATTTTTAAACCAATTATAAGATATGTATAAATAATTTTCATTTTACTTTAGTAACTATCATTAGCTTAGAATTCTAATAACTTTCAATAGTAAAATAATTAAATCTTAAAATTTTATTTTTACAATATTGAACATTCAATTAAAAATTTGAAAAATCATATTTTTTTTTCAAATTATAGTATGCTTTAAAAAATTTTAAATTTTATATTATGATATTTAATAGAATTTAATATTAAATACATTCAAATTTATTAAAAATTATTATCATAATAATATTTATTTCATAATTTTAGAATTCATTTGCTATTTACTTATAATTTATTTTTGTGAGAAATTAAGTCATATCAAATTAAGTACATTAATGTTATCATTATACAATACCATAAAATTATTGCACATTTTATTAAATACTTCCATATTAAACTGAAAAATAAAAATTGTTTGCATTTAAACAACAATTGTAAAATAATATTTTTCTAACTTTGACTACCTTGGGATTAACATTCAAAGTAATATACCTAGGTTTAACTTCTTAGCTTAGTTTCTCAATATTTTCATTTTACATTAAATATTATAAGTTTTGGAACAACAACATGTTTTTCAATTATCAAATGTCATACGCAAACATTTCTTTCTTCAAGGTCTTCACTTGTAAAAAATGTTCTTTACCCTCATTTTAACAACAATCAATTTAATTATCCGCAAAAATAGAAAAAATCTGTTTCAAAATACAGTAAAACTGTGGTTTGGCTTTTATGGTTTTTATCACACTTTATTATAATATGGAGTTTGTTCTTTGATTTGAAATGTAAATAATTTGTCCAGCTGCACAATTTTTTTGTGCAAATCATAGCCTTTTTTCTATTTTACTTTTGGCATACATCAGACAATATTTGGCATGACACAATACTAAGAAATATATATATGCTTCTATGCTAAAGTATTTCATGCTATGATTATTTGGCTATTATTAGGCAACATCTCTATTAGTAATTTTCACCATAAAATTATTGAGCCTTAAAATAAGACTCTTTTTTCTTGATCTAAATACATTTCACAAAGTTATTGTTACATATATTATTTGATCACTGAAGCAATATAATTTTTATGAAGCTGCACTGTTTTCTTTCAATAGAAAAAAATAGATAATAAAAATCATTTAGCTACAAAATTTTCGTAAATTAGGGATATCAAATTTTCAGAACTTGGTTTATTAGAACAAACATTTCTTAAAATAATATATTTATTATATAATTTATGATTTTTTAAAAATAAATAATATTAATTATTATACATTTACTTATTAATTTTGCAATAATTGTTTGAATATTATATACATATTTATGAAAAAAAAAGTAAATCATTTAATTGCTAAAAGATTGTTATTATATATTTTTTTACTGCAAACTAATTAGATTAGTAGAGCAAGTTAATACTTCAAACATATTTTTTTTTAAAAGCTTTTACACTTGGTAATTTTTGTATGGTAAAACCAAGCATAAAAACAATTTTGTTTCTGCTCTATGCAAACACAAGTTTGTAATTTAATTTATATTCTGCCAGTTCTTGATCATTGAATTTTTCAACTTGTTTATTGACATTTCATAATTGTTTTTACGGATATTGACTTGAAATACAACTTTAAAATTTTTATCAATAAATCTAAGTTACGTTCTTAAAATAAAATTCCCAATAGGCACAAAATTAGCTTAACAGTTGTCAAACAAATTTATAAATATAACTTATTTATGGAAATTTTCATATAATGTTTTTAGCAAAATTTTATTAATTTTAAGCAAATTTCAAATTTTTAAATTAATCTAATTTGATAAAATTGTTAAGATTTTCATTTTTAATTAAAATGTAGTATTTTTTTATGCTAAAGCTTCAGACATGCATAGTTTATGTGATAAGTACTTTTATAATTTTTAAACTATCACAGCATTTAAAAGTTTTAATAATAATTTTCTTCGTACCTACTGGGTTAATCTAAGAAATTTTATAAAGTCTCGAAAACTTATTTTAATGAGGGATTTTTTGTACTATACATATTGAAAAATAAAAATATTTAAAGTAAAATTATTTAGTCATTATAAGGCCTTTTTGCATAGTTAGAATCTAGTCTCTGGAGCATAAAAAACAGTTGGTAATAGTAGTTGATAAACAGGATAAGGATGAAGGCTTTGGGATATAGTCAGAAGAATTAGATGTTGAAGTAGTAGGAGCAGGAACATAATTATTATAGTTACCGTTGCTCATATGGAGAACTTTTGCCATTTTTTTCATAGTTGCATCTAATTTTGAATCTGTTACTACTTCCATTTCATTACCAAAGTCATCAAGCATTCTGTAAAATTAAAGTGATTTAAAACTTGTTTTTAAATAAGAATTTTTAATTATTTATTTTAATTACTAACACTTGTTGTTCGTCATATTCAGAATTTATTTGTCGGGACACGGTCTTTAAAGTACCAGTATTGTCGCTCATAATATCCAATTGTTCATCCTGATGTCTCATTGAATTTTGATTGCATATAGCACTTGGAAGGAACTGTCGGTTGGGACTATCCATTTCATTTTCCAATTTACTGTATTTGGCTGTCCCATGACTAACTGTTGGCACTCTTGCTGGACTATTATCTAGCAATGGCTATATGTAAAATAATTCATATTAAGTATATCTTATGATTATTGCGTATTGAAAAAAATTGTTTTGACTAAAAAATTTTTTTTAGTCAAAAAACAATATTTAATAGCAAAAAATAAGTGCTTATAAAATTAAATAAAATATTTTTTAAAAATTTTTTGCCTTAAAAATTATGAGAATTTAAAATTTTTAATTTTAGAAATACATTGTTAAGTTTTATTTAAATATAAAATAAATTATACATTGCTGAAGTGTTGATCTGCATAGAATTTTTTAAATATTTTTTAATTATTTTCAAGCATTTTTAAATTCATATGAGCATTAAATTTTTTGCTTTTTTGTTTTGCACGTACAATACATCATTGACACGCACATGCATACGTACTATTACATACACACTTTCATGCAAAACTCACGCACACAGTATATTCTTTAGTGATTACTATATAGTGATAAAGCTTACATTATATGTAAAAATCTATACTATATAGTATTTTACAACAGTGTGAATCATAATTTAGTGTACACAATGAATGAACACTGCGTACACGAGAGGTCGCTTTATGCATCGTTTTGAAATTAAGCGTAAGTAAATGCAATTGAAACTTTAGGTGTGGCTAGTTTGTACCGTAAGCATCATCAATGGCAAAAACAAGCTAAGGAAACAGAACGAGAGAGTCAACTAATCTCGGTTGAAGAATATTTCAGTTTCACGGATTCCGCTCCTCTACGGTAATTTGATATCGTTCAGAGTGAATCCGGGACACCGTCGCTGCAGAGATTATTGATCAATCAGCCATATTCTCCTAACCTCAATAACTGAAGATTAGTCATGTACAAATAAGTCGCCCTCATCGAAAACTAATTTTACTCATTTAATTACGAAGATCAAGCTTGAAGAATTCACGGATACTAAAGATTGTAAACAAGTGAGAAATTCGAAAAATATATAAATTTCAATTTTATATCGTAATTTAGATTTCAAAAAATAAGTATCTTATTCAAATCTTAACAATGTTTTTTGGCATTTGTTAATTATTCCTATAGAAATATGGCCGCAATAAATTATAAAAAATTCTTTGCCGTGGCAATTGTGATTTGTAACATCTTTGTCACTGC
This sequence comes from Chalcis sispes, assembly GCA_949987625.1. Taxonomy (NCBI): domain Eukaryota; kingdom Metazoa; phylum Arthropoda; class Insecta; order Hymenoptera; family Chalcididae; genus Chalcis; species Chalcis sispes. Next base: position 15,162,096 of record OX465095.1, on the reverse strand, counting down.
CACAGCTTATGATTATGATTACTGCAATTATCCTCTGCTTGATCGAGCTGTGCTAAAAGCTACTACATCTTTGCCTGAAAGAGGACCATTTAATGCAAGACTTTATGGACCTAATGCTTGGACTGCCAGTAGCTCAGATTTTTCTCAGTATTTAATCATAGATCTTGGACAAACTATGAATATTACTGCCATTGGTACTCAAGGAAGAGCTCATTATAATGAATATGTCATGGAGTATGGTATTAGTTATGGTACTAATGGTCTCGACTATGCTGATTTTAAGGAAACCGATGGTAACATTAAAATGTTTAAAGGAAATAAAGATGGAGACACTGTTAAATTAAACAAATTTGAAGTACCAATTATAGCTCAGTGGATCAGAATAAATCCAACTCGTTGGCGTGATCGTATTTCATTAAGAGTTGAACTCTATGGCTGTGAGTACATTGCTGATACACTTTCATTTAATGGATCTTCTTTAGTTCGTTGGGACCTACTTCGAGAACCTCTTGAAACTGACAGACATTCCTTACGATTCCGTTTTAAAACGAATAATGCAGATGGTGTTATAATGTACTCTAGAGGATCTCAAGGAGACTTTTTAGCTTTACAAGTGCGTGACAATAGAATGCTACTCAATATTGATCTTGGTTCAGGAATTATGACTAGTTTGTCTGTTGGAAGTTTGCTGGATGATAATATGTGGCACGATGTTGTATTTTCAAGAAATCGTAAAGATATAGCTTTTTCAGTAGATAGAGTTTTAATAAATGGTCGCATCAAGGGAGAATTTTACCGTCTAGATTTAAACAGAGCATTTTATATTGGAGGTGTGCCCAATAAACAAGAAGGTCTTGTTGTAAATCAAAATTTCACTGGCTGTATCGAAAACTTATTTTTTAATCAGACAAATATGATTAGAGAACTAAAAGACTTAAAAGCATATGGAGACACAGTGACTTATGAAACTTACAATACTGCATATAGCTGTCCAGAGCCTCCTATAATTCCTGTAACTTTCTTAACATCTTCTTCGTATGCTAAATTGAAAGGATACGATGGTGTTGACTCTATGAATGTCTCGCTGTCTTTCAGAACATATGAAGACCAAGGTATTATTTTATATCACGATTTCACTTCTACTGGACACGTTAAAATGTTCCTAGAGGAAGGTAAATTAAAGGTAGAAATCATTACAAAGGGTATTCACAAAGCTATTTTGGATAACTTTGACGAAAGTTTCAATGATGGCAAATGGCATCAAGTAATTCTGACAATATCTAAAAATAATCTTGTACTCAACGTGGATGGTCGACCCATGAAAACTACCCGTCAAATGGAAATCTACACCGGGTTTACCTATTACATAGGAGGCATGCCGGGCAATCATCGAGGCTTCATTGGCTGCATGCGCGTCATACAAATTGATGGTAATTATAAACTTCCAGTTGATTGGAAAGACGACGAGTATTGTTGCAAGAATGAAATAGTCTTCGACGCTTGTCAGATGGTTGATCGTTGTAATCCTAATCCATGCAAGCATTCTGGCATTTGCATACAGAACTCCGATGAATTTTTCTGTGATTGTTCCAACACTGGCTATTCGGGTGCAGTATGTCATACTTCATTAAATCCATTGTCTTGCGAAGATTATCATAAGTCGCCCAATTCAATAAATCAGAAGGCAGAGATCAAGATCGATGTAGACGGCAGCGGTCCGCTGAGGCCTTTCCCCGTCACTTGTGAATTTTTCGCCGATGGCCGTGTTATGACTATTCTACGACATAGCAACGAACACTCAACTCCTGTCGATAGTTTTGAAGAGCCTGGAAGCTTCATTCAGGACATTCAATACGACGCAGATCTCGATCAAATCGAAGCCTTTATCAACCGTTCACAAACTTGTCGCCAAAGAATCAGCTATGCGTGTAAACATTCGAAATTATTCAACACTCCCGTACAGCAGAACGAGCTTTTTCAACCTAACTCTTGGTGGGTCAGCCGACACAATCAAAAGATGGACTACTGGGGTGGTGCGTTACCTGGCTCGCGTAAATGCGAGTGCGGTATTCTCGGTAACTGTGTCAAACCTGAAAAATGGTGTAACTGCGATTCTGATCTCGAAGGATGGTTCGAGGATTCCGGAGATATCATCGAAAAGGATCATTTACCTGTAAAACAACTACGTTTCGGAGACACTGGCACACCGCTGGATGAAAAAGAGGGAATGTATTCATTGGGTCCATTGGTTTGTGAAGGTGATGATTTGTCAACGAACGTGGTGACATTCCGCATAGCCGATGCAACGGTGAATCTTCCAACTTTCGAAATGGGCCACAGCGGCGACATTTATTTCGAGTTTAAGACAACGGTAGATAATGCAGTAATCGTACACAGCAAGGGTCCGACCGATTACATCAAAGTATCTATAAACGGCGGCAACCAGATACACTTCCAATATCAAGCGGGCGGCGGACCATTAGCCGTCAGCGTGCAAACTTCCAATCGATTAGCCGACAATAATTGGCACAGCGTATCGATCGAGAGAAATCGTAAAGAAGCGAGAATCGTCATCGACGGCGCCTTCAAGAACGAAGTACGCGAACCACCCGGTCCTGTTCGAGCTCTTCACTTGACATCTAACTTCGTAGTCGGTGCTACGACAGACTTCCGCGACGGTTACGTTGGCTGCATCAGATCTCTACTTTTGAACGGTAAACTTCAAGATTTACGCGGTCACGCGAGAAGAGGATTGTACGGAGTAAGCGAAGGCTGTGTGGGTAGGTGCGAGAGCAGTCCTTGTCTTAACAACGGTACTTGCCACGAGCGCTACGACGGCTACTGGTGCGACTGCAGGTGGACAGCGTTCAAGGGCCCGATATGTGCAGATGAGATCGGTGTAAACCTCAGGCGGAATTCTATGATAAAGTACGATTTCTCGGGCAGCTGGCGTTCTACCATCGCCGAGAAGATTCGCGTCGGTTTCACAACCACCGATCCCAAAGGTTTCCTTCTCGGTCTTTCGTCCAATATTTCCGGCGAGTACATGACAATTATGGTATCGAACAGCGGTCATCTTCGTGTGGTCTTCGATTTTGGCTTCGAACGTCAAGAGGTTATATTTCCGGGTAAACACTTTGGACTTGGCCAATATCACGACTTACGCATCAGCAGGAAAAATTCCGGGGCAACTCTTGTCATGCAGGTCGACAATTACGAGCCGAAAGAATTCCACTTTAGCATCAAGGCATCGGCCGATGCACAATTCAACAACATTCAGTACATGTACATCGGTAAAAACGAATCCATGTCCGAAGGTTTCACCGGCTGCGTCTCTAGGGTCGAATTCGACGACATCTATCCGTTGAAGCTTCTCTTCCAGGAGAACGGGCCTGGAAACGTTCGTTCAATAGGTAGTCAATTAACCGAAGACTTTTGCGGCGTCGAGCCCATCACGCATCCACCGAATATCATCGAAACGAGGCCACCGCCCGAAATCGACGAGGACAAGGTCCGGGCGGCTTACAACGAAACCGACACCGCCATTCTCGGAAGCGTCCTTTTCATCATTTTCATAGCTCTGGTCATCATGATAATATTGATCGGGAGATACATGTCGAGACACAAGGGCGAATATCTAACGCAAGAGGACAAAGGCGCGGAGATCGCTTTGGATCCCGACTCCGCAGTTGTCAACTCGGCGACCGGACACCAAGTGCAAAAGAGGAAAGAGTGGTTTATCTGAGTAGTGCTTACTTTTAGATATATTTTAGAGAGCATTTTTTGACACATTTTTTATTGTATAATGCGAATCTCAATCTGTCTTTTATGAAGAATTTTTCAAGGACAGAAGGTATATATAGATTTATATAAATATATATATATATATTGAAATATATGATATTGTTCTTAATCGTTTGATAGAATAAATTTTCTTGTCATATTTTTTATTATAGATGTAATATAACATTGTTTTCACAAGTAAAATTTTGTATCTTGGATTAGAATGAGCATTTTGAACGCATTTTGTTTAGTTGAATATTTTTATAAAAGACTCATTATAGTGCAAAAAAAAAAAAAAAAAAAAAAAAAAAAAAAAAAAAAAAAAAAAAAAAAAAAAAAAAATGTATCTTTCCGTACTAAAAGATTTTACCGTTTGTTTTAAAAATTTTTTTAATTTTCTTTAAGATTTTATTATTTTTATTATTTTTATCAAGCAGTATTAATAATTACGTACAACGATAAATTTTGATATTATAATCGGTCTTTCAGCTGAAATTATAACTTAATTGGTCAATTAACTCAGTGCGAGAATGCTACCGCTTTCTTTCATCTAATTCCAAGTGAACAAACGTAACATTCATTTAAAATGTGTTTATCTATCGTCATAATGAAACGGTAATTGTAATTCATTATGTATAGGAATGAAAATACGTAATGATCACGTATGATGTATGACGTATGTAGTGAACACATTGCTCACCGGCAACTTTTCTGAAAATTTACCTAATGTGCCCGGCTATTGTTTTGAAAGCGGATGTGAAAGTAAAACAATATAAATAAACTTTAATAAATTTTTTTTTTACAACTAAGAACGAAACTTGGCCGGTCTTATAAGCGAAACACAACTCGAGGTATGCAGACCAAATAATTACACTACAAGATTTCCAACAGTGCGCCGTGAAAACAATAAAGTTGCGAAAAAAAGCTTATCACGAGTTAACTCGTGACCGGTCAGCAATGTGTTAACCGATTCTACATACTATTATGTGAGGATGATTAAAACAAAAAAAAAAAAAAACAAAAAAAAAAAAAAGAATCGGTACAGGCAATCGCATATTCAATTATATGAGTAATCATTACCGAGCCTTTTTTAGTTCATCCACTATTGATTTTAACTTTTTCGTATTGATTTATCGATTGCCGAAGGGTAAGATTTTATCGATACTTTATTATTGTTTTTTATTTATAATTCAAGAGCGTCAAGAAAATTTATTTAATCAAATTAAACAATGTATTTAAGTACCTTCAAACCATAAGATATTTAATAAAAAAAATAATAAAGTGAAGTAATCATGCTAAACGAAAACGATTTTTATGTACTACAGCGATAGTATATATATACATACACATACATATTACCAACTTTGTAATGGTTATAAATATTTTTATAAATCTACTACGATAATCCATTGCTTATTGATGCAACTAACACTTAAAACATAAGTATTTAATTTTTTTTTTTTTTTTATAGATTAACTATTAAGGAATAACGAAATATTAACTGTAGATTTGTAGGATTTTTTTTGTAAAAAAAAAAAAATAATAATAAAAATGAGCGTATGTTTTTTCTACTTAAATCGCGTATTATCGAACCACATTGCTATTTTCAAATTACCAAAGCTAGTCAAAAAAGTGCGAATAGCATTTATTTTGTATTTTTTTTTTATTTTGCTTCAATTGGTTTTAGTAATTTGAAATAATGATTTTATATATATATATACTAACGATAATGATGAAAAAAAGTATTTTTATGACTAAATAAAATAGAAATGTTTATTTTTTTTTTTTTTTTTTTTTTTTTTTTATTTATAATTTGTGTATAATTATTGCGTACCTGTCTGGCTGTTCGGTCACGATCTCTTCCTTTGCTTATGTTCATTTTATCTTTCATGACCTGAAAAATAAAAAAAATTATTGTAAAATGATAATATGCTAAAATAAATTTGCTGTATTATTTTTATACCATCGTTCGTTCATTTATCCAACCCATATTACCTTTACTTCCTCCCGAGTCTGTTCGATGAAATTCCGTCGGATGGTTAACTCCTTGTTGTCGATTTTGAATTTGCTTGGATTTTTTTCTACGATACGTGTTGGCTGTGTTAAGGAAATTTTTTTTTTTTTTTTTTTTATAACAAAACTATCGTATAATAATTTCGCGTTAGATTTTTAATTAATTTCTCTAAGAATAACAAATAAAATTATTATATATCCGCTAGCAATTAATTTTATAATTGAATTCCATAAATCGTTAATACTGCTAAAACTAATAAAATTTTGCTTATTCAGTAAAATTATGCAAACACATTGGAAAAGTAAATTTAGCAAAGAGGCTGACTTGCATATTTATATTTCACTAAATATCGCTTATAGCAGGTAAGACAACATGCACAATTTGCTAAGTTTTTAATTGCATTTTATAAGTAAGAATATAATTTATGAAATTCTGCCTTTTTAGAGTTTTGTTTTTTCATTAGCGGAGAATTTTCGTAACTGTTGCTATTACTGCGAGTGGTTTATTAGATTTTGAAAAACAAACGATCTATTTACTATCATATAAACAAGTAATTTAAGTTTACGAAGAATAAATAGTTTAAAATGTATGTTTATTGTAGAAAGTTTTACTTATTACAATTTTTTAGGTACATTTTTTTAATTTTTTAGGTTTTTTTTACGGGTTTATTTTCTTACAGAACTCCAAAGATATTACGTTTATTTTCATTTTTTAAAAGTATTTTCTTTATTCAATGTTTGATTATTTGTTATATACCAAAAGATATTTAGAAAGTTCCACTTTCTTTCGCATACATTTATTCCAAGGCAAAGAAAACAAAAGATAATCATCAAAATTTTATGAAATCGTCTTATTTTTACGAAAACGTGCGAAATCATTTAACTTTAAATATTATTTTTTAAGTAAAACATTAACAATATAAAATTATCTTTAATTTCATGAAAAAATTTCAAAAATATTTATATAATAAATCATTAATAAAACTGTTAATCAATTAAAAGGCCGTTAAAAAAAGAAAAAAGAAATGCAAGCATGCTTTGAGCAACGACAAGGAAATAAAAAAAGGATATAGATAGTGTCGTCCAGATCCTCGAGATCCCACTCGATTGATTTGAGGGCGTTCCTCAGCTCCGTCGTCGTCCATTCGAGGTTGTTGAGTACCGGTAATCCGGCGGCGAGGGTCGGGGTAGGCGCGACGCTTCCGTTGTTACTCTCCCCGTTACTTGTAACGTTTTGTAGCTCGGCCCAACGGGCGTACAACCCTCGCGTTTTGTTCAGTGCCTTGCTTACCTCGCTGAGGGTGAAAGATTTTGTTTATTTATTTATTTATTTATTTATTTATTTTTTTGTTACTTTTTTTTTTTTGTATATTTTGCCGGTATGCCGTACTGGTAAACGTGAAATGTTTATAAGAGGATTGTGGATTTTTTTTTTTTGTTTTCATTTTTTTTCTTCTTCGAGGGTTGCCAGTTTTATAAGTTTGACGTTTCGAGAGTAACGCGGAGATTGTCGAGAGAAAGAGCTGATGAATTTTGCATCGCTGCAGAAGTCGGAAAGTTTCGAGAGTTTTGCGCTAAACTTTTTATTTAGGAAATGAATTTTAAGCTTTGAAAAAAAAGGAGTATTTGTTTGTTTATTTCGTTTGAATGAGAATGTATATGCAAAAAAAAAAAAAAAAAAAAAAGATTAGTTAAAAACACGATACAGTAAAATATAATCTTATTGCAATATTATTAAAAGCATATTTTCTAAAAATTATGTTATTACATGCATGATATTCACACGAACTTTGTATTCAAATTTTTCGTCCAATAAAAAATGGAAATAATTCTTAGAAAATTTTAAATATGTAAAAATTGTTTACTTTTTGCTACAAATATTTAAATAATATCGAATATTAAAGTAAATTTGAAATACAACGATAAAAATAGTAATATCGCTATTAGAATGAAACTAATGATAAATGAATTAAAGAATGCTTTGTTAGAGAAAAATAAATTTAAAAATATAGCTGCTAGATACAGAAAAGAGTAAGATATAAATAAAATAGAATTTTACGAATTCACAAATTAGTATACATACGTCTATAACTATATATTTTCTAAATTTACGTTCGACTAGATCGGACAATTTTCTACTCGGTTACACGTGAGGATATCTTTGCCATGTAAATGAGCAAAGCTCAACCGCATTTTTATGAGTTTTTACATTAGACAAAATAAAAAAAAAAAAGGCGTAAAATTTTTTTTCGATTGATTTTTCAAACTGGCATTTTCATGAAATATTTGTTATGTGTACTTATTACTCTCTCTCTCTCTCTCTCTCTTTTAATTGCGGAGCATAAATCAGATATTAAATTTTTTTAAACTGAAAAAGTTATTTTCACGAAAGAATACGGTTTTGTCTTACGTACGGAATTAAAACGTTAAATGTGCTTTTCTTAAAAATGCTGTTTGTATTTATATCGCGTTGAAAATATTTATTTTTCTTAAATTTAAAAACTGTGTATTCGAATTTATCGTAATATACGAAAGTTTATATAGTAACATTTTCTAACTAGTTTTACAAAAAAAAAAAAAAAAAAAAAAAAAAAAAAAATAGCCGCGTACTGTTTTGTATTTACATTTATACGAATAATAAAATTCCAGATATATTGATTTCCAATACCTGTTTCGCCTAACTCATTCGGCCAACGACCTGGATTTTTTTTTTTTTTTTTTTTTTTAAAGACGCGAAAGTAATTAAGTGTTACGAATTAATCTAAAAAAATTATATATTATATACAATTTTTTTTTATAACACATTATGTTCTATTTTATAAATTTATCGATTATTGTATAAACGTATATCTTTATGCATTATATTATGTATAAAATTACCAGCTTTATTTCTCAATCATTTTGTAAAGTGCGAATATAAGGGGTGTTGTATAAAAATAAAAAAATTACTTTATTAAGTGATTATTTATAAATAACTTTAAATATGATAAAAATATATAGAAATATATAAAAATATTAAAAAATATGGAAACTACTACGATATCTACGATCGTCGAATATATTTTCAAATTCAATGTCTTTATTTATCGAATATGTTTAAGAATCTATTATTACTTTTTAATTGGAAAAAGGAAATCGTTTGAAAATTTTGTGTTCACAGTATCCGATGATATCCTGGTTCTCTTTATAATTTTTTAGAAAATATTCGACTGGTCTTTCCATTTTAAATGTAAATTAAAGAACTTTTTGTCCATTATTTTTGTACAGTAAAATTTGAAATTTTTCAAAATAATATTTAAATTAAAAAATTTCATTTAAATCATGTAATTCAATTGCATCATGTAATCATAAATAAAAAATACTTTGCGAGCATTCGACTGAAAGTATTTTATCGATTATCGAGACAGTATTTCTTTACAATCAATCTTGCATATCAATAAATTTTATGTGCTAAGAAATTAATTTTTATAATAATAACAATAATAATAATAATAATAATAATAATAATTTGAGCTATATAGTAACATGAATTTTTTTTCGAAATCTATATAAAATATTGTATTTTCGTTTTAGCCAATCGATCAAAAAAATATTTTATGTTAAAAATAGATTAATACCGATAAAGTAAGAATAATTCAACATTAAAAAAATACACAAGAAACACGTATACCAATTAAGCCGTTGATTTATTAAAAAATTCATACACATACGTATACTTTTTAAATATGTTCTAATATAATATTATAATTTTCTTGAAAAACTGTCGCGTTTAAATAGAAAGATGCACATAGAGAATTATTAACACGATGCTCTTGCTAGCATCTTGCAATTTCAGGTATTACATTTCAGAATACAGGATCCTTATTAAGTATTGATGTCTTGTATTTCTTTTTATTTTTATCTTTCGTTTTTAAAACTGTTTACTCACCGATGGTTCATCTTTCATAGGAAATTCGATATGAAATAATAATTCTGACATAAGCACTCAATCGCACATTAAAAGCGTTTTATACCGATAATACCTTTTTTATGAAGAATCGGATATCATTTGAAAAAAATTATGATGGAAATATTTAATATTAATTTTATTATGAATTATTTCAATTTATTTTTCAATAATTATTTTCTATAGTATTTTGTCAAATCAGAAAATGGTTATGTATATTACGTTGATAAACTATACATTATCGGTGTAACAAATAATATTATATTCTTTTCAATATTTTTCAAATTTCAATTTTAATTTATCAAATATCGAATTATAATTTTAATATCCGTTGTAACTGCAATATGCGTCAAACAAAAATTTTCATCGAATATTCCATAAAATTCTATTTAAAAAATTAACGAATTTCATTACGTAAACTCGGCATTTCCAAAATGTGAACTATCTTTTTTTTTTAATATAGGTACTCGCCAATAAAAAAAAAAAAAAAAAAAAAAATTACACGTTCTTCAAATTTGTTTTTTTTTCGCGAACGTATATTCAATGCGATATGACTTTTTTTTTTTTTTTTTCAAGTAAGACTCCGAAATATATGTATATATTATGTGTACCAGAAGGCGAGAATGAATTCCAATGCCAGCCTATATTTTGAAAAGGAGGCTTAAGCATAAGACGGCTTGTATAACAATTTTAGAGCGGCGCTAGATATAAGTAGATATACGTATACATACACAGGTATATGAATATGTATATCATATATGTACAAAGATTCACGTGAGGCCGGTCGAGAGATCTAGGTTAAACGAATTACTCGTACATCCTCAGACGCGAAATATACGTAAAGAAAGAGAAAAAAAAAAAAAAAAAAAAAAAGAAGAAATAAGTAAGTTTTTTCTTTTTTTTTTCTTTTCAAACGAGAAATCGCGAAACTTATTTTCATTCGGACGTTTTCGAGATTCGAATACGTTATCGTATATTACAAAAGATACCTCAATGCAATGTCGCGTCTCTCATGTTTTGTAATTTAAAGCTCTTTTAAAAAAAAAAAAATAGGTACACCGATCGATGATGAATTGTCCGATCCACATCGAACTTCATCATACACATAAAAGCACAGACACACACACGCGCACAATCGTCAAACGATCGGCATAAGTCGTTGCGGTATGCAAGTTTTTTTCGACATTGACGACGCGTCAAAAAAGGGAAATCGCATGCCGGAAAAAGATCCGTATCTATTAAACAGACGATTTGTCCCATCGATGTCTCGGGCAAATCGTTCTTTACTCGATATTGGATCGGAAAAGTCCCTGTCCTTGATCCGAAAAAAGTTAGAGAAAGAGAGAGAGAGAGAGAGAGAGAGAGAGAGAGAGAGAGAGAGAAAGAAAGAGGAAGCACTCAATGAATGTCTGATCGATAGTCGCACACAAAATTGATATATATATATACACACACACACATATGCAGAACTGTTTAAGATCGTACCCAAGGAAAATTGACGCGGCGCTACTTTGAAACCAATCGGTTTTTGCTTTGCATATATTTTTTCTTGTTCTTTTTTTTTTTTTTTTTTCATCAAAATAAGAGCGAATAGTTTTGTAAAATTATCGAGGCGCAGTTGGTAAAATTAAAATTGGTACGAGGACTTCATCAGCTTGCTCACGTTATCGCAATCATATAAGTAACGTGAATTATGAATAAATTAAATTTTGCCATTCGCAGTTCTGAAATCCTCCTTTGAATAAACGAATGCTCAGTTTGAAAAGGTTCATTTTAAATTTTAATTCGTTTTACACAAGTTTAACTTGTATATTTAATGACAAACATAAAAACGAAAGCTTTTAAAGTAGATTTATAAATTTATTTTTACAATGGCCGTACAATATTATTATTAAGGAGTTTATGTATACTTTCGTTGTAATCTATTTTCAATTTAAAGTATATTCGTTTGATTAAAATTTAAAATTGTTAGAAAAAAAAAAAAAAAAAATTGCACTTTTTTAGAGAGACAATGAAAAAATAATCATTATTAGAATTATACAATAACGAGTTTTGTCTTGCTAAACGCGCCTTTTTCTACTTATCGTTTAAATACGTTTTCTAGTTGTACAATCAATTTTTAATTATTCTTCTATTAAAGAATATTTATCATTAATTATTTTAATTTAACTTTAGTGCAGTATTATTTTGCTTTGAACTGAAAAATATACTAAACTTTTTAAAAAAGTTCACGTTAATAATTTTATTTTATATAAATATCGAAAAATAAATTGAAAATACGCGAAAAGTTATAAAAATGCTTAAAAATTTCTATATATTAAAAGAAACGCGATGAAGCGTAATTTAACCATTTAATTATAGAGATTTATCGATAAAATTATATATCAACGATCATCCAAGACCCGATAAAGAAATGAAAAAATGAACTTTATCAAAATTAAAACGAATCAATCCGCAACAATCATCGTAAAACTAAACCTTTATTATATCCCTCGGAAATTTTCTAATCTCCGAAGGTATACGAAAGACGATCAGATAGTAGCTTCTAATTCCAAACCGATATACCCTTCAATCCATTAGAGATAGATAGAGAGGATGAGTGGTTGTAATAACTCTCGAGATAGAGCGGGAAAACAACCCAATTTCGCTCGGTTACCTCGCATCGATAAAACAAAAAATATCCGCTTCGTTATAAATTCTCGCGGTATAAAGGAGAAGAATGGAAAGAAAGACACAGCTCGGCTGTTATATTCTTCGTCGTATCGTCGCCGATAAATCAGAAAACTGTTGCGTCCGTTTATTTTCAAGCTTGTATTGTACAGATGAGAATTCGAGATTTCGTACGTATATACGTATATACGTATATATGTACAAGTTGGAGCCTCATCTTTTCGAGCGAAAGATCGCGGATAGGAAGCTTATTAACGTACGCGGCTTTCTTTTACTTTATTTTACATCCGTGGGCTTTCGTCGTTATCGCATTAGAATTTTTCGAGCGGTATCGAGCGCTTTAATGAGCCTCGCGTTGTGATGCACGATTTGATTTAACAACGTTCAACGTTGCATTCAGCTTTCTGATATTTGTCAATCGAGCGTCGATGAATCGACGCAAAACGCAAACGTAAATTAGTCCTAAATCGAGCGTCGATGAATCGATGAATCGACGCTCGATTTAGGACTAAATTTGCGTTTGCGTTTTATTGCTTTTATTGAATGGTTTATACAGTCAAGGGATATAAGAAGCTATTTGAGATTCATGTGCGAGGGATTGATCGAACTGTTTTTTAATCTTTGGAACGATAATTTTTTATGAAATTTTATTATAAAATGGAATGTTCTTGGATTAAGATAAAGTCATTGTTTATAGTGATAAAAAAAAGTTTGCAATTTTTTATTCGAGTTTAGGTACTATCACATTTTAGCGCTTTTTTTCAAGTTTACACGAAGAGCTTTATTTTAAGCTGTGAGTTTTTTTTCTCCGAAGTCTTTATTATTATAAATCTTTTCATCTACGTGTCTGTCCAAAACAGAAAATAAGGAAATTTTAATGCATGAAATAAAAAAAAAAAAAAAAAAAAAAATTACGGCCGCATTATTACGTTGCACGATTGAAAGTAATTTTATTGTCGAATTTCGAATTGTCACGAATTCGTTGGTAATAGAAAGCAGTCAAAAACTTTTAGTTATTATCGTTCTTGAAACAACAGTACACGATCCGCGAATAATTTATAATTTTAACCATATGTGAATTAGTACATACACATTCATAAACAAAACGCGAAAGCATATACGCATAACCGCTTAGATTACATACTTCAACCAGTACACAAACGCATGGCTGTCTAATTAAACTACTCGGGGCTTATCAGTTGATATAAACGCCTCGTGTGAGAGAGAGAGAAAGAGAGAGAGAGAGAGAGAGAGAGAAATAGAGAAAAATAGAGAAAAATAGAGAGAATACTGGCGAGAAGAAATGAGTTCAAAGTCAAAACCAGCTCGTATATACCTACACGTGTATACCTTTAGATGCAGGGGACGATGAAGCGGAAAAGAAAAACAGAATCAAGAATCGATGAAAAATGCGTTTAACGAACATAAATACATAGATATATGGTTGAGAAAAAAAAAACAGAAGGTGTCAAGAAGAGATTCGAAGAAAATTTTAACGCGACTGTTTGTAATTTATATATATATATATATGTACTCGTATATGTAAAGAAAGGAAGATGATACACAAAAAGCTTTAAATGGGATTATAAGCGAGTGCATGACGTAACGTTTTTGTATAAGAACGAATGTGTAAATAGGTATTAGAAAGAATTTACTCTCACAGGTGGTATACGCCGATACATAATAGTTTAGACATGTAAGCACACTTTGTCAATTGGATTTGAGACCGTTGGAGTTTCAAGAGATGCGCGACGATATACCGTTGAGATGCTAAAGATTTTTAAAGTGTTCCCTCTCTCGTTCTCTCGTTTGTGAAATTTGTGTGTGTATATATATACATATATATATATATATATATATATATATATTCACACATATATCGTTGGGATACTGATAATTCGTGGGGTGGGAGGAATTTTTTTTTTTTTTTTATTAGCTTATCGTGACGTTGTAATTTGCGTTTGTTTCGCAAAACGCAAACTATATCGATGAAAATAATTACTCTTAATGATATATCGAAGAAGCTGAGATATCGGTATTTAATAAAATTATGTAACATGTTTGCGGAACATAACATTGTCGTAGAAAAAGCATTCCTTTAGGTTTCATTTTCTTTTTTTTTTTTTTTTTTAATAGGATTTTTCTTTCGAGAAAATATTATGGACTTATATAAAAGTCGTAGGTTTAAATTGAAATTTTATATAATGTTTATATAAATGTATTATTATTGAAAATTTTCATAATTCAGAGCGACTTGATTTAAAAATATTGAAACTAATAATGTTATCGAATGTTTACTTTTATTTTAAAATATAATTTATGCAAAAGGTAAAAAATATCAAAATTCAATATTTATAAGTAAATCAAGTGATGTAACAGCTTATATTGACACAAAGCATTTCTTGAAAACTTCCAATATTGATTTGCAATTTTTCATGTGCGCAAAAAAGTCGATGAATTTTTAAAAGAAAAAAAAAGTAACAATAATAATAATAATAATAATAAAATTATCGATGAAAGTGTAAAAATTAAACTCCAAATTAAACTCTTTGACGTAACTGCGATTAATGCGTCAATTAATTTGTAAAAAAAAATTATTATTCGATTGAATTAAATTTATTAATATTTAAAGTATGAAATTAATCAAAAAATAAAAGGAATGGAAATCGACATGTTAATATTAAAATAAAAAATACAACTTGATATAGAAAAAAATTTATTTATTTAATATTGAATGCTTTTAAAAAATTATTTTTTCAATATTTCAATAAATTAAAAATCGAAAATTCGACGCGATTGTCTTGCGAATCGTTAGGATTAATGTGAAATCCTTAGAAAGTCGTCTTTGAAATCAGTAATCGTGTAATTTACATAAGCGATAACACTATATAACAATAGCATTTTATGTACATTATTTACTCGTTGAATGCATCTTTGAAAAAAGCTTGTATTTGCTTAAACTAACCTACGAATATATCAACGACGCTTTTATTAAACGATGCCAACAAAAATAAAATATATATTACAAGAGAATGTGTGACATGATAATAAATAAAAAATTAAATTATTGATTAAAAATTAAATCAAGTTGTAAAATATAAAATTTTTAGTTTCACGTTTAAAATATTTATCGTTAACAATTAAAATTAATTATTGCTTTATGACGCAATAATAAAAGAAGTTGATATCAAACTATTGAAATGTACATTAATATCTAATCCGGCGGATTATGTCTGCGTGATTTGAATTAAATAGTAGTTTATATTTAGCATATGTTACTATAGTTTTGTCTTTCATGCATTTTTAATAAAGTATTGACGCTTTACACAAAATATTATATTGTCATTTATTTTTTCGTCGCAATTTTTTATAGAATTTCTAAACAAGTACAATATTTTTTTAATATTTCTTTTTATTTTTAATTTTTTATATCAAATATATATTTATATACGTAAATAAAACTGAGTTATACATTTTTTTTTTTTTTATTATTATTTTTAACATTTTACTCCAATAATACGAATAAAAAAATGTTTAATTTAAATATGAAAATCAATTATTTAAATTTAGAATTACTTTTATAATTTTTTATTCCTTCGCTTTTAGTGTTCAATCGATGTGAAATGCGTTTATATTTTATACGAGGAACTAGAAGGACAATGCTTAGTCAATATTGGTGTACAAATTAATTTTAAGCTTATGTATGTACTCATAAATTATGTTGCACGTATGTTTTCTAGTGAATCATCGTTTTATTAATAATACAGTAACAATAAAATAATATAGTTCATAACTTTTTTTTTCATTCTAACATTTTTAACAATTTTTTAATCACAGAATATTCTTTCACACAGTTTAAAAAAAAAAAAAAAAAACAAATTTGTTCGCAGTTTAATAAAACTATTTGAATTATTTAGTTATTATTAATACATCATTAGTCTGCTAATTGCAATATTAATCAAAGAATAATTTCTTTTGTCATGAACAATATTGGCCTTCGTCTCGAAAATAATGTACATTGTACGTTAAAATTAAGTCGATACGATAATAAAACAATACTTGTAATGAGAAAATGCAATTTATCGGTACATTTATTAAAGGATTAAGGGTATATTGTAATTTTCCATTTTGACGGGTAATAAATTATAGTTTTTTAAATGAACTTTTTTTTTATCGAACAACTTAATTGATTGCGTTCTATTGTAACAAATTCCTTTATTATTTTTACAATACTCTGATAGTCAAATATTAGTAGATATTTACTAACACATCGTTCAATAAGTCCCGAGACTAACCCAGAGATGGTGCTAGTAGTACCAAACTGGCCACGTTTCCATAGAGTGCGAACCTTTACATGAAACGTGTAAAAATTTCACGTCGATCGGATCACAGACAGCAGAGTTATCGAGGTTAGAGTAAAGTCACTTTGTAATTTGTTTGAAAAATGGAAAAAAGCGAGTTTCGCGTGTTGATAAAACATTGTTTTTTAATGGGTAAAAACACCGTAGAAGCCCAGCAATGGCTTGAAAAACATTAGGACTCGGACTCCTCTCCATCCAAACCAACGATTTGTCTTTGGTATGCTGAGTTTAAACGTGGTCGTACGGACACAAACGATGCGGAACGTTCGGGTAGGCCGAACGTTGGAAGCCGTTACACAGGAAAATGTGAGTGAAGTGTTAAAAATTGTAATGAAAAATCGCAAAGTGAAGGTCCGTGAGATTGCAGAAATGACACAGATATCATCTGGAAGCGTATTTACAATCCTTCATGAAAAATTCAGCATGAAAAAGGTTTTTTCCAAGTGGGTGCCGCGATTGCTTTCAGTGGAACAAAAACAGCAACGAGTCGACGATTCAGAGAGCTGTTTATCGCTATATAACTCGCAATAAAAAGGATTTCCTGCGTCGATACGTGACCATGGATGAAATATGGATACATCATTTCACTCCGGAGTCGAATCGGCAATCATCTGAGTGGCGCATGGCTGCCGCTCAGAGGATCGCCCAAAGCGTCCAAAAACGCAGCAGTCTGCTGGCAAAGTCATGGCGTCTGTTTTTTGGAATACACATGGCGTGATTTTCATTGACTACCTGGAAAAAGGTAAATCGATCAACAGTGATTATTATATTGACTTGTTGGTACGTTTGAAGGAGGAGATCGCAGCATGAAGAAGACCGCACATGAAGAAGAAAAAAATCCTTTTTCACCAAGACAATGCACCATGCCACAAGTCCATGAAAACAATGGCAAAATTGAACGAATTGGGCTTTGATTTGCTTCCCCACCCCCCGTATTTGCCAGATTTAGCCCCCAGCGACTACTGGCTCTTTGCTGATCTCAAAAAAATGCTCCAGGGAAAAAAATTTGGCTCGAATGAGGAGGTCATTGCCGAAACTGAAGCCTATTTTGAAGCAAAGGATAAATCCTTCTATAAACATGGTATAGAAATGTTGGAAAGGCGTTGGAAAGATTGTATCACTCTAAAAGGAGATTATATTGATAAATAAAAATGATTTTTGAAAAAAAATGTTGTTTTCGTTGTTAGTCTCGGGACTTATTGAACGATGTGTTATATTGAAATTATTCTTACATTTCTTATTCTTTACTTTTTTTTTTCTATTTTATATATTTTAAAATTTTTAAATTTATCTGTAAATAAAAATTTCAAATCCGTCATTTTTATTTAAAAAAGATGTACAATATCGTTGAAAAAAAAAAAAAATAATAATAATAATTATAAACGTAAAAATATTCCTTAAAATCCTGCGTTCTTTTGTTCAACGGTAAAAAAAGAAAAAAATATATTTTTTCTCAGAATATCGGAGAAATTTGAATTTAAAAAAATAATTCAACAATATGAAAATTTCAGACGAATGGATGTAAAACGTCGCTCGAAATATATCCCACATTTACGTATCAAAATCGCATATTTGCGTCTCTTGGCTCGATATATACATTCGTTCAAGCTCGTAAAAGCTTGAACGTGATGTACATGTGTGTACGTCAAGCGATGAACACATCTGCATGTATATAAAACCTCAAAAGCAGACTGCGCGCGCGCAAGCTCACGCGAAAACTCTGGAAAAATCTTTCATCGTGTTTTCGCCAAAGTTAAAAAAAAAAAAAAAAAAAAAGAAAAAAAAAAACAGGGAAGGGGAGGGAGAAGAAGACGAGTGTCGGCAACGCGTACGCATAAAATTCAATACCAGCCCTTTCCACCCCCTCCCATATTTTTTCCTTTTATCTCGGCAACGACGCGTTACGCGTTATCGCATAAAGCGCGCGTCGAAAAACACGCATATATAAAGCGAGAATACGTACGTTCATATGCGAACGGAAGACGGGAGAGAAAAAAAAAAAAAAAAAAACCTCGGGCGCATTTTGTGGCCTCGAGAAAGCCCCATCGTGAACTATCGTGAATGGAATGCGCTCTTCGTGCCGAAAAGGATATTCGCCAAGCGTTAAGCGCGGAGGCACGGAAATAGCTGCGATTTTAAAGCTTATACAGTCCCGCTGGAGAGCGCGACCCTCGACGTTCCATTAGAATCTCGCGCTGTGTATCTTGACGAATAATTATCGATGCGTCTTTTTTTTTCTTTCTTTCTTTCTTTTTTTTTTTTTTTTTTTTTTCACGATGTGTATGTACGCATTATGTCTGACGGGTTGACTCGCTCGGCGTCGTTGTATGCACCGTCGACGACGAGTGTATATAGTGTATGTACCGTCGGCATGCAACGGAACTTGGTGTTCTCGTTTTTTCTTTTTTTGGCGCAATGCGCGAGTCGCCGGTTGATATAATATTTTTCTTTTTCTTCATTTTCTTCTTCCTCTTTTATCGTTTCGGTATGTAAGCTAGGTTAACGAATATTTTTTCATCGCGTATAAGGTTAAACGTGAGTGGAATGCATTTCGCTTTTATTGAATGAAATGCTTCGTCTCATTTTTATGAAGCTTTAATATGTCTCTCATTTTTTTTTTTTTTTTTTTTTTTTTTTTTTAATCTATTCGATAATCAACATTGAATATTTGTAAAATTTTTTTATAATCTTATTGTAACTTAAATAATCTGCAATTATTTAATTTTCAATCAAATTTAAATCTACAATTGAAAATTTTAGCGACAAATGAAAAATCTTTATTATCTTCGAGGATTAAATTCAACTTTTACCGTAAGCACATGTGTATATGTATGTATCACACGCAGTTAAATTTGAGCAAAGCTTTGTCTCGGTACCTCACTATTTTCGAAGACGCCTTCAGCTGCACGAAATTGAAAAGATAACAAAGGAAAACTTTTAAGATTCGTGACGCTAAAAATATAATGAAAACATATATACATATAGGTATAATCAAAATTAAATTGCACAATTTTTCATAAAAAAATGTGTTTTCGGAATATGGACGAGGATA
Source organism: Chalcis sispes (assembly GCA_949987625.1). Classification (NCBI taxonomy): domain Eukaryota; kingdom Metazoa; phylum Arthropoda; class Insecta; order Hymenoptera; family Chalcididae; genus Chalcis; species Chalcis sispes. The sequence goes on along the minus strand of OX465095.1, from coordinate 15,142,271 downwards.
TAGGATTGATTGAATAACCGTAATGTTCTTTATATTTTTTCGTTTAATTTGTTTCGTTTCATAATATATTTAGCTAATTCTACTTATCCTAAGTGGCTTATTTAATTAGCTTAGTAATGTATATTTTTCTCAACTCGTAAGAAGATGAAAGAAGAATAGACATATGTATTCCTTTAAAGAATAAAGATCAAAGTGTTCAAATATATCATCGTCGTGTTAGCATAACCGAACAGACAGAGACGTTCATTAGGTGAGAATAACAAATAAATCCATTTGTAGTTCGTTATATATCTTCTTTCATTCTCGAAGTTAAGAATACGAAACTTATCATTACACGAATGCGTGACTCTTGTATTTATTCCGACACGTTCAATTTTTTCGAGAACCAGTGATTCTTTCAAACGATAGCATACTTTAAAAGGATATAGCACAAGTCATGTATAAATTTTGTTTCATAAAGTTAAAAATACGATGCTACTTTTTACGTTCTTAAAAGTACAAACGATTCGCTCTCAAAATTTTTATTGGAAAACGTTTACCTTCTTTCCTGTATCAAACCCGCTAGTAATGCTCTTTCGTTTACGACGTTATTTATATCACGAAAAATATTCGTAATAGCGCATTTCTCGCACGAATGTAAAAAAAAAAAAAAAAAAAAAAAAAAAAAAGAATAAATAAAGCTTGCAAGTCGAGAAAGAAAGAAATAAAGAGAGGGAAAGAGAAAAATAAAAGAGAAGAAAATCAATATCGGCGCTAGCTTGCGACTGCAACGTTTCTTTGTGACTCTTTTGGGTGTATATGTGTTTACGTGTGTGCGTGTGTGTGCGCGCAAATTACTTATCAATGAACGTTTGTCTTTGTGTCGTTAACTGCTCGTAAGCGCGACCCTGTGTGTACATAACGACCACAAGTGCGCGCGTCGAGTATATTTACAATTTTCATTGTGCAGGGCACAAATAATTTTTTTAGTTCGATGCGCGAATGATGCGACTTCGCGTAAAAGAAAGGCAATTATAAACATTTTATTCGTGATTTAATAGCGATAGTTAATTGTTAAGGTGTTACGCTGTTATAATGTTTTTTATTTTTGTTGTACGAGATTAAATTTTTGGTTGGATTTCAAATTCATTAGAATTTCATAAGGAATGATATCTAAAATAAATTTAAGGACCTTGCTGTTATTCGTAATACTAAATAAAGTAAACAAAATTCTAATAATTATCATTTTTTTAATTTTATTTATTTAAAAAAAAAAAAAGAAAAAAAAATTAGCTATGCTCGTTATGTACACAAACTGATTTAAGAGATCCGCATGTAAGAAACATTTAAAACATCGATAATTTCTTTTAAGCACTTTTGCAAATCCTTAATACCATTCGCGTTTTTAATCTTTCACCCTTAAGTTTTTTTAAATTAACGATGCAAATTAGAAATAAGAGAAACTATAAAAGTGTAGTATGAAAAAAAAAAGGCAAGAATTTATAATTAAGTCTGTAAGAGTGTTAAAATATTACCAAGATTTTTATAGGATGTGAAATTATTTTTAAAAATAATTTTAGTTATAATTAAAATTAAAAATAAATTAATAATTAGATTTGTTTAAAGTATCGTTTAATTATAAAACATATCTTATTTAGTTAAGAACACCGTTTTAACTGGCAACAATATCAAATGGTGTAAAAATATAATCGCGTAAAAGTCTAGCATTATCAAAGTATAAACAAGAATAACTGTCCCATTTATATCGTAAAGATTATAATTTTCACTCTTGGTGCACGAAGTGAGAATCAGTTGCTATTTAAAGAACTGAAATATTTATAATTTTTTTTCATTTTATTTATCGATTTTATTTCGTTAAATTAAAAAAGGCTTATTTATAAATTTTCAACCGAAGGTAATATTAACTATTTTTTTTTATTGATTCAAATATAATATTGATATCTTAATGTACTTTTGATATTGTATGCATTAATATTCTTTAAAAATTTATATGTTCATAATATTTTATAAAAAAATGTATTATTATACAAATGAATACATAATTATTGTTAAATTATTAATGATTCACTTTTTACTTAGGTATTCTACGAGCTATAGTGAAATTTATGTTAAAAAAGAAAACTGATTACCTATCAACGTATAATTTTTTCTTACTATAATTTTTATTTACTTTTTATAAAAAGGTAACCTTGCATTACTTAAAAAAAAAAAAAAAAAATAAAAAAAAACATTGCCTTGACATATTCTTAGAAATTTTAGTTAAAAAAATTTTAAATAAAAAAGCATATAAATTTATAGAATTTACAGTACGCACAAAAACATACTTTACACATTTTATTCTATTTTTTTTTATTTTATACTTGAAAAATTTTTTTATTTAGAACAACAAAAATAAACATTTTTTGTAAAAAAATTTAAATTATTTATTCAAATCGTTAAACTAATGATTGTAAATAAAAAAAAAGGGTTAATTTAATAATAGATTAATTTATTTTATATATTTTTTTTCTTTTTTTTTTTTTTAAAGTTTGGGGCTAATTGTCTTAGAGGAAATAAATTAATGGTTTTCTGGATTTTAGTTTTGAATATTTATAAGTATTTAAGGAAACTTTAGTATTGTTGCAGATAAATCGTTTTCGAAACTTATAACTCTCTCATGTCAAGGTCAGTTTTAACTGTGAAAATTCACATTAAACAATTTCGCTTTCTCGAAGTGGCCTTTTTAAAGAAATATGTTCTCCTTTTCTAACGTAGAATCAAAAAATTCGCTTACAGCATTAATAATACTGCAACAACAAATATTCATAAAAATGATTTAAACAAATTTATACATAAATTTATTTATTAAACAATTGTTAAATTTTTCATATAATTATGTATTATTATGTAATATTAATGATTAATTCACATATTTTGCATGTCAAACATCCCTATATTTATAATATTAATGAATTTGAAACAGAAAATATTTTTTAAAATATTATCGTTAACCATACTCCATAATTCATAATAAAGATAAAATTATTGCAACTTATCACTCGATAAAATCAGATATGATATATCTTTTAAACATTTCAATTTCTTATCATACGTTATCGTTCTTTGATTCATGTCACATGACTCAGAAAATTCTAGTTAACTTTTTTTTATGTTATACAATTATTTTTCGATATTTTAAACGATAAAACTTCGCACCGAGAAAAACGTATTATTTGCGTATTCAGTACGATACGCAAAAATCGATGACATGTTATTAATTTAATTTTCAATTCGTTAATGAAAGAAAAATAAAATTTAAATTAAAGCATAGAAGACAATAACGATCGTAGCGAGATGTAAAAACTTTTTAAAGCGTGGATCTGTCATTGTGTACATTCATTTTTTTGTCTCTCTTTCTCTATCTCTCTCTCTCTCTCTCTCTCTCTCATTTCTTCCGTAGATAGTAAAAAAAAATAATTTATAAAGCCGCGCGGAAATTATAGCTAACGTTTTCATACTAATTTCAACGACCTGGATTTCTCTTTTAAAATGCGAGATAATATACGTATACGCATTGAAATAATTGATAATTATAGATTTTCGTCTTATTTAATTAGTATGTACATAAATTGAAATTTAATTCTACGAAGAGATCAAATTAAAATAAAATGAAATTCTATTTTTATAAAAATTAATTAAAATCAAAAGATAACAAAATTTTTTTATCATCTCGCCATTATTCAAATTATTTTAAAAATTCACGATGTTAATTTTTTAATTGAAAGCTTTATAAATGTAATGCTATTTACGATTACTGTTTCTTTATGACTGATGATAAAAATAATCTATAAAATGATTAAAAATAGATTAAATATAAGATAAAAAGAGCGCACTGAAACTTAAAAAGAAAAGATATTGTACACATAATGTTCATATTTATTAAAATGATACTGCGAATAAATTATTTAATATTGTAAAATATTTAAAACTTCAGTAACTTCAGTCATTTTTTCATGTTATATGTATTTCATGGAAATGTAATATAAAAATAAAAAAAAAATAAAAAAAAATAAAACGCATGTTATATAAAAATGTTTATAAAGTACAGTATGCATATGTAAAAAGTAAAAATATCATTGATATATTTTACTCTATAAATTTATAAGATTTCACGTAGAAAACTTATAACAACACGTTGAAAATTTTCTGCGCCAATTTCTTATTCTTGTCCATTTAAATTTTCATCCAAAAGAAAGAGTTTTGTTTAAAACAACAATTCGACTGTAAAGTTTTAACAAGATGCGCGCGTCATATATTTACATGTGAAAGAAATGTATCATTATTAAAATTTATTTATTTTTTTTTAACTTTTAAAATAACGAAGCATTAAAACTTATTGTATACGTTTATATTCATTGTAAATTTTTGTATTTTAGTAAAATCACAAATATTTTAACAAAAATTTTACGAATCTACCATCAGTAATCGATACCGACAGTATGTCACATATATCGTAACAAAGTACTAAATATACCTAATCATCGATGTCAAAGTAACATTAATCGGCCACGTAAACTATTGTCAAAATAACCTGAAAGCTTGTGCACACGTTATTAAAACGAGTAATAAAACCAACAGCGACGAAAAATAAAAATAATCGTAAACTCTCCTACCGCTTTACGCCATCGAACCACTAACAAAATGCAAAATTTCATCGAGCGCATACCAAAACAAGCACTAGATGTCAACTTCCCCTTATCCCTCCTACTCGCAATACGTCAAACTCAACTCGCTGGCCGAGTAAGAGCGCGTGTATATACGTGTTTGGTGTAAAACTACCCCTTATGTTTGTGTCGTTACCATAACATACTTCTTTTTCTTTGTTTGTTTGTTTGTTTGTTTGTTTGTTTGTTTGTTTTTTTTGTTTTTTTTTTTTTTCGTCTTTATTTACACGTATATAAATGTAAAAAAGTGGAAGTTGGTTGAAAAATAAAACAGAAAAAAAGAGATGGTAGAACACTTATATCCTTACTCCTTGACGACGAAAAACGGATCCTCCAGCGTCATCGTTGGTTTGCTTTCTTTTTCTCGTCGCACCCTTTAACCCTCCCTTTCTCTCACTTTTTTCTCTTTCGCGTATCTCTTCCTCACCGATGTACCGTGTTAACACTCGCGCTCGGATCTCTCTTTTTCTATTTCTTTTATTTAAAGGGGCGGCCCTCGTTTTGCCGCCTCATCCTCGGAACTCCAAGGTGGTGACGATTCGCCGCTCATCGATGCTCCGTTCGCTGCTTCCTCAACAAGGTGTCGTTCTTCTTTATATTTTCTTTTAACGTGTTCGGTGCAAAAAAAAAAAATTAAATAAATAAAAAAAAATAAAAAAAAAAAAAAAAAAAGATAAAGAAAAGCAAAAAGAAATAAACGAAATTAAACGAATAAACGAAGCCGAGTCCTGTTGATGAATATCGGATTAACGGTGCCCATGTACACGTAATCGTTACAACTCGATGTCTTGCACATGTACACTTACACAAATTTACGCACACGTGGGCACAGGCATACACTCGCACAAAAAAAAAAAAAAAAAATGAGAGGGGCGAACACGCGCGCGTTTAGAAACGCGGGCGCGCACGTATCTTGAGTGCACGCACTCGAATCCCGGTGATAACTCGCTCGTTCGGTCGGTACCGTGTATATATTGTCGACTATATATATATATATATATATATGAGGGAAAGAGAAGAGCGAGACGACGATGCGCGATCCTCGCTTACTCGCTCCTCACTGTCTCGTACATTCGTGAGCGCTCACTTTTTCTGCTTCTACCTCTTCCTCTTCTGCTTACGCTTCCAGCGTCGACGACGATCCCTTCGGCGCGCTAGCTTCGATTTTGACGTTTGCGCGCTCTCGCGCGAGCGAGTCCTTCGCTCCCACCCCCTCCTCCCTCTCTCTCTCTCTCTCTCTCTCTCTCTCTCTCTCTCTCTCTCTCTCTCTCTCTCTCTCTCTCTCTCTCTCTCTCTTTCTCTATCTCTCTTTATCCATCTATCTTCGGCGCTCTCTTTATTTTTTTCGCGCCCGCTGCCTTTTTGTCGTGTGTAAGCGCGAGCACAACCAGAGATGATGTACATGTACGTCTTTCAAGTTTACTATACTACACGCTCGCAGGTGTCTAGGTGATACGCCCGCGCACGTGCGGGGGAGTGTGTTAACGCGCGCGAGTTTGCGAGTATGCGTGTATATATATATATATATATACATAAGCTGTACTTGATGGTTGGTAAGAGATGGAACGAGACGATGGCGAGAGTCGGGATATTGATTTTGCTCGCGGCTATGTATGTCGCACCCGGTGGACGGGCGCGCGCGCGCGCGCGCAAAAGAATGGAGAAGCGCCTTCTGTAACTCTACATCGAGTAAATCGTAAAAGCGCGCCCTCTCTCTCTCTCTCTCTCTCTCTCTCTTTCTTTCGCTTATCTGTATATATATGTAAACGCGCGTAAGATTGATTGCGCGCGTTTTAATCAAAATTACGGATTTGGAACGGCGAAGATCATCTCGTTTTGAACGCGCAATACGATGTTTTTATCGTTCGTCGAGTTGTTACAATGAAAAGATGAAAAGTTGATTTAATTTTTTAACAAATATAATATTTAAATATCTTAATGGTAATCCGTGATAATTAGATTTTACTCGGTAATTATAAAATCACTTGTTTATGCAGGAAAAATGTTTGTATTTGTACAAACAAATATTATTTTTGTCACCACCAAGTCAAATTTATTTTTATGAATTTGTACATTTTATACCATTTTAACATAAACTTATATTTTATTATATTATCTTAAGTTTTATTATATTTTTAAACATTTTTCATTTTCAAAGAGATTGAGAATGTTCTCGAACGTTAATCTCAACACATAATATAATTTTTTTCATTATAAGAAGGAATTCGTAACATAAGTTGCTTTAGCAACGTCGTATACATATTAGGCTGAAAACTTAGAAGTGCTACTGTTTTCTAACATCATGTAAAATTAATATCAATAAAAATTTTGTTTCCCACTCATTTATTTTAAGCTAAATATAAATATAAAGTTTATTTTCGAAATAAATATATAAAACTACTTTTTTTTTTCTACATAACGTACAACAAAATATTTTAAGTAAATTGAAAAAAAAAGTGAAAACCGTTACACGATAAAATATCATAAATTGGTAATATATTTTTCTGGAAACAGGTTTACTTATTATTTTTTCAGCTTTTTTTTGCATTTGCCAGAAATTTTTTAATTTATTACTAAAATTTTTTAAGTAATTGGATCAATTGTACGTTTGAAAAATTGCTTTTTAACGATTTATAGACAATTTTTTTCCAGAATAACTTTCCATTACTGTAATTTATTGCATCATTCAGTTCAATAACAAAAAAATGTTTCTTTTTTATTTTGAAGTTTTTATTTTTAGATTCATTTTCATTTTTCCATTTTTCATTGGAGATTAGAAAGAGAAACTTAATTAAAGATCGGTAATGATATGCAATTGTAATATTAGAAACTAACATTAAACTATCTAGTTTAAAGTATTTTTTTTTTAAGTGTAAGAAAATATACCACAAACGAAACATTTTATTACTATTATGCGCCTAGTTCTATACTAATTGTATACCATTGTCTAATAATGTACACAAAATTATAAGAGCATTTCACAATAAAAAAATTAAATTTAATCCTTATAGTATATAGTTTCGGTCATTGGAAAATATTTTTTTATTAAAATTTATTATTTAAATCTGTAAATTTTACCAATAATACTATTTAATGATTTATATTTATCTATTATATAAAAATGTAACATAAAAGTTATTGATAAAATAAAAAGATTTTAACGTTATTTCTTCATGTTTTATAAATGGAAATTTTATTTATAATATACATGTTTAATGTAATTATAGCTATACAAGAAACAGTTTATTAAGATTTATTTTTTTTAAATTTTAACTAAAAAATCAATTTCCCGCCTTATTAAAATTGAAGTAGGCTATATATGCTACGTGTATTTTATGTGTTATGTGAAGTAGATTGTGCGAACGTGAAATTGTGGATTTGCCGGAAAAGTGTACTGTCATTCCCAACCTGCAACGGAGCTCGTTAATTGCTTTTTAAGTTAATAACATTAAAATGGCACTTATTGATAGAAATCCTTCAAGATATTTACCTGATTATGAAACTCAAGCTTCTCGACAACAACAATTCAGCCCTTATGCTGATAATGGAGGGTAACATTTTTAACCTAACCTATAAAAGCTTTCAAGTTTCATAGTTATTATTAATTTATTTAAATAACAATAACTTTGATATCATTTATACAGAAACTTTAATTTTACTTTATTGTAAAAATTTTTTATTTTATATGGTTTTATTCTAAACATTAAAAAATGAATTACTTAGATATACTTTAAAATGAATTCTAATCATATTTTTGAAATTAAAAAATTTTTTTAGGAGCGTTGTGGCTCTTGCAGGTGATGATTTTAGTTTAATAGCAGCTGACACACGTCTTAGTACTGGTTACTCTATCTATACTCGTCAACAAGATAAATTGTTTAGACTTAATGACACTACAGTTTTGGGATGCTCGGGATGTTGGTGTGATACCTTGACTCTTACTAGAGTAATTGCTGCACGCATGCAAGTATGTAATTATTAGACTTTGATTTTTTTTAAAATAAAAATTCTATTTTATAATGAATATATTTTGATTCATAAAATGGTATGAAACTTTTAAGAACTATTTTCATTTTTAGATGTATAAACATGAGCATAATAAAGCAATGTCAACTTCGGCAGCTGCTCAAATGCTTTCAACAATGCTTTATTATAAAAGATTTTTTCCATATTATGTCAGTAATATTTTAGCTGGTTTGGATGATGATGGTAAAGGAGTTATTTATTCATATGATCCAATTGGTCATTGTGAAAAAATATTTTATGTTGCAAGAGGGTCAGCTGGAGCATTATTGCAACCACTTTTAGATAATCAGGTGCTTTTAATTTTTTATTTAATAATAGTTTTCATAGAAATAAAAATTAATTTAAGCAATGTATAAAGTTTTTGAACTTTGTAATCATACAAATAACTAAATTAGTACTTAACTATAAAAAATAATCAAATATTTATTTCAGATTGGTTATTTGAATCAAGAAAATGTCGAGAAAGTTCCATTAACGAAAGAAAAAGCTTTAGCTATCGTAAAAGATGTATTTATATCTGCAACTGAAAGAGATATTTACACTGGTGATGGAATTAATATTAAAATTATTACAAAAGATGGTATAACTGAAGATCATTTTGATTTAAGAAAAGATTAATTTAATTAAACGATTTTTTTTGTACAGAAAATTTGTTTTCAACTAAACACATTGTACTTTATACTGAAATATAAATTTTTTCTTTAATAAAATACATAAATTAATTGAAATAGAAAAAAACAAAAAAAAATTGAATGTAAAATTTTATTTTTCAATCAAGTTTTCAAGGGCGCTGCTGTCTTAGTCAACGGACGTACATTGCGCCAGAATTTTTTTAGTCCTCAAACTTCTTGTGTTCGATGTTACATTTTTTTAAATTTGGAAATCAAGGTTTTAGATCATCGTAATACGTATTTAAATGGATTCATCTCTCTACTTAGGTACATCAGGAACCTGAAGTTTGTGTTTTATACTGAAACAAGGAAAATAAGTAAAATACTTAAATCAAGTGTTTGAAGCGACGTTGTGTGTTGTCTTAATTTTTCAGTTTTTTTATTTTTTATTCAAGTTTTGATAACAAAATCATTTAATTTAAAAAATGTAAAAATAAATTATAATATAAATTCTTTTAATTGAAAAAAATGGAGGGAAGAAGTGGTGAGAAAAATATAGCTACGAGGAAAATAAAATTAAATAATGAATTATGGAAAGTAGTAACTGTATATAGTAGAGATATTGAAAAAACACTGCGGAGTTTGAAAGAAAGTGTAAAGGAAAAAGAAGAAGGATACTTGATGATAGGTGGAGATTTTAATGCGAGGACTGGTATAGAGGGGGGTATAATTCAAAGTTAAAGAAAGACACACAAGAAAATCAAAGGACAAAGTAATTAATAAGGAAGGTGCACTATTACTACAGGAACTAAGTAAAAGAGGATGGAAGATCTTAAATGGATGTGATGAAGTGATGGAAACAGGAGAGTGGACATACATAGGAGAAAGGGGAAGCTCAGTGATAGATTATTTGATAGTTAATTTTGAGGCTGTAGAGATAAAGTTAAAAGATTAACAGTGGGGGATAGAAGTGAATCGGATTATATGCCACTAGTAGTGACTATAGATGGAGAAATAAAGAAGTGTGAAATAAATAAGGAAGAAAGCATATTAAAAAGAAGCGACTGGACAGAGGATGGAATAAAGCACTATCATGATGAATTAGGGGAATAGAGTAGTAAAAAATCAGATAAGAATGAAATTTGGAAAGAGTTAAAAGAAATAATCTGCAACGCAAGGAAAATGATAGAAAGGTGAAGGAAAAATAGGTCAAAGGAAGTGGCACAGTAAGGAATGGAAAGAAAGGAAGAGGCTGGTCAGAAAAAAATTAAGAGAATATAAATATGACCAAATATCAAGAACGCAATATCTAAAAGAGAAGAAGGCGTACAAAGAATGGTGTAAGGAAAAGAAAGGTGAATATGAAAAGAAGAAATAAAATAGAATCCATAACATCAGAAGCAGAAGTTTGGAAGTATATAAACGAAAGAAGAAACAAAAGGGAAAGCATAGAGAAAAGTATACAACTGAAGGACTGGAAAAAACATTTTACGGAAAATTTAGATGGAACAGAAAGGAGGGTAGTTAAAAGCCTAAAGGAGACAGATAGTATTACAGAAGATAATGAGGAGGAAGATATAAAGGAAGAAGAAATTCACATGCAGATCATGAGATTAAAAAGAGAAAAAGCAGTTGGGGAAGATAGCATTGAAAATGAGGTTTGGATAAATGCAGCTCCAGGAATAGCAGAATCCTATAAACGGATAGTGAGGTTGCTTTGGAAAAAGGGAGGGTCTATTGAAAATTGGAAAACGGGGGTAATAACTCCGGTGTTTTAAGAAAGGAGAGAGGGCAAATGTGAAAAATTATAGAGGTATAACGATAACGGATACGGCATACAAGATATATGCAAGTATATTAAACGAGAGGCTGAAAAATGTGATCAAAGATAAGTTAAGTGAAACACAATTCGGATTTAGGGAAAATAGGGGGGGAGGGCTATGGACTGTGTTTATTTAAAAATATGTATGAAAAAAATAGGAATAAACTCAAAATTGAGAAACAGGATTTTGGAAAATTATTAGGAAACTAAAAACAGGGTAAGAGTAAATAATGAAGTATCGGCGGAATTTTGGACAACAAAAGGTGTTAGACAAGGGTGTCCACTTAATCCAACATTATTTAATTTATATATAAAGGACTTAGAGGAGACACTGAAGGAGGGTGAGCCTCTAGGTGGAATATCGGTGGGAGAAATGAGAATATGGTCAATTAGTTATGCAGACGATATTGTATTGATAGTAAGAAGTAAAGAAGAATTAAAATATATGATGGAAAGATTTCGAAAATATATAGTACTAAAAGACTTAGAAATTAGTCCGGAAAAATCAAAGGTAGTAGTATTTGAGAAAGGTAAAGGATCCTCTATGTGTAAAAGGGAATGGAAATGGGGAAAGGCGAAAATAGAGGAAGTTAAAGAAATAAAATATTTAGGTTTCATTCTACAAAAAAATGGCGAATGTGATAAGCATATTAAAGAACTCAAAAGGAAGCAAGAAATAATAATGAGAAAAACATGGGGATAGGAGAACAAATATTTAAAAACTCATATAATAGAAGAATCAAATTATATGTCACTAGTAGAATTGGTAGGTTTATACGGAGCGGAAGTCTGGGGATGGAAAAAAAGAATAGAGATAGATAAGGTAAAGAGGAAATATTTAAAGTGGGTACTAGGATTACAAGGAACAACAGATTATTTAGTAATGGAGGAAACAAAAGAAATAACAACAAGTCTAAAAGCAATGAAAAGGGCAGTAAAATATAAAATGAAGGCGAGAACGTCAGACAAAAAACTGGTAATAGAATGTATTAAAGAAATTGATAGAGCTGAAAGTAGGGATGCAATAGGAAAATAGAAGCAAGATAGGAAAAAATGCTGGAAAAATGTTAACTTAGAAAAAAGAGAAAGAGATGGAATCATCAACGAAAATACAGATATAGTTAAACTGTTATGTGATAAATGGATAGAAAACGATAGGGAAGAAAAAATGATAAAAATAGAAAAGTAAAAGAGTTATGTAAGATACAAAAATATGATAACAGTAAATGCACCAAAGTACTTATCAGCAAATTCAAAAGGGGGGGAGGGGGAGAGAAAACTGCTGGCTAGATTTACAGTAGGAAATGAAGAAAGGGCGAATATGTACTGGAGAAAAGAGGAAGAGAAAAAGTGTAGGATATTGAGAATAGTATTAAAACATTGGAACATATATTAAGAGAATGTAAGGAGTTAAGTAGAGATGAAGATATAATGGATATATTAAATGAAGATACGAGGGGCCTGCCAGTATTAAAAATAATAATAAAGAAAAAAAAGTACCAAAAAGATGTGGAATAATAATAATTAAATCAAATAAGAAATTTAAATGTGAGAAATATATAAGAAATAATTTTAAGAAATGTAAATGGAAAATTTATATTGTAAACAGAAGTTGTATTGTATTAAAGAAAAGAAGTCCTAAACTGAAAGATAGAGGATTATGTATAATAAATAATAATAAATAAATATAAATTCTTTTGGAAATCATTTTATTATGAAAATACGTTTTTAAAAATCCTTTAAAATTAATATCAATACAAATAAATCAAAGTATGAAAATTTAAAAGGTAATAAATTTAGAAATAAAAAAAATCAAAATAAGTAGATTTCAAAAATGCAATTTAATAATTTCCACAATTTACTAAAAAGGTGAAAAATGAATCATATTTATTTTAAGTAACTTAAATATTTAGATATTATCGCATCTTGTTATAAATTATAATGATCACTGGTCCAATCATGAATCAGATAGTCATGTGTGTAGGTACACACAGAACATGAAATTTTTTTAGAAATTCTATCCTTTGACAACCAACACTCAATAATGAGTTATATCTAATATACATCTTACATTTAAATTTTTATATATAAACTTAATACATTAACCTAATCTGTGGTAAAACATATCAAAACAACAAAAAAGAAAACAGATTGCTTTGATGATTTACTATTTTTTCTCATGTGACTGTTTCATGGAAACAATTGAAAGGTCAGAAAAACTTTATTTTTCTTTTATTCGTCCGATTTTTATTTTTTTGATGCTGGTAATGGTAAGGGTGTGCCACGATCTTTACCTCGTAGTTTCATTCCTAATATTTTCTCAATTTTACCAATTACCATCTGATTAGGGATACCTCGGCCAGCTTCATAATCATTTATAACTTGTATTTTTTCATTAATTTTCTGCAACATTGTAAAATAATATTTATCAATTATTAAAACCTTAAACTTTTTTTGTTAAAGTTATTTGAATAGAAGCTATACAAATTTTTAAAATAAAATATCTTTTGAAAATTTATTTATTATTATTATATTCTAAAATTTTTACTTATAAATAAAATACATGTAATTTTTATAATTTGAATAAAAATCAATATTTAAGAAGTCATTTTTCAATTAAAAATGTAAAAAGTAACTTTTTTATATTGAATATTAATTAATATATAATAATATTAATAAAGATAAAATTTTCTTACAGTTGCAAGATCTTTTTGAGATAATCCTTTGTTTTGCCTTCCTTGTTGAATTAATTTGCCAAGATCAAGGGGGACTTTTTCATGTTTCAATTCTTCAGTCTCACGATCTAATTTAGCAGTACTTTTAGTAGTCACATGTTGTCTGTTAGCTCCACCGCCCCCTAAAAATAAAAATTTTTATTAAATAATTTATTAAAATAAACTGATTTATAAATTGTTCCAAAATTAAATACTTTATATAAATATTTGAATTTGAATTCTATTGACTAAACAAAGTATAACCATATTAATATAATTTTATTGATATTAACATCTTTATGCAATTGCAACAAGATTAATTTGAATAAACTATGAGAAATTTAATGAAAGTATTATTTTAGATTACTCAATTTTATGCAATAATGAAATTTAATTATCATTTTATTAACTTAATGATTTGATGTATTCATGTTACTGAACATTTAGAAAAATGTAACTATTTTTTTAAATACTCTCTATAAACTTTTTAGCTTTTAAGAGTTCGCGAAAGTGTCGACACGTAAACATGTTTACATGATAAAAAATACTGAAGAATCATAGGCTCCAGACTTTTCTTTCGAAGTAAAAAATTAACTTACATTTAGCTTGAGTTTCAACGGCTACTCCTTGCCGGCGAGCAGCGTTCACCGCCTACGAAACAGATATACAATTTCATCATCTTCCAAATTTACTAAAAAAGGTGAACGTGTAAGATTGAAGGCCGCACACGAGGTGCCGTATAAAAGCGCAATCCACCACGGTTATTCCGCAGTTAACATTTAAGACACATAAGATCGTACAAAATTGCTTACCTGTTCTGATTTCCAGGCAGATGCTTTGGGTATTCGCTTTCGTAGAGTTACAGGAGTTGTATCCCAGTCGGACATAATTGTTTTTTAATATGTATTTATTATTCTATGAAAATAAACGTGTACAATTTTTTTGTGCTCAATGTAGTGTCGCGTGTATGTGTTTGTAAACGAATGTGTTGCGCAGCGATATTACCGACTTATAAGAATGAATGCAACGGCGCACGATTCTAGACTATCTAAAAGAAAGATTTGGATTTTCCAGATACTTCTACCGAACGTTCCAAAAACAGAAGTTTCCGGACCGCTGAGCTGCGCGCGCTGCATTGCGTCTTTGCGAACACAAGAAAGCAAGCGAGCAGTTAAATATATATTAGAAATTATAGTCCGCTCCCATGTTCTTGAAGTTGGCACGAACTTGTCTAAAAATGAAAATTTACTTATGCCAATCGTTTGCGGTTAAGAAGTTATAGAGAATTATGCTAATTAAATTCCCGCGCAAACGAAAAAATTAGGAAATATAAAGGAAAATTAAGTCTAGGCTGGGAGGGTAATAAAAGTAGATTTCTTTCGTATAAATGATTATAATTAGATATATGTTTTTATTTTTTTAAATTGTAGATTTTCTTACTCGAAAAAAGCCCTATCAAAAATATTTGCAATCCGTTAATTATTTATTTAAATATAATTAACTAAACAATTTTCCGCACTAACACAGCTGATTCAAACGCGAGCAGCTGTACGAGTGCGTGTACATGTGCAGTACGAGACTTGGCAACATCTCGCGCATAATGTGTCCCGTGTAAGCATACCGTGCCGTTGTAATGCAGCTATCGTGCGTTCACGATTACTCAATTATAACGAAAACAACGCGAGAGTAAGTATAAGTTATACCAAATAATAATCCAGATAAATGCAGTGTACTCTAGTATTATTTATTATTGTACTTGTATATACTATAATCTTAAGTTTACAGAAAATGTAAGCTCGCAGGTAGACATACGTCTGCGCGCATGCGCACAATTCAAAATTTTGGTAAAAGTTCTTTTTACGCTCTTTTCTTTATAATAATTAACAATTTATGAGATTTTATGAGTGTGTAAATTAAAATGATCAATAATTAATGATTTAACGTGGTGTGCAAATTAAACGAGGTCATATTTTTCAATATATGCATATGTTCTATTTATGCTTTTTGTAAAAAAAAAAATATAAGTGTGCGAATTAAATAATTGGCATAACGGAAATGTACAAATTAAAAGACGTGATTTGGCATGGTTTTTTATTGCAAAATACACTATTTGCAGGCTGGGGTATAGTCATAGAGATAATATACATAGAGTGAGCGAACGGACTTCAATCCTGTCTTAGTCAAAAAAAGAGAAAGAAAATCGGAGATCCTTTTTTCTTTCTCTGTGTACTCGTTCCTGATTGATGCTACAAAATTAAAGCAGTGCTAGTCGTCGTCAATAACCAATCAAAAGCGAGTAGACAAAGACAAAAGACGGGGTATCCGATTCTCTTTCTCTTTCTTTAAGCAAGACATTTCCACTTACACGAGCTCCCATACCTCGCTCACTCTATGTATATTATCTATATGGGTATAGTAGTTCTCTAATAGAGCGTTTCTGAAAATCACAAAAATTGTCGACTGATGTTCAATATAATTTGGTGTAAAATATAATTATTATTATATATTTATTTGTTTTTGTATTTCAACTTTCGTTATAAACGAACTATATTGTAAATCCAGATCTGATCCCTGCTGAATGTTACAGTATATATATTTTTAAATTAAAGCTATTTCAATTCAATTTAAGATTTTAGCTTAAAAAAAAACTATAAGATTAATTAAAATATTATTTCATAATAAATCATAATTTATTTATAAAATTTATTTATAATGGTGGATATTATAAAGACGTTAATTAATAAGATAAAAGCTGCAGGAAGAGAAAATGAAATGTTATTTAAATTTAAGATTATGGACACTGATGAATTAAGAGTTGTAGCAGTTTTAAGTTTTATGAAAACATTTGATATCAAAGTACAAGCAAAATGTAAAACAAAAAAATTAAAAGAATCCATTAAATTAAGAAAGTTAGGAAATACAATGTACATTTCTAATAAAAAAAATGTTGAAAAACTCATAGAAGCATGGAAAATGTATTCAATGAGTATAGCTACAGCTCCTAATGAATCGCAAGAGCTTTCATTAGCTTATGCTAATAGATCCGCTGTTTTAATGGATTTATGCAAATACCTAGAATGTATAGAAGATATAAATAGAGCTCTAAATTTAAACTATCCACATCATCTAAAAGGAAAGCTTCTATGTCGGAAAATTGAATGTTTAAATTTTTTAAAAAATTCTCTCGAAATAAAAGACACTATTGAAGAAGTCCAATATTTGCTAAAAAGTATTGATATATGTAATGAAGACAAAGAAAAATGTGAAAGCAAATTAAAAAATATTCAAAATTTGCATGATTCAAAATCATACAATGAAAATACTAAAGTAAAAAAATTACCTACATTTGTTTCACATAAAGAAATACCTTGTGCTTCTGAAGCTATTACTCTAAAATATAACAAAAAATTTGGTAGACATATAGTAACAACTCGAAAAGTTAACCCAGGAGAAATATTAATAGTTGAAAAACCTTATGCTGTATTTCTTTTACCTGAACAAGTGTATACGCATTGTTCACATTGTTTACAAAATCATTGGGCAATGATTCCTTGTAAATTCTGTGTTTATGCTATGTATTGTTCTGAAAAATGTATGAATGAGGCATGGAAAAATTATCATGAAACAGAATGTTTAATCGCTGGTTATTTGTTAGATTTAGGACTTGATATGTGTAGTTTATTTAGTTTGAGGCTTGTTATATTAGCTCTTAAAGAAGCAGGCAGTATAGAAAGATTAAGAGACATGGTAAAAAAAGCTGATGAAATTACTGGTTACTATATCTATATTATTTAAAAATATTTTATATAATTTGAATCATATAGTAACTTTAGTATATAATATTACTTTTAGATCCATTAAATAAAGGTTTTGACAAAGATGGACTGTTTCGTAGTGATAAATATACCAGTGTATATACACTTACAACTAATACAGAAAACCGTTCAGTGATAGATCTTTTTGAAAGAGCCTCAAAGGCTATTTTTGTTCTTCGCTATATATGTACATTCACCCCCTTACTGGGAAACAAATTTAATTTTGATTTTGATGAACTAGCATTAGATGAAAATGTTACATTTATTGGAGGATTGATTTTGCGCCATATGCAAATAATTCCGAGCAATATTCATTCTGTATTTTCATATTTTTATTTTGAAATGTCTTATTATTTTGATACTTAAATAATTTTTAATGTAATTTTAGTTTTCTGAAGAATACAAAACTGATACAGTTAATATAGGAGCAACAGCTTCACCATTCTGTAGTCTTTTAAACCACAGTTGTCAATCTAATGTATCAAGATGTTCAACACCAGATTATCTAATTATTTACGCTCTTGTTCCTATTGAAACAGGTTCACAAGTAAGTTTTTATGATATAGTTTCTTTAATTTTATTTTTAATTTATTTTGTAATATTTTTTAGATTTTTGATGATTATGGAAGTAATTATGCTTTAATGAATAAATTTGAAAGAGAGAAAATGTTAGATCGATTTTATTTTAAGTGTGATTGTATAGCGTGCAACAAAAACTGGCCAACTTATACAAATTTGCCATCTTTTGAGGTAATTATCAAAAATCCAAATATAAATTAATAAACAATAAAACTAAATTCAAACTTTTCAATTTTAGATATTATTAACTAATGAAAACATTAAAAAGAAAATTAGAAAAACACTTAAAAACTTTCATTCTTACTTTGAATATGCAAGTTCAGATAACATTCAGGATAAGCCTTATTTGTTGACAGATTTAGCAGAGATGATTGAAGTTTTATTAAAACATGTGCAATTACCTTGTTTTGAATTTAATAATGTTGCTGAAACATTTAAAAGAGTATTTGCTTTGACATATGGAAACGAATTTGAATTTCCAAAGTTAAATTAATTTTGAGTAATGTAATATTCTTATTCTGTACAGATTTATAACGAATTAAGTAATATTTCTGTGCAAATTTTAATTTTTTATTTAAAGACTGCTTTTTATTTAAAAAATATTATCTAACATACATGAGAAATCTTTAGTAAGTATAATCTCCTTTAAAAAAACCTTTTCAAAAAGGTAAATGTTGGTAAGTAGAAGTTTTTTCATATCTTATTTCATATTTGTATGATTTCAGTTTTTATTAATTAATTTTATATTTACAAACTTTATGTTATAACATTTCTTTTAAAAGGTTCATTTAATAAAATCTTAAGAATAAAGTCGTTGTTCTTTTGACAACTGCAGTGTCACGAGTTATTCAAATTTTGAAAAACTTATATCTTACTTTTTTCTTCATTGACTTACAGAAATTTGTTAAATAAAAAAATATTGTCAAGTATTTCTTTTCTTGATGAATGTACATTGAATTGTATTACATAATAATAATAATTAATTGATAATAAAGCTAGCTTAGCGCAATTATTTTCAGGACTTTATGTATAATTTGACCTACAGAAAGTTGTGAAATCAAAAAAATTGTCAAGTATTTGTTTTCTTTATGAGTTTCACATTTTCAACACTATATCGCTTTACGTTACTTTATTTAAATTATCCGACTTACGAATTTTCATTATAATTAATAAAATTATCTACTATAACAATTATTATTTTTACATTTATTAAACTAGAAATTGTACAATAAATTTTCATTTTCACAATAATATATTGGGTGTACAATTTTGCTTCCGCCGTTTTTTCCGAAATTCGAGGCTTTATTGTAAAAAACTGGTTATACATTTATGATTCAAAGTATTGTCCATCGCTGGCCACTACTTTCTCCCATCTTTCGGGCAGCATACGAATCCCGCGTTGAAAAAACTGGTAATCTTTTGAATCGATCCACGAATCGATCCAATTTTTTACTTCTTCATAAGACCGGAAGTGCTGGTCAGCCAGGCCGTGTGCCATTGATCGAAACAAGTGATAGTCCGAGGGAGCAACGTCTGGAGAATACGGCGGGTGGGGTAGGACTTCCCATTTCAAAGTTTCCAAGTATGTCTTGACCACTTTCGCAACATGGGGTCGAGCATTGTCATGCTGTAAAATCACTTTATCATGTCTCTCGTTGTATTGCGGCCGTTTGTCTTTCAATGCTCGGCTCAAACGCATTAATTGCGTTCGATAACGATCGCCTGTGATTGTTTCAGTCGGTCTTAGCAACTCATAATACACTACGCCGAGCTGGTCCCACCAAATACTGAGCATGACCTTGGAACCGTGAATATTCGGTTTGGCCGTCGACGTGGAAGCATGGCCGGAATATCCCCATGATTTTCTGCGCTTGGGATTATCGTAGTGAACCCATTTTTCGTCCCCAGTCACAATGTGATGCAGAAATCCCTTCCGTCTTTGCCTTGCAAGCAGCTGTTCACAAACACACAAACGCCGTTCAACATCTCTCGGCTTCAACTCGTACGGCACCCAATTTTTCTTGTTTCTGAATCATTCCTATGACTCTCAGGCGTTTTGAAATGGCTTGTTACGTCACTCCCAATGATCCTGCCAATTCTTGTTGCGTTTGACACGAGTCTTGATCAAGTAATGCCTCCAATTCTGCATCTTCGAAAACCTTCTTTCTTCCACCGCCATGCTGGTCTTCGTCGTTAAAATCGCCGTTCTTGAAGTGTTGAAACCACTCTCGGCACGTTCTTTCACTAATGGCGGCCTTATCATAGGTATTTGAGAGCATTCGATGAGCCTCAGTCGCAGATTTCTTCATATTAAAGCAGAAAATTAAAACCTCCCGCAAATGACGAGAATTTGGCTCATAAGCTGACATGTTTAATCGAGAATAACTTTATGATGCAGACACAAATCGACTAATATTTCGATGGCGTTATGTTTACAAATACCTAAGCTTATTTTATGACATCTATGATCTATTTATTTCAACTACCACTTACCGCTATAGCCATCTATTGCAAAACGGCGGAAGCAAAGTTGTACACCCAATAGTATTATTTTTCGTATCATATAAATTCATTGGAGGGGGGGGGGTGAACTTTAGGGATAGTTTCAACCACTTTAATATTTTTCATTGCAGAATACAATACTACGGGCTTCGTAATTTTCGATAAGCCATAAAATATGAAAAAATTAGCCATTTTATCTATCGAAAAATCTCCATGTAGTTTGAATGTGATTCAGGGGTAGTTCACTCCCGAAATAAAATTAGGTAAAAATACCAAAACATGTCAACTGATTTTTATTATTTTATAGTGAAAAAAATATTGTTTATATTTTTTTGACATTTTCCTAAATTTTTCCAGGAAAAAAATTCTTAAAAAATACAGATGACCCCTATAAAATGTAGGGATTGTAACTTGCAAAAATAAGACCTATGGGGTTTCATTGAGTTTTTTAAAACGAATATTTTCCATTTTGTTTCGTTGAAAAATATTTAATTAAACCGGAGATATTTAAAGAAATGTGATTTTGGAAGTGAACTTCAGGGGTGATTTTCACCTTCTTAAAGTGAATATTAGCAGATAAAAAAAATACGTGTCTCTTATTTTTCGATGCTCTACAAAATATCAAAGTTTCAATAAAATCGGTGAGTTCGGGTTGGGGGGTTTCCTTGTCAGTAGAGGCGAACGCCGCACTTCGTAACGTGATGATCCGTGACCGTGCAAATATGATCTTGAAAAAATACGCATACGCTTGGATGGAAATTAATGAATACATTAATCAGCCGATCGATTGACGGTCGATATGCTGATAGTGCGTTGGATATAGATAGAGAATACCGAAAATCGACTAACATAGTCATGGAGAATGAAGAAGGCGGAAGCGAGTTTGAACCCTAGAAACGGCGTGTTCAGTTAGTTTCTTGTAAGTACTTCATACGCACGTAACAGTTCTTTTTGCCACACTATCACCGCGTAGAAGAAGAAAGAAAGTAAAAGAGAGAAGAGAGAAGATAGATCAGAGTAACAGTAGAGAGAACTAGAGACAGTGGATCGAGGACGAAATGGAAAGAAGTAGTTAGAAGGAGAAGTAGACAATGGTCAGCAGCACGCGGTAGGTGTTAGTAACGATCATAACGTCACCAACCGGCTCGAGGCCCTTCGCCAGGTAACTCGCTTTCCTCAGATAGTGTCAATTGTGCGGCGGTATAGGATAAGCGGGTTCCGTGCGCGGGGAATTCACGAGATTTCGTAAGTGAGTGTGTGTGCGCGGACGCGACGGGGCAACGCAACATCAATTCCATGGGTTTTCTTAGTTAGAAGGAGGCAACGGCAGCGGATCCAAGGCCAAGAACTGTGAAAGTTGAGAGGCAATGAAAGCGCGGATCAACCAATCTTGTATCCGAGAAGAAATCGAATAAATCTTTATAAAATTTAAATTCAACCGTGCGTCCGAATTATTTCTCAGTTAGAACGCTCTGTTTTTGTATTTTGCGTTCTTTTCAGGTAATCATTTCCGACGCAGTTTTTGGATGTCGGCAAATCTCCTCAACAGAAGAAGTGTCGCGTTTCCGTGAGCAAGCCGGGACGCTGCCAAGGCGCCCATTTAATTAATATATTATATTAAAATATATTAAGAATATAAATTTAGGCATAACTGTATAAAAACGTGGGCTCTGCTCCAGTAATGGCTACTTATATAATTTTGATATCTATATTCGCGCTTTAACGACTGACTTGAACAATCCGTTGCAAAATGTTTGCTTGTGGTCACGGGTTGTAATTAAAATGTTACAACCATTGTTAGAAGCTTATCCATTTTACTGTTTTATCAACAATTTGGTTTGGCGATGAACCAAATGTTTCTATGTAAAGATGGCACGAACATTCGAAAAAAAAACTATTTCCACAAGCTTTTTCGGAATAAAAAAATGGACATGGTGTCTTTTCATCCGGCTAATTCAAGCTTCAATTGCAAATGTGACAGTAATTTATAACAATTTACATCCTGATGATAAAAAAGTTACGAAAAAAATCGTAGAAGAAGTTTCCGAATCGTACATAGCCACTTGGACAGAATCAAAAGGTCGAAAAAGGCAAAGACTATTGAAAGAAAGCGAAGAGGAAGAAAATCATCACAAAATTGTAGGTATGAAGACAAGATGTAGAGATGCAAATTGCCAAGTAAAAATTTCTTACTTATGTGCAAAATGTAAAATTTATTTATGTAAAAATGATTAGGAAGAGCACCTGCTTATGAACAGCAAAGACTATAAAACTTTACTGAACTACATTTGATACTTTTTTCCGTGCAATCGAATGGCATAATTAGATTTTTGGAATTGCATTATTTTTAATAATTTGATTTAACGATTTTCCGATAAATAATTGAATTCAAAAACAAAACAACACGGGTATTTTATTTTTCAGTAATGGCCCATTTGGCGTAGTTATTCGTTATTTGCAATAGCGTAATCATAGGCCGGAATAGGTTTCAGTGACTTCAAATTGTTTATAACAATTTGTTGCAAAATGAGTCGCTCGGACAAAAAAATGTCATACATGATTTTCTTCATAATTTTTTCCGTAGAATCGATTGCTGCTATAATTTTTCGAAATTCCGAATTCTATACTAATTTGTTTAAACAATTTTACAATAAATAATCAAACTGAAAAACAAAACACGGGTATTTTATTTTTCAGTAAAGTCTCGTTTGGCATGGTTAGTTTTATCCTATATATCCTGGATTTCGCATGGGCCTTAATGGGTCAAGGCATAGTTTTGCCGACGTGCATAAAAATCGCACAAAAATTTCGGCAAGCAGCAAACCTCAGACAGCACTCGAGGGATTATCTTCGAAGAGCATCCAGAGCCAGTCAACTTCACCAGATCAGCAGCCCCAGCAGATGCATTTACAGGACTTTTCTTCAAATACTCACAAATATTTATTCTATTTCAAACCGATCTTTTAAGAACGGAATTCATTGTTCGAGTATTTAAAAGAAGAAGACGTCTTGGAAAATATCATCCAGTAGAGGACTACAGAGAGACAGAGACAGAGACAGAGAGAGAGAGACAGAGAGAGAGAGAGACAGAGACAGAGAGAGAGAGAGAGAGAGAGAGAGAGAGAGAGAGACAGAGACAGAGACAGAGACAGAGACAGAGACAGAGACAGAGACAGAGACAGAGACAGAGACAGAGACAGAGACAGAGACAGAGACAGAGACAGAGACAGAGACAGAGACAGAGACAGAGACAGAGACAGAGACAGAGACAGAGACAGAGACAGAGACAGAGACAGAGACAGAGACAGAGACAGAGACAGAGACAGAGACAGAGACAGAGACAGAGACAGAGACAGAGACAGAGACAGAGACAGAGAGAGAGAGAGAGAGAGAGAGAGAGAGAGAGAGAGAGAGAGAGAGAGAGAGAGAGAGAGAGAGAGAGAGAGAGAGAGAGAGAGAGGTGATCATCATTATCGCAGCGCCCATTTTTCGAATAAAAAGTAAGTTTAATCTTTATAAATTCATAGAGTAATCTTTTCTTCACCTATTTTTTTTCTTTTTCAAAAGGTAGAGTTAGCCTGAGTTTCGTCTAACTATCTTTTACCTAATAACACTTTGTAGGTCCTTACCAGAGCGGTATAACTGGCCTAAGTTTCGGCTTAGATGTTCGCTCAATCCTGGATCTCTTTACCATTCCTTTTTTAGTAAATCCACCCTCAGCCGTCCCGAGCCCTTAAGCTTAAGTGCTTAGGTTTGAAAAAGGCAAAAGTCAGTCGACGCAATTTTCGCGTCTTTTTAAAATTGTGTACACCAAAGTTTCAATTAATAAGAGGAAGATAGATCTACGTTGAGTATTTGATAGAAAAAGGTGTAAATCGAAAGAAAAAATTGGTCATAAAATTAAGAAATATATTATGTGTTGATATTAAAGAAAAAATATTATCTTCGTTGCAGATTCAAGGTTAACTTTTTTAATGTTTGAGATAAGAAGAAATACGATTTTAATTTAGATTTTTGAAGTACTTAGGTTTTTCTAAGAAGAATCTACTTCTATATATCGATTTTTAGGCGTGAATTTTTTGCACGGTCGAGATTTTACGGTGAGATTAAATAAAATTTAAGGTTTCGCTTTCTTTATATTTAAAACCGGATTAAAGATGTCCGTTAATTAACGAATGAAAATAACCGGCAATCTGTTTTTTATGACCGTTGGGTAGCGTTGTGAGGATACCTGTATGCGTGACCTTATTTCCGGGTGGCAGAGTCAATAGGGCTACTTACCTTTGCAGTTTTATAATAATTTTACCTGAATATTTAAAAGGACTGCCAAAACATGATAAGAATAATTCTTTTGAGACAGCTTGTAATGTATAAATTACTTATTTAAAAATAAAATTTAAAATTTTTAATTTACTTATTTAAAAATACAGTAAATAAGCGTGTTTGTTTCTTTGTTAGTAAAGTATTAAATATTAAAGGATGTTATTAAAAATACTTACTAAATGTTATTCTAGTATTCCATTCTGAACATCTGCAACCTTGTGCAAATAAACCTCTTTCAGGGCATATATCTTTAGCTTCACTTGCAATCACGTGATAACAACTCTACAAATGTTAGTCATGCTTTTAATAGGATAGCAGAATCCATAATCTGTTATAAAATTAGTCATTTGTTATTAACGATAGTACTTTTCTATAAATTTACATCACTGACTTTATTAAATTAAAATTTTATACATTGCAAAAAAAATTTTATGTTATAATTTTCATAATTTAATATTATGATTAACAAGGCTTAGAAAAATAAAAAAATTTAAGTAGGTACTAGGAAAAATAAAATTGAATTTTTAAATGAAAATGAAGCATTTACATAATTATATTTATTGATATTTTTGAAAAAATGTTTAAATCTTATTTTAAATTGTATTAGCACATAAAATATTCATAAGTTAAATATTGTAAAATAGTTATTTTAAGATATTATTTTTATCTTTTTTAATCTTTACTTGATAAGAAAAATTTTTAATTAGTAGTTAGAAAAAATTAATTGCTTACACTAATAATTCCAGGTAACCACTAGGACCATGCGTGGTAAACAGTTTTTCCACCTTTAATAAAATATATACTTTAATAAAATAAATACTTATGTATGCAAGCTTGGTAACTGTATTTGCTGAACGTGCATGTGCTTTAACATAAGCTACCCGTACACTGTGTGCTATATATATTTTGAACGTTTTTAAAAGGTGTGCAAATTAATTTAACAATTATTTTCGTTTATTTAGCGTGTTGCACTATTACCTGATTCTATAGGGATATTTCGCAGGCTGTAAACGGGACATAATCTCCGTGCGATCAACTGTTAACAATCATTTGATTTTTAAACATTCATAATGAATATTTAATAACAATTCAGCTATGTGCTAATTTTAATCATTGTTTATGAACGTTTTTACAAGGTGTGCAAATTAATTTAACAATTATTTTCGTTTACTTAACGTGTTTTGTTATTGAAAAATTTGAATGTTATACTTCTCGCGCGTTTTATCGTAAGCTCGCAGGTAGACATACGTCTGCACGCATGCGCACGATTCAAAATTTTGGTAAAAGTTCTTTTTACGCTCTTTTCTTTATAATAATTAACAATTTATGAGATTTTATGAGTGTGCAAATTAAAATGATCAATAATTAATGATTTAACGTAGTGTGCAAATTAAAAGAGGTAATATTTTTTGAGATATCGTCATTTCAATATATGCATATGTTCCATTGGTGCTTTTTGTAAAAAAAAAAAAAAATATGATAAGCGTGTGAATTAAATAATTGGCATAACGGAAATGTGCAAATTAAAAGACGTGATTTGGCATGGTTTTTTTATTGCAAAATGAACAATTTGTAGGCTGGGGTATAGTAGGTCCATTTGATCATGATGTAAAGGCTATACAAACGGAAACAAGAATAATAAAAGAAAGTACAGAATTAATTCTGCTCTCGTATGAAATCTATATAAGTATATCAATTTTTTGTTGAGATAAAAAATAATAATAATTAAAATTGATTAAATAAAAGTTACGCATTTTTGATGAAATGGTCCAATTTTCTTAAGATTAAGATTATAGTATTTACAAGTATAATGAATAATACCAGAGTACACTGCATTTATCTGGATTATTATTTGGTATAACTTATACTACTCTCGCGTTGTTTTCATTATTGAGTAATCGTGAACGCACGATAGCTGCATTACAACGGCACGGTATGCTTACACGGTATTTTTTTATTAGAAAATCGCATTTTTAATATCATTTGAATATACATATATTTAATTTAACGTCCAAATGATAAAAAAAATTATTGTTCGAAAAAAGTTAGATAATAAGTACACATTCATATAATATAGTTTATAAAATTAGTAATTAAACATTAGATTTTAATAATTATTATTAATATTAAAATTCAACATTATTAAAAAATGTCACATTGCATGCTCATTGTGCTTTCGTATATGTTTAAAAGCAAAAGCACGCGGGCGAATTACTCAGGGAGCGGGCTGTATAAATATATCGGTGATTCGCACTGCGTGTTCTATGTTTAATTTTAAATATAAAATAAATATTTTAAAAATTAAATTTATTACCGCCAAGTAAATAGAGTTTTTATAACATTTCATTTAGAATTAAAATTATTTTTCCAACTAATTTAGTTTATTTGTTATATTTAAATCTTAAATTGATCATTAATTATCACAAGAATGTTAAAGAAAAAATATAATAATCATTGAAAATTTAATATACATAATATTTATAGTAATGAGTAGTAATTTTTAATTTATATATTTGCAACAGAATTTGCAAATTAATTTACTTATAGTAATTTTTTTAAATTTAATATTTTTATTGAATAATCAAAATTTATATACAAAAGTAATTTTTTATTTTTTTATTGTTATAATTTTTTTTTTCATAAATCCATACATCATTTTATGCTTTATATTATTTTAATTTCAATTTCTTATGTAGTTGGTAATATTGCAAGTATAATATTTGTAATTTGGTACAGATTTTCTTCTTAATATAAATATAATGCAAGGGTTAAGTAAGAATAAAGTATTATATACATTATAAAATAAAGAATATAAAAAAAGTACAAATAAATCTTTGAAGATTGTATTAAAGTTATTCATATATTGAATTTGTAAAAAAATAATTCAGTTTAAAGTAGAAATCCTAACGTTGACATATATTGCGTGAATGCACTTGAATAAAGAGCAAATCGCATAAGACACTGCAAGTCCCGCTCATCGCTGCGAGCGAGATCGCGCAATGACCAGTCAGTAGTCACCTGTGGCCATCCAAAGCGTGTAGGTACACGCAACGAAAAATTATTCGTTTACGCGTATGCACTTGAGTATATACTAACACGCGTCGTCTTCAACGACGGTTTACGTCGTCAATCTTGCGTATAATATAAAATATCGCGTGTGTTTAATCATTCTATTGTTACACTACACATTCGCGATCGAGGTTAAGTATATAGTGAATCTTTTCACTTTGATGCGGATTTTGGGCGTGCGGCAATACCTTCATTAATGTTATCTGATAAGGCTAATTGCAGCTGCATTTAAGGATCGTGAAAATCGTATGAAATAATGCTGTGTTTATGCATCGAAGAAATCTATTGAAAATTTCGTAACATCATAGTCTTCAAAAGGCGTCAACGAACTCACTGCAAAAAGCTCAAACACAACTTCCACGAACCGGTACAACACAATCCGTATCCGAAACTAGTGTTACTTTTTCACGGTAGGTGACATTACGCACGTGCCCTATAGTTACTGCACTATACTATACATTTCGAAAGTGACGGAGGTCGGGAGCACGCGACCGTTTGGGCTCTCACTGTCCGAAATTAGTGCTGCCGCTTTGCGAAACGCTTCAGGGCGCTGCTGTCCTAGTCAACGGACGTACATTGCGCTAGAATTTTTTCAGTGCTCAAACTTTTTGTTTTCGATGTTACATTTTTTAAAATTTGGAAATCAAGGTTTTAGATCATGCTAATACGTATCTAAATGGATTCATCTCGTTACTTAGGCACATCAGGAACCTGACGTTTGTTAAAAATTGCTGAAATAAGTGAACGCTTAAATCTAAGTGTTTATAGTGACGTTGTGTTTGTCGTAATTCTTCAGTTTTTATAGAAAAAAATACAATGATAAATCACACAGATATGAATGTAGAATTTATGAACTGTCTTGAAAAGATTGTTCATAGTCACGATTGTTCTGAAGTGAAAAAAGCTTGGGATGTGCTTTCTACTGCTCCAGAATTAGGCAATCCTGAATCAGGAAGCAAAAATTATACATATGATTTTAACAGAAACTATGATAAAATTTTAAGATCTATTTTGACTGAAAAAAAAGTTAGAAATGTCAAGGAAATACCAAATCTACTTTCGTGGTTTTCCAAGTTTCTCAACGCTAACACATCAAATCCAATCTCTGATGACATAGCATGTTTTTTAGTTAATTCTGCTGAATACTTTGAGGTAAATTATAAACAAGGAAAATTTTAATTTACAATATATCATATGTAATTAACAAATTTAATGATGAAAAATTGTTATAATAATTAATTTATTTTATCAATCATACTATTTGAATTTTTATATTTTATTATATTTTTAACCGCTTTCAGATAATGATTTTATAGAGATTCTTTATGTTATTTATTGTAATCGCAAAATTAATATTGAAAAACTTTATTATAACTAAAATTAAATGTGTTATTAATAGAACTAAAATTATTATAATATTTTAAAATGAATTTTTTAAAGAAGTATTGTTTCTATATTTTAATGCAAAATTTTATTTATATTTTTTGTGTTTTCAGAAAGATCCATGTCTGGATGAAATTCTTATGGTTATGACAAACTATCAAGGAAAATATCTACCTCTTCACAATGACCATACAAATCTGTGTAATGCTATTGTAGAAGTATTATCTAGGATGAAAATACCCAATGTTTACAGCGGCATAAAAGATCGTAGAGTACAAAAATTTTATGATAAATTGGAAAACATAAGAAACTTTTTGAAATTATGCAAATCTAATAAAGCGGAAAAGAATATAGCAATTATTTGTATTGGGAAGATGTTTGAGATTATGCTAGAAAGTAATAGAACAGAACCTAGTTCAGCTTTAGTTATAGTACTTCAGGTAGTTGATGATGAGTTATGGACACATATGTATATACTTGTCAAAAAATTGCTTGAAAAATGTAAAGATGAAAGTGAAATTGTTAAAATGTTGTGTGTGTTTTGTCAATGGCTTGTTCAACCTGCTTTTATTTATGTTAATTATCTTAGTAGGTGGTTAACTCTATTTGTTAAAGATTTGAAACGTGTTAAAAAGTATCAGTTAGCTAGTGATGTAGCAAAGGTTTTGCCTAAAATTTTTTCAAAATGTTGGCAAATGGACAAATTTGATGAAATTGATATAAATGATAACATTGTTCTTGAATTATTATTATCAATATTATCAGCGGATTTATATCATGAAATAGTCGAACAAATTAATATTTTTCTTCTTGATGTCATCAAAGACAAGACAAACTTAACACCTAAAAAAAAGCAACTAATTAAGCATATAATTGAAAAAGTAGATACCCTTATGAAAAAGTTTTCTGAGCATCTAAATCTTTCTTGTGAATACTGTGATAAATTTAAAAAGCTTGCTTCAGCATTTTCTGATGAAGTAAATCAGAGTTATTTATATAGATCCGAAGAAAGCGAAAAAATGGATATTGCATATCCCAGTACAAGTACTGACCACGGTAGATTCAATACTGGTAAAGTTGGCCTGCTTAATCTTGGAAATACTTGTTATATGAATAGTGTTTTACAAGCATTGGTGATGACTAAAGAATTTTGTCATGAAGTATTACTTTATAAATCTAATGATTTGTCGAACCAAATAGTTTTAAAAAATTTACAAAATTTATTTGCTCTGCTGAAATATTCTACTAGAAGTTCCTTAGCACCTACTGAAATTTTGCAAGCATCAAGACCAGCTTACTTTATGCCAGGACATCAGCAAGATAGCTCAGAGTTTTTATGGTAAGTATAAATTTTTTCTTAGATAAATATAATTATAGTAACTAAATAAATATGAATTTATTTTAATGATTAAAATGATAATTATATCTGCCTGTTTATTTTATTATCTACATATCTTAAAGTGCTAAAAGTTTTATTACTCAAATAATGAATAATTTGTAAAAAAAAAGATTATATAATATCATACAATAATAATATGAAAAGAAAAATGATAATATTTTTTTTTAATTAAATATTATTTTTATTTTTAACAATGTTTTCATTTTGAATCATTTTTCAGTTATTTATTGGATGTCATGTATGAACAGGAAAAGTCTGTATTAATGCACAATGGTAATAGTGAGCATAGTGTACAAATAAAAATTGAGGATAGAGAAATGGTGGATGCAGAAGAAATTACTGGAAATTCACTTTTAAATGACGATGGCACATCGCCAAATATGTCGCGGTGGACAACAGAAGAAAATTTAAGTGAAGGTGCTTCTTTACAAAGAAAAACACAATCTTTGGCTGATTTTACTCAAGGTTAAAATAATTTGTAAAATTAAGTCAACATAAGCTTATATATAAACTTGTATTTAACCACACCACGCGTGAAGTGTGCTTGGTCAGATATTATTAACAGAAATTTTTGGCTAACGTACTTTACGTTTGATGAGGTAAAAAGTAGTATATACACTACGGGAGTAACGTGGTCAAGCAGACATTGTGTGAATGCCGTCCTCGCTTCGCTCGGGTAGCGAGAACGGCACAACTTTGCACGGAGTGTACTCTACCCGCTTTACTCCCTAGGTGCATAATCTACTAATTAATTGATTTATTAAATAGAAAATGAATGAATATTTTAATAAAATTTTTGTATTATTTAAATGAAATATTTTTACAATTAAGGGTCCATTGTATTATGAAAGGTGGACTTAAATATTTTCTTTGCTAGTAAAATTATCTACCATTGCATTTGTGTTCTAAAAAATTACATTTGCATTAGGTTATTATTAAAAAAGAAAAACTATTTTACTAGACATTTTATCTTTTGTTTTTAACAAAACAATATAACTATGCTGACTCATTTTCCAAAAATAAAATTTGTCACATGTAACTGTTAAAGTAATTTAAAAATTGGCTTTTTTATTCAATTTTATAGGTGAGGAATTGGCGCAGACAAGAAGCGCACTTTCAGACTCACATTCAGATTCAACCGACAGCGGCATACAATCTGTTGGCGGCGAAGATTCGAGTTCACCTTCAGCTTCTTCGCCTTCATCACCAGCATCTTTATCATATCTCGTGCATCGTGTTTTCAGTGGTGAATTAAAAGTGATTTATCGGTGTATACAATGTAACACAGAAAGTCATAACACTGATCGGTTTTGGGATTTGCAGTTAGGTTTTCTCGACAATAATGAATCTGTGGATTCAATACGAGTACAGGATCTTATTAACCTAAATTATTTTCACTCAGAAATACTTACCGGTGATAATAAATATAGGTGTGAAAAATGCGCAAAATTGTGCGACGCTGAGAGAATTATAAAAATTGTACAAGCGCCAGCGCACCTTATTTTGACACTCAAACACTTCAGGTATCTAATATTGTTTAACGTTCACACAATATTTTTTACTTTTTATAAATATTATATTAATAGAGATGAATTCCTTATTGGTAGCTGAAAATAAAATTGATAATTAATTAAATAATTTTTTACTCTAATGTAATCAATTATTTGATTTTATTTCAATATAAAAAAAAAAAAAAAAAATTTGCAAAATTTCAAGGCATATTTTACGATTTTTAAATTTACGTACAATGTTAAAAGCTCTATATAAATTTAAACTTATTTTTTAGAGAGAAAAATAATTTTTAACTTTTTTTTTTTTAAATAAAATATTATCGTTTTTAATTTTTTAATTTATTAATCCAATTTCGATCTTTATATTTTATAATAAGTTCATTAATGAGTTGCAACGATCTTTGTCTTTAGGTATAATTCGGAGAGTGGATTGCGCACAAAATTGCGACGAAGGGTTATCTACGACGACATACTTCAGGTGCCGGTATTAAATAAGGCTAACGAAATGTATCAGTTATATGCTGCAGTCGTTCATTCTGGTTATAGTATGGATTACGGACACTACATGACATACGCATGTGATTCAAAGAACCGTTGGTATAAATTCAATGATAGTTACGTCATAGAAACAACTCTTGAGGACTTTAAAAAGCTGGAACCTCCAGACACGCCTTATATCCTGTTTTATAAGAAATTTAGCGAAGAGTATAAAGAAGATACACCTGAATTTTCAATGCTTAACAAGAGTTTGCAGTTATACGTTGAACTCGACAGAAGAAATCACGTGGAAGAACGCAGGAATTCAAGGTTTACAACGAGTAGTCAAATAGATGATCATAAAAATACAAGTCTCGCTCTGCTGTCGAACAGATATATTTCTAGTGGTACTATAAAGCCGTCGAGTAATTGTGACAACGACAATATTGGATTCCCGCGTAACTTTTCTTCTAGAGATAAAAGCAGACCGCCTACTAATTTTGCAAACACTTCACAAAATTCTATTACAAGAATGGGAAAAACCTCTCATTTCGACAATGATAATAAGCTGTTAAATAACTCTGATGAGGATGATGACTGAACTCTATATTTCTCATTGGTGACAAAAAACAGATTTTTAAGATAATTTGGATCTGACGAGTAAGCGAAATTAAACAATTGTGACTGCAAATTGACTAGCTTTAAAAATCCTAACATTTTTTTTAAATATATATATATATATATATACACATACTAGGTGATCCAACGTGAAGCCGTACTAACTAAGAAAATGCGGTTTTTTCGGTAAAATTTTTGTTTTTCAAATTCAATGCTATTCATGTTTTAAGAAAATTTCGAAGTAGAATGCTTTCAATAATTGTAGCTCTATGAATAATTGACAGATCAATCTGAAACTTTCAATATAATTGAGACAGGAAACAACTTGTTGAACATACATATTTTGATCGAGCTCAGTGCTGCCATCTGATCGAGTCCGGCTGCTTGTGGAACCACTTAGTGTGTGTGTATATATATATATATATATATATTTAAATAATATGCTAGACAAATATTAAAAAAAATAATAAAATTTAGTTGTCAGATAGTTGAATTCTAATTTGGGATATATTGTATCTTTGTTTACTTATTTATTTTCACGCGCTGATTACGGATTTCATAGTAAAAATTGGTGCAAATTCGATCTTTATGATAAAAACCCATATAAGTATTTAAAGTACTCGTTAAAATGAACTTTACATCTCAATCAATTGTAAATTATGAATGAAAAAAAAATTTAGTTTCATATTAATGATGGCATGTTTCAAATAAGAATTAAATTAATCGTACATAGTATGATTGTGAAATAACCAGACTAATATTTTTACTGTTTATTTATAGCTACAATAATGTTTAACAGTGTTAAATAAAAATTAGGAGCTTTTTATTTACTATCTGAGTTTAAATTTTATTTACTAGTCAAATTTTAAAATTGTACAATAGTAATCTTTGTTTTAATCTTAGAGGGCTGAGATTTTAGAAATTTTCAAAATTTATTATTTGTATGAAAAAGTGATTAAAGGTTCTCAACTTAGACCCAAACTAAGACTGAATAGGACTGTAATGTTCTGTGTTAAATTTTTTAAAATTGAAAAAAAATATTGTGTATGCATGGAATGGTATACAGGGGTTATTTTTGTATATAGGGTTTTTTTTGGATCTCTGATTATGATTCCAGGGTCGAAATTGTAAAATTGAAACTGTTGGATCCTCAAAATATTAAAAATCTGAAGAACAAGCAGCAATATTTAGTTCGTAATTATGAATTTAAAAAATGTATTTATATTTATACATATATTTAATAATTATTAATAATAATAATTATTAATTATTTTTAATAATCATTATTGATTATTTTTTATAATTATTTGTTTCAAAAAATGTGTTTTTCAATAGCTTATCTTCTGACGTATATATGCGTCATTCCGGCCCTCTAAAGGTTAAATAGATTGTTTATTTAAATTATTAAAAATTCTTTGTTAAATTAAAGAAATCAGCTGTTTCTTTTTTATATTTAAATGTAAATTATACATTATATTTAAATATACTATATTTAGTAAGTATATTATGTTTAAATACATTATGTATAAATGTAATAAAGATTTATAATCTAATTCAAATACTCAAATAAAAATATATAAAAAAGAAACAGAAATTATAAATAATAATTAAAAAATGTATCACTTAATTTTAATTGAAAATTTATATTGATTGATGAAACATCAAAAAATTCAACAAATGTGTCAGTTGAATAATGTATGAAATATATTTGAAATATTATAATTATCTGGTTATTTTATGTTCGTATCTGCATGTTTGCTTAGAAAAAAATGAAATCGTTAATTATTATTGGATAAACATTTTTTTATTAGTGATGTGAAAGTTCAATATAAATAATAAAAGCGTTATAATTTAACTCAGTCATTTAATGACTATTTGCTTACTTATACAATTTAGGTGTAGTTTATGCTTTATCAGTATAATTTAAGTAGTGTAATTTATAATTAAGCCAATAAGAATGTAGTTTATACAGTGCTTTAAAAAAGCATATTGTATTCATATATAAATGAATTACTATTAACAAAAGAAAAAAAAAAAAAACGCCTTACCTTCGAAAAAAATTTACGGATGTAATGGTCTTTTTTCAAATTCACATATAACTGTATTATTTTTTATGGCTCGTTCAAATAAATTAAATTAAATTTTTTTTGCAATCTTAAATTAATTTTCGTATAAAAAAGTATCTATTATAATTAATTATAATATTTGGAAATTTATTTTTATATTTAATGATCAGTCAGTTTAATAATTGAAAACTATCCATTTTATTAATTAAAAAAAGTATCTTATTAAGGTGATAAATATTATTGATACTAAAGTCAAAAAAATTATCTCTGTAAATATATCTACTTAAGTAATTATCTTTATTATGTATCTGATAATGAGAGAAAACTTTATTAAATATTGTATTGCAAATTTTATAATTACGTATTTCATATAAACTCAATACTTCTATATAAATTATGTTAATACAGTAATTAAAACATAATCGTATTACTAAGTACTACGAGCTTGGAATTTTTTTCAATTTTGTATTAGTATTTTATGAACTCATTTATATGAACCTACTCTATTTGTTCTTCATCTTGCATATTTATGAATCATCTGTCAAAATATTATAAAAGCATTTCTAGTTAAACTGATAATTTGTTTTGTTTTATTCAAGAAGAAGAGGTCACTTCATAGTTCATAAAAATTTGCCAACTTAAACTTTAATTCTATATAAAATAGCGATCTGTGTTAAGAAATGAAAAAGGAAAGTATCAAAGAAATATTTATTAGTCATTCATGCAATTAACTTGTAACATATATATGTAAATGTAATTTTATGTTTGTATAAATATTGAACTATTTTGAAGAACTTGTTGGTGAGCGCTTTTCACTGAAACTGCTTTAAATTATTAATGTCTAACTAATAAAATTATTACTTAAATAAATTTGAAATACACAACTAATTACAAAAAAATTAATATTTATTAGTTAAAAATGTTAAATAATATTTAGACATGTAAGTAATGGCAAAAATATTGTTTCTGAAAAAATTGAATAAACTTTCTAAAATATAAATTTTACACAGTGCAGGGAAATTAAAAAAAAAAGAATTATAGAATAATTGCATTCATACATGAATAATTTGTGTAAATAATATTTATTTTTAATATATTCATAAATTGAATTATTAAATATATATTTTTCAATCATTACACAAATAATATAAAGTTAGTCATTTATATTTAAATATAATCATGACCGTGATATATAATAAAAATCATTAAATTAACAATTTTATTATTTTATTTATCATTTATTACAATTATCATTCATATTTAACTTAGAAAACAATAGAAAAAATTTATAATTTTTAATTTGTCAGCTTTTTTCATAATTTTTCAAAATTACCTTTTGAGTATTAATAAATTATAATTTTAATGGTATTTTAATTTAATGGAATTATAAAGCATGAACAAAATAAAGATATAATAAATTGATATGGCATTTGTTTCTATCATTTATTATATTTATGGGCTACTTGAGTGTCTTCTTCGGTCCTTGTTATAGACTAAAAAGAAAAGTTTTAAACGATCGTCAAGCTATTTAAATGAGAGATTTTTTATTTTCTTCAAGTTTAAATTTAAGCCTGCGTGTAAATAAATGTATTAAAAGAAAAATATGAA
Source organism: Chalcis sispes (assembly GCA_949987625.1). NCBI lineage: Eukaryota > Metazoa > Arthropoda > Insecta > Hymenoptera > Chalcididae > Chalcis > Chalcis sispes. The sequence continues at coordinate 15,105,045 of OX465095.1, read as the reverse complement.
GAGATTTAATATAATATTGAAAATAAAATGAAATGAAAAATTTCAAAATACTTTGCAAATTTGTGATACATTTATATAAAAATATCATTGATACTCGTTCTATTTATTAAAAGTATTTAGATAGTATTTTTTCAAATATGCTCCCATACTATTACTGTACAGAAATTTTTCTCTATTGTGATGTTTTTTTTAATGTTGATTTAAAAGAAAAATTAATAAAAATGTTCGTTTAGTTTTTAATATAAAATAAATTGCATATTTCATCAGAACAATATATGTAATTAATTAGTAAGATTGGAAAAAAAATATGTTAATGAAACTTGAATTTGTTAAATAGTAACAGTTTTATTTATTGTAGAATAAAATGTTCAAAAACTGATAACAGATTTTGATCTGGCTTTATTTTTGTAGAGATAAATTATAACTTTATTATATAAATATTTTTATTAACAAAATATTATGAATTAATCGATATTTTTAGATAAAAATATTTAAATTATTCAGTATCAATATAAGAAGTTTTATTTTGTCGACGAAAATTGTTTGTTAAACATCAATCACTTTATGTATAAACTTATTGCAAATAATATGGAAGTTATTATTTATTGTTATTATATAAATCATTGAAAAATACATTATCTGTGTGTATGCTTTGATGTTTTTTAAAATGCAAAATGTAAAAAAATATGAATGCAAAATGACAGTATTAATCTTTCCGGAGTGTTCAGTAATCAAGTTTAGACTAAAAATTTGAATAAACTTTTTTTTTTTGTTCTTTTTTAGGTTACATCTGCTTGATATGTATTTGACAAATAATTTATATAAAATTAATATCGATAATTATTATTCAGTATCAAATTTTTCATTTATTTTATTACGTAATAATATTATACTTTAACCCGATAATTTTAAAAAACATTATTCAAGTTCGATCTTATTAAATACCACGTGCTATTTAATTTTAAATATTTAAATATTAATTATTTTTCAATTAATTATACTTTTAATAAATAATTTATTGCTTTAGATTTAATGTAAGATTTTAGAGAATAAAAATTGTCGATTAAATATTTAAATGAAAAATTAAATGTTAAGATGTATTTCATACTAAAAACAAAAAAAAAAAAACATAAATAAAATAACTTTTAATAATGTATTTATTCGTATACGTCAGTTGTTTACTAATATTTTTATGTATCATTATTGTTCATTACCAAAAATAATATTTATCATAGCATGTGTTGTTTCTCCAAATTTTCTACTCATTAATCATTTATTGATTTTTACTTAAATATTTTTACAATATTAATTCAACTTTTTTAGTTCAAATTTTATCATTATATTACCGTTAATAAAAAAAAAAAAAAAAAAAAAAGTTTTTCCAAAAATTAAAAAAAAAAAAAAACGCTAAAAAGTCGATATGCGCAGGTGGTATCGGGAGAGCGATGAGATTCCATTGCACTGTGGAATGTCATTTGCTTAGAAAAAAAAGAGTTTTTGGTACGATAAAGCCGTTCATTTGAAATATCAGAATTAAACTTGGGGAAATACGTCGATTTTTTTCGAGAGCTACGGGTTTGCTCGATCGAGGGTAATTTATTGTATCTTTCAAAAAAATAAGGGTGGTAAAACAGGTAGTGGAATTAAAGTATTGGATATTACATTTATACCTCCGTTAATTTGAATTAATTTGAAGTAATCTTAGCTGAAAAATATCGTTGATGCACTGCGTAAGATAAGGAATGTAGTGTACCTTTAACAGTGCGAGCTAAAGAATGGAATTTAAAGTATTCGTATCTGTACCATTCTATTCGTGCATAAGGTCAGATGTCATATGACTCGGTGCGCTCGTGTCTCCGTTAAATTTTATCGGTTCGACGTTCTCACAGTTCCATACCTCTTTTTTTTTTTTCTCGTCTGCCCGAGTTCCGTCATATTGGAAGCTTTTTATTTATCGTATATCCTTTTGCTGTTGAGAAAGCGGAGTAATGCTATTACTAAAGCATTAAGTATTAATGAAAAACGAATCCGAAATAAAAATTCGAATAAAGAATAAATTTTACTGATAAATTTCAAACTATTTATAAAATTTTATTATTTTAAAAATTTGAATAAATTATCTCGTCGCGTATAAAGAAATTATATAATTCACTTATAACTTCGTTAACTCATCGTAATGTATTAAAAAGAGAAAAAGAACAATCATTATTATGTAACTTAATTATTATCGCGTGATGTAATAAGGATCTTATTTAATTTATTCCAAGTAAATCATATATTAAAAATAAAATATTTATCAACGCCAATTATACTTTTACCGTAAGACAATTTTTTAACTAATATTAGCTTTCTACATAATATTGCGTTGCAAGTGTCGACAATAAATTCCGTAAAAAGAAATATTACCGAGATCATAAAAACAAAATGTATATAATTTTATAAAGATAATTTCCTGAATAATTTCATAAGTATACACGATTGTGTTAAATATTTTTTAATTATTCATTGTAAAATTAAGGCAAATTTTTTACGTACCATTGTTGTCTTTTCGCAAATTTTCCCTTTTCATTTTTCTTTCGTCATCTTAATCGTCCATGTCCTTGGCACGATACGAGTACATATAAATTTCAAAAGAATATTCAGTCTCCTTTTCGTCCATTTCATTAAAATCGTGCTTTCTCAACTGTGCTATTTCATTATACTTTTTGCAGCTTAATTTTATTTCCTTTAATATATTGCGTTATTTTCCAATGTTTTATTTTTCTCGTTGTTATTGTCGTCTTCAATCATTTTAAATGTTTTCGTTTTAATGTTTGCTACGGTGCAGTAATTAAAAGTTTATTTACGCATGACTCTTATCTTTGATTGAGAATAAATTTGTCATAAAAATAAATAGCCTGTAACAATACGTAACAACGTTTGGAAATATATAGCAAAACAAATATATTACTATAAATAAGCTATAGTTAACGGCATCGATAACACTTGTATTTAATTAATAGATTATGCAGTGATTAATAGATTATGCAGTGCAATGTGAAGCTTTAACTCGCATTAATCAAATCGAATTTCCTGCGCACGGGTAGATGCTATACGATTCTCTGCTGGACAGATTTCAAACAGTTTTAGATATGTATTCGTGTATTTTTAAAAGCTTGAAGTTAAAGTTTTAAAAGTTTTTCTATGGATTAACCCATTTTGATCGATCGATTATGTATAGTTTTTTTTTTTTTTTTTTTTTTTCTTATTTTTAAGGAAAAAGTAGTAAAAATGTATCGAAGCATTTTATTTCTAATGGATAATAATTTAGAATTTATTTAATTGACGAATCGAATCTAATTAATAACAAACAGAAAAAAATGTTTTTTAAATTTTGAAATAATCATAAAGTTTTTACAACGAATATTTTTCTTTTCATAGTTTTTTTTACATTTACACGTTTTCACGACCTACATTTTTCTTTGCTACATAACATCGAATTTAAAATTTTTTTCGTTCATTGAACTGTAGATAACTATATACCTACAAGATTGAGATAAACTTTTTTTTCTTCTTTTACGCGTTAATGGAACAAAATTTAAATATTTACATCTGCACGTTTATCGAATTTTGCATAAAGTTCAAATGCCTTTGGAATTTTTTATTTTATATGTTTTTTGAACATAACTTGAATTTTAACGCACGCGATATTATATTATTTAATGCAAAAAGTATATAAATTTATTTTCTCTATTGCTTCTATTATTACAATCGTTTATCGGTGAAAAGATTTTTCGTGTTTTATTAAAACTTAGTGTTTAACGTCGAATCTCAAAAATTTAATATTGCACACCAATTTACACATAAACAAGACCGAAAAATAATCTATACGTACAAAAGCTCATCGATTAGCAATTTTCCAAAGTTATTCGTCAAATAAATAAAAGAAAAAACGTCATAATATATACTCGCATTGACATAAGCAAGACTCTTCTATATATAAAATCGTCGATAATAAACATCAAGAAAGCACATAACCAGGAGAGCGTAATTCAGGTGCCGATGATCGTTGCTTAAAACCGCGCGGGACTTCGTAATATTATCGCACAGTATATAAACCTTCTTGCGCGCGCGCGCGCGCGTGTGTGTGTGTGTGTGTGTGTGACCTGAATAATACTTTGTTCATATTCTTTCTCTCTCTCTCTCTCTCTCTCTCTCTCTCTCTCTTGCATACGTTCTTTAACTTTGATGTTACGGAAATGAGTTTATGCACAACGGACCCACTAGAGACTTGGTGTAGTTACACCGACGCGTTTGTGCTTATGCGTCCTCTAGAAAGAGACTGAGAGAGAGAGAGAGAGAGAGAAAGATATATATATATATATATATATATATATATATAGGGAGTAAGTATGCGTGCATTCTCTGTGCTAATGAAACCTACGCCAAAATATCAGAGATTTGGACGCGTGTGCAATTTTCGGGCACGTTTAATGCGAGTCCTGTCTTATATTATACACGTATCTCTTGTAAACTGTGTTATAGCTTTGGATTGAATTGGTAAATTTTAAAGGTTTCGATTTTCACTATTACTTTTATACATTTTACCTTTTCTATTGCAAGTTTGACTTTCTACAAAGTTCAGTTTTCTTTTTTATCCGTTTACGTTTATAATTATTATTGTTGCTGTAATTTATCAAACATTATGCATTGTTTTTAATTCTCGAAAACGATAAGTTTTAAATCATTTGGAAAACGCCAACCTAATTTCTTTATTTTTACTGCTTTATTATTTTCTTGGTTACATTTGTCCTTTTAAGAGTCTTTTAAGAGTTCGCGTATTGTTAAACGAGCCAACGAGTTGTTACACCGTCGTTACTCATCTTTTTCTATTACTTATTTCTTATATCACCTTGGTAATGGTATTTCATCGGTAATAAGATAATTTACCTCTAAAGGAAAGAATGAGAAGAAGTCGGATATACTTTTTTTTAATAAATTTCTTTTATTAAGAATTATACATGTTTTTGATAGGTCAGTATAATCATAACTTAAAAAAATTATGCAATTATAAGAAACGATATCTTTATTCATTCGGACTTATAAAATAAAGCTATTGTTTTAATATTGGTCCTTAATTTTGTATGTTTGGTAAAAATTTAATTTACAAATTGTTGAATATTATTAAAAAATCAAGTTTCACTGTAACATTAATTTCATTATAGGTTTATGAGTAATGTAAGCAAAAGTTATATAAACAGTTTTGTATCAAGTAAAATGTATAAAATTTTTAAAGTTATTCAATATAAAATATAATTATGAAATTTTCATTTCAAATATTTTAAAAGATAAAGTTTCGCCATTATTTTTTTTTAATCGAAATATAAAGTCTCGCAATTAGCGAACAGTTGAATTTAATTTTTTAGCGTGAAATTTTTCTGTGAACACTTACACTTCATTATTTACACTAAGTTATTTTCATCATTCATACAAAACTTTCTTTCTTTCTTTTTCTTTTTTTTTTTTTTTTTTTTTTGACATCAATCGTTAAAAGGATATAAATTTAAATGTCTAGTTATTTAAATATTTTAACAGTAACTATTTAAGTATCACATTTTAAAATTCTGAATATTACAATATTTAAATAAAGAATTTTGTAAACTGTTTTTAATATTAAAAGAATTAATTTTGTCCTTATAAATTAGTTTGTATATGTTGCATTTTATATAATGTAATATAAAATCAAATTTTATAACCAAACGAAATCTAAATTTTATTAAAATAAATTTTATTTATTTTATTTACATTTTTTATAAGAATTTTCACTTAAATAAAAATCGTATTTAAACGTTCGATAACATCTTTATGTTCATTAATTAATTAATTACTTATTACAGCAAATTGTATTAGTTTTTATTATACTAGTACCGTAAAATGTTTCAATAATTTTGTTTTATAGATTATTTATTATTATGTATTGAAGACGGTGAGATTTGTGGCTAATGGTATGACTAGAAACACGTACATATTCGGTGGTGTCGAATCATCGAAAGAAAAATTAATAAAAGCGAATGAAATTGATACATTACGCTTTTTGATAATTCATTAATGTAATTATGGTAAATGAGATTTATATTATAGTCTATATTACGTTAAGAAGTAGAACACATTTTTTTTTTTGCGAGAAAAATTTTAAAAAATAATATTTATGTATATATATATATAATACAAGGATATAAAAATGGTACTTAATATAATTTATCAAACAAACGTGTTTGTTGTTCTTTTTTTTTTGTGAATTGATAAATCTCCGCTTATAAACATTTCTTATTGTAATTCTACTTTTGTCATTTTTAATAATGATTTAACACATATATCTATATTGTTTTTATATTGCAAGCATTAATTTTTCTGTTATAAAAAATATATCGATGCTTTCTCAACAGTCGATTGACAAACGAATTGGAATTGTAATCGATATAACACATTCGATATAATACATACAATATATGTACAATATAAACTTAATCATAAAAGTACGTTGTTTTTTTTTTTTTTTTTTTTTTTTTTTTTTTTTATACTTTTTTTTAAATCATTTAAACTGAATTATTTCATTATTATTTAAACGATGCTATAAAAACAAGTGAAAATTTTTCAAATAATTCAGTACATAAAGCTTTAGTAACTATTACAATCTCAAAGTTTAATAATCCTATACAAAAACTAATACAAAAAATTGTATTTTATATATTTTATAAATTTAGTTTTGGTTTAATTTTTTCTTATAGATTTGCACAATTATAGATATATACAGTTATTTAATAATGAAAAAAAAAAAAAAAAACAAAATGAAATAACAATATTTTCATTTTTGACTAGTTTTCTCACTATATGTTCATAAAAACGAGATGAGAAATTACACATGTAAAATTAAAAATTCTTAAACGACATAAGCGTTCGTTGATACGACCACAAATTTCTCACAATTCTCAAGCAAGTCTCTATTTCAACTTTTGCTTTGTAAAATGTTTTCCGTAAGACAATCTCTTTTTCTCAAGTTTATCGCAGCAGCTGACTGATAATTTCCCCAATTGCGATCGTTTCTCTCAACTCGATAACGCATCCTTCTTTAAACTCGACCGTTAATCGATTCGCTCGCCGTTTCCGCAATGCTGTGCCGACGACTCGTGTCATCCGATGACTCGGTGATTTTCAGCTGAGCAGCGATCGTTTCATCTGCAACACGTGAGGTAAGTTTACGTATATAAGTTTATATATATATATATATATATATATATATATACACATGTATATATGTAGGTAACGTATTGTGTGTCTCGCAGGGATTAAACTTCTACAACGATGCTAAAAAGAGATAACTTTTTTTATAGCCTTTACGGTATAATAAATTCATGGCAAGTCGAAGTTTGCGATTCGTTTGCGATTCGCGACCTATACGCGAGGAAATGCATCAGGGACTGAAAATTGGTTTAGTTTGTACGAATCCGAGATTCTCGCGTTAGATTTCCGTAGTTGAGCTTGTTGTATATGTTATAGTACATGTTTGTCTATGAAGCGCCGGTAGTTTATTCGTTTGTACTTTTGTCGAAGTTCGGGCGCTCGGTTACCTTTGGGTTTCGTTTTATTAATTTTTACGTGTTTATTTATTAAGCAATCGAATATTCGAAACGGATTTCATTAATGTAAATTATACAAAACAATCAAACTGAAAAAAAAAAAAAAAATTTATCTTTTTGAAATAAAAATACCTAAAAGTATGTCAACTTACTTTTTATTAACTTATATGCGCCACCATTAAATTAATCATTAATGCGTTAAAAAAAAAAAAAAAAAAAAAAAAAAAAAAAAAATTTATCTTTTTGAAATAAAAATACCTAAAAGTATGTCAACTTACTTTTTATTAACTTATATGCGCCACCATTAAATTAATCATTAATGCGTTAAAAAAAAAAAAAAAAAAAAAAAAAAAAAAAAATTTATCTTTTTGAAATAAAAATACCTAAAAGTATGTCAACTTACTTTTTATTAACTTATATGCGCCACCATTAAATTAATCATTAATGCGTTAAAAAAAAAAAAAAAAAAAAAAAAAAAAACACACAACGCGAATGATAAAGCGACAAAAGAAAGGAATAGGCTAAAACCCGTAAAACATACCTGTAGTCTTATCAGCAGCGGCGGTAACGAGAGAAGCGGTGTCCGGAAACTGGACGTGTTTGCGTCCGGGTCTTTCGATCGTTGGACTCCGTTCCGAAGAGAGCTGGAATGGTATCGCCGTTGGGCTTTGGGTAGGTGTACCGGTTACGGTTATTCGGGTCTCGTTGTTGGTTTGCGCTCGACGGGAGCTCAGACACGATGTAGCCGTTGTCGTTGGTTGAACGGTGTAACGCACCGTTGGTACCTGCGTGTCGGGTATGCTATCGTTACATCGAATCGCTGGAAGCTTTTTTTTTTTTTTTTTTGAAGATTAACGCGTTATGAGAAGTTAATTTGAAGGTCAGTTTGGAATTTGCGTTTGTGCGTTGGTTTACATTTGAGATTGAAACGTTAAGATTAACATTGATTTAGTTCGATATTGGCCGTTTATTTTAATCGAATCTGTTGGATTATGTGTGAAAGAAAATTAGAACGGCCTTTAATTTAAATGATGGACGCGGCCGAGTTGAGTTAAATGTGCTTGTATTTTGTCTAATTCGATAATATATTATAATTTTAGTAGAATATAAAAACGAATAGCATTATTTGTATTTTCAGTATTTAACTTTTACATTATTATATTTTTAAGAAAAGTTATTTTAATAAAAAAAATTTGGAGAAATTTTTAATTTCAAATTTTAATTTTGAAAATTTTTAATTTTTTTTTTTTTTTTTTTAATTTTTTTTATAGAAATATTAATCAATGTTAATATTGTAACAATTGGATATTATAACAAACATCGATAGTTGAAAATTTTATTTATTTTTATTTCAAATACGGAGAAAAATATATTGAATATCATGATTAAAAAACTACTCAAACATTTGAAGCATTTGGTCTATTTTAAATATAAAATTTATGATCAACGTATGTGTAGGAAATTATATTTTTAATATACTACGTGTGCAACTAAGTTCCCGCTGTTTGTCAATAGATCACTCCAGCAGTAAGTGCTTGTCGATTTTGACATCCAAAACGTCATGAAGCAGGCTTAGACATATGGTAAAAAATAGCTTTGACACATTAGTGATTTTGTTTTGACGTCATGAACTTTTGGTCGTGTGAAAATGTCTGATTTTGTGCCAAGTAATCGTCATTTGCGGGAAGTGTTGCTTTTCTTCTTTCATTCGAAGAAAATGGCGGCTGAAGCACATCGGAAGCTCCAAAATGTTTACGGAGATGCTGCTTTAAGTGAAACAACGTGCCGTGATTGGTTCCGACGCTTCAAAGACGGTGATTTCGATATCGACGACCGTCCGCGTGAAGAAAGGCCAGAAACCTTCGGAGACTCAGAAATTGGAGGCATTGCTCGACGAGGATCCATACCAAATGGAAAATAAGCTTGCTTCAGTATTAGGAGTTACCCGCCAAGCCATTTCCAAGCGATTATATGCGTCGAGAATGATTCAAAAGCAGGAAACTTGGGTTCCTTATGATTTGAAGCCAAGGGACGTTGAGCGCCGTTTTTTCGCATATGAACAACTGCTTGAGCGGCAAAAAAGGAAGGAATTTTCTTCATCGCTTTGTGACAGGTGATGAAAAATGGATTCATTACAGCAACCCAAAGAGGAAAAAAATCATGGGGACTGCCCGGTCATGCTTCTACGTCATCTGCTCGGCCCAATATTCACGTTACAAAGGTTATGCTGTGTATTTGATGGGACTAGATCGGTGTTATTTATTGTGAGCTGTTGAAACCAAACGAAACCATCACTGGGCAACGGTATCGAATTCAATTGATGCGATTGAGCCAAGCGCTATGCGAAAAACGGCCACAATACGAGCAGAGGCACGAAAAAGTAATTCTACTACATGATAACGCTCGGCCTCACGTTGCTGGACCCGTTAAAACCTACTTGGAAACGCTAAAATAGGAAGTCTTACCCCACCTGCCATATTCCCCAGATATTGCGCCTACCGATTATCACTTGTTCCGTTCGATGGTACATGGTCTGGCTGATCAGCAATTCCGCTCATATGAAGATATGAAAAATTGGCTTGATTCGAGGATAGCTTCAAAAGATGAAAACTTTTACCGTAACGGTATTCAAGCTCTGCCAGAAAGATGGGAAAAAGTTGTAGCTAGCGATGGGCAATACTTTGATTTGATTTCATTTTTAACCATTTTTTTACTATAAAGTTGCACTTTCATCAAGAAAAACAGCGATAATTTAGTTGCGCACCTAATAATTACATAAAACATTAGAACGAAAGACTTTGACAATCATGCAAAAATTAAGTTTAACCTACCAAATAGAATAAATGAATAATAGCGAGTTAAATTATATACTTATTTTGCTGAAAGAAAAATGATGTTTAAGCATAGAATATAATTGGCACTCGAGAAGCGAAAGAAATTTAATTAACAAAATTCCACGTTATGAAGTTATTCATCGATGAACTCGTAAAATAAATATTTTTACTCTACAACAGCTATTTAATTATTCTTTGTTTTGAATTTCATACTGCACTTTTATGTTATTTTTTTGTCATGCAGTTTTGATGAGTTTTTAAAAATAATAAATTAACGTTTCTTCATAAGCGTGTTGTTAAAATAATATTAAATATTTAATATAAATGTTAATAATTTTATAAACTAAAGTAAGATAATGTTTAGCTACGTGTTATAAATTAAAATATTTCGTTGATAAATTTATTTTGATGCTTCCTACAATTTTGTTGTTTTTTTGTTGTTTTTTTTTTTTTTTTTTCAATCGCATAACATACCCATTTTAAAGTTCATCGTTGTCAAACTTCATCGTGAGAAGTGTTTGGCTTGGTACACTGAAAATTAAATTAATTATTATTTACTGTCTAAAAATAATTAAATTCGTCGTGTTTATATGTGAAAAGAAAAAACGATAAAACGATTTACAGAATTACGAAATGAAAATATTAAAAGAAAACATATTTTATTTGAAATTTTAACTAGACGACAAAAAAAACAAAACGACAATGAAGTTTTTGTTTTTTCTTTTTTTATTAAAAAAAATTATATCGAATAAATTTTGAAAAAAAAAAAAAAAAAAAAAAAATAAGATTCTTTATTCATTTTCGTTAAACGAGGAAATCCATAATTCCGTATGAGAATAGAGTAAGTTGGCCGTGATAATGAAGCGGGCGTTTTAATGCGCTCGACGCTTAAAAAAAGAGAGCGATTTATATGTATATATTTTCGGAAAGTGAAAAAAAATTAGCAAGCTAAATGATCGCATGCGTATGCGTGCAACTATATGTACAAGAAAGAAGGTCAAGCCAATGGGAATAAAAGCCCGTGCGACGTATATACGCTAAGTGTAAAAGAAGGAAGATAACCTTTTTACGCGGTGATTTTATTTCTTAAGCTTTTTATTCCTCGTTTTTATTATTATTATTATTATTATTATTATTATTATTTATTTTTTTTTTTTTTCATTTTTCGACTTTCATCTTCTTCATCCAATTTTTTTTGGCTTTTTTTTTTGATCGAGATAAACCAGTAGGAGGTGCAAGTATAAAAGCTAATGCGAATATCGTTCCTTAGGCGAATTTCTTCGTTATTTTTTTTCTTTCTTTTTCTAATTATTAAATAAAGTATTCTTTATTTGTATTATTAATAAATTTATTCCTTCCTTTTCCTAGAGCTATTTGTTCGCGAATATTATTAACATCGGTAATGAATGGATTTCGCATTTTAATGTGACTATTATATTCTAATATTGTAAAGTAGTGTTTTTTATGATATGAGAATACGTTTACAATATACGGACAGTTATACGTATGCACTATATTTTATCGTTATTTTTCAAACAAGTGCTAATGATTAAATAATACGTTTAAATACGCTTATACTTTTTTATATTAAATATTTCAAATATTTAAAACTTATAACAAACATTTAATGTAATTTCATCTTGCAATATTTACCTCTCAAGAAACCAAAGTAAATTACGGTTTTGGGAAACGACCGAATAATGAAATTTCCGGAAAATTTGATTTTCAAAATTAATTTTCACGAACGACTTAATAAATAAACCCGACATTTAGCGCGAGAAAGAAAATTTCTATTATCCGCTATCTACGTGAAAATTAAATTTTTAATCTTTTTAATTACTTTTTAAAAACATTCTAAAACACGTCTTGAAATCCGATCGAATCTTTATCTAGGTGTACTATAATTAAACGTGTGTGTATATATAATTTCAAATGCCGCATTCGCTATCACGTCGTCCATAATTTTCGTTGGTATCGCTGACGATAAATGTTAATAGACGATACGCGACGTGTAATTAGAATTGCTCCATTACGAAATTAATTGTAAGGCGAGCTTGAATTTTCCATCATTAATCGGCTCATTTGAATGCCGAGTATCGATGGCGTTCGAAGGTCTTTTACTTTTACCTCGATTCGTTTAGATTTACTTCTTTGGTTGTCAGCATTTATAGAGTTTTTTTGCTTGTTAAGGTTCGCGCTATCAAAACTGGAAGTTAATCGTTTGGCACATAATTTTTAAAAGGGAATTTTATCGAGGCTTCATTATGGATATCGATTGTCTAAAAATAATTGATTAATTATCGATACTGCGATACTGAACTGAATCAATAATTTTCTTTAATATTAATAATAAAAAGTGAATTTTGATTTACACATTCATTTTAGTATTCAATTCAGTTATATGTAAAACATTAGCGATATTGTGATAAATTTACTATTTAAATTATACGCACAAACCTTTTTACGTATCAGATCAATTTTTTTAAGTTTTACGATTTTCATTTTGGTTACTTTGAGAAGACGAATAAATCGAAAAATTTTATTTGATATTTGAATTGGAGCAACCGCTTGAATATCCGGTTTTAACGAGGGATAATGGGTTAATTAGTTCGTTTGATGAAGGAGATATTCTGAAATTGCTACTTTATCAAACGAATGTAATTATACGGAAAAATAATGAATTATTTTTTTAATTTATCGCGGTACCTGTACCGTCTACTTTTTTTGTATTGATATTTTTAAAAACTTAGGCATTCAAGAAATTAAAAAAAAAAGACTGTTGATGTGTAAAATTTCAAGATGTCTAAAAGCTTTGTTTAAATATTACAATTTTTTTTAGAATAATTATTAAATAAAATTTCATCAGAAATATATATATATATATATGTCTAGAAAAAGATAATTATAAATTTAACATAAGGTTGGTAGAATTATCAAAAAACTTTGTTATTTGTAAATAGACGAGTTTCTGTTAATTTTAATTTTGAAAAATTAAGATCATGTATAAAGAACATTGTATTTTATCAAAATAATACATGTGTGCTATTAAGTAATCCGATTATACATATGTTAGGTTATATCTACTTTTTTTTTTATGGCCGTACATTATGTATTAGTTAATAATGTTATAATCTATCGATATCTAAATTTCAAACAATATTTATGTTAAAGGAATTACAGTAAAAATCGAAAAATAATTATCAAAATTAATCTTTAGCTGTAAATCTCTTTTAACAAAAGACACAATCAATTTTTATTGAATAAAAACGGCTATCGGTAACAGCTTTATTTTTATCGGCAATAGTCCATTCGAAATTCGCACAATTTCTCTTTTCCCGTTATTTTCTTCTTATTTCCGTGGACGACTCCCATATAATTTTACAACTTTCCCTCTTCCTCATTCCCTCGATATAATAAAATTATAATCAATCGAAATCACTCGTAGATTTGGCGAATTGCGTGTACGGCTCTTAAAAGTACACAGAGTATCCCGAAAGAAAAAGTTTTTCGCCAAAATCGTCGCATTCAAACGTTGCGATTGAAGGATGAAAGAAAAAAAAAAAATAAATAATATAATTGCTCGTAAAAGCTTCAAACGACGATAAAACTTGGGCGTTCTGGTCAAACAAAAGATCCTCGATTGTTTTCTTTCGGCTAACTAGCGATTGCGCCTCGGTTTTTGGTTTTATTTTTATTTTTCCCTTCCTCTCAAGTTGAGTCTCACGTTTTTAGGGGGAATCGAAGTTCTCGTGTTTTGGATAGCAAATACACGATGAATATTATTCTTTGCTTTGTGCTATTTCTGTTGATAAAACAGCTGTTTCATTTTTATTATATTTTTTTTTTTTTTTTTATTTCTTTTTTCATTCACGATTGCGCATTAATGGAACGATAGCTTTCTTTGTCGTGCGAGACTTAAGGTGATTTACTTTCGATGGGAAATGCGATAATTAAAATGATTTCTTAGAAGGGAAATAAAGAATATCGATACTTTTTAATATTTGATCGATACTCGAGATTATATAAAAATGTTTTGAATTCAACACTTTTTTTTGTATTTCTAGAGAATTATGAACATTGCATTTATTATGAAAATATTAGTCGACATAAAGGCTTTTTATTATTTATTGTTTGATATAAATTCTTATTACATATTATTATGAAAACAAATACTTTATTGCTACGAATTATGTCTGACCAATGATTGATTTTTCTACTGTTAATATATTTTTTTTCGCGACAATTACGATTTGTTAATTAAATTTACGAATAGTTTTAAATCGATTATTGTAATCAAATTTACTTGCTGGTTAATAAGAGAAATTTGAACAAATATTTTATTTTAAGAATTTTAATAAGTTAAATTATGACAAACTTATTCAGTTTATGTTTAAATTAAATTACTATTCCTTAGACAATAATTATCCGATTAATAAATACATTTTTAATATTTACAAAGAAAAAGTTCTTGGAATAAATTTTAAACTAGAATAATTTCAAATAGCTCCTTTGTTCTAGCACATCGCCATACCTATAGTAAAGAAGTTTTCGCACTTAATTTTTTGTCTTTTAAAACTTCGCGTAAAAGTAAAAGATACTTATTGAACTAAAAACTTTTTTTTTAGCGTTGCACTATCTTCACGTACTTTATTCGAGATACTGAAATTTTGCATAGCAATTTGTTTATTGCGTTAGGATTAAATGTATAAACAATTATTAGCGAAGATTGTTATTCTGTCTCTTTTTTACTATATTTCTATTAATAAACATTGATAAAATACGATGATTCATTTAATATTTATACTAATTATCTGTGCTAATAAGTAATATCAATTTTTAAGCAATCCAATCAAACAGCATTATTTTATTAAATAAATTTATTAATAAATAAAGATTAAGCGTAAATTTAAAAATATCTCGTATAACTAAATATTAGCGGAGCAGTTATAAATAATGAACGATTTGAAAAGTTAATGTCAGAAATATTTAATACACCAGTAGTATAGAAATAAAAATTTTATAGCCAGTAGAATTTTTAATCTCTACCTTTTATTGCATGGAAATTTATAAAATCGTATCGTATTTTAGCGTCACCTCGAATTTAAATTAATTAAGCGCAAAATACTCGTGTCCATTCCGTTATATAAATTTATAAACAATAACCGCAAAAACTTCACGAACTTGTTGGTGAAAATTTTCTTTATCATTCGCGTACGCAATAGCTACTAGACTAGAATTTACTCGATCCATCAAAGTCGTGCTTTTATACGCTTATATACGATCGTACATTAGTTTCAGGTACGCAACGTAAAAGTTCGTTGCTCGCGTATGTCATCGTATGCGAGAAGGGGTGGTAACCTCGTAAAAAAATATATCGCTCGAGTACACGCGCTTTAAGATAATCTAACGTGCGCTTATGTGTACACATTTGCGTGTAAAAGTTTACCAAAGCGATCGCGTGCCTTTGTTTTCTTCTTTTTTTTCTCTTTCTTTCTTTCTTTTATGCATTTAGGTCCTGTGGCGAACTATTATTGGAGTAAGAATAACAAAACTGCGTATTTATTTAAAATTTTTTATTTATAAGGTTTCATTAAAGGGAAATGTTTTTGTTTTACTGAGTAAATAAATTTCACAAAAAAAGAAAAAAAAATAAATAAATAAATAAAATAAAAAAAGAAAATAAAAACAAAATTTAAAGTGGAATGTAATATAAAGTTTTAACAGCCACATTGTAACCAAACACATCGCACGAACAATAAAGGCGTTTTAAAAGGGATAAACAAAAAAAAAATTAAATAAATAAATAAATAAATAAATAAACAGACAATAATAAAATAAACGGCACAACAATAGACAAATAAATTACGACTCGCGCGCGTATGAAACATGGAGATGCTAAAGCAAACTAAGCGTGCAACGTATACACATAAAAATTAACGTCACGGCGATACTAACCCTGTGCTCGCAATCGTCGGAGGCGGTGCCTCGACCAGCGGCGTATTCCTGATACTGCGATATAACGCATAGAACCGAGTACATCTGCGTTCGAGTAGTCGACGTCGTCGTTGTTCATTTGTTTGTTTGTTTGTTTTTTTTTTCATTTGTTTTTTTTTTTTTTTTTTTTTTTTTTCGTTTGTTTTTGGTATCATGAAAGAGGTTAATAATCGTGAATCTTTGAGGATTTTTCGAGCGCGTTTATTGTTGATTGTTATCGATGAATATGCGATGAGTGAATTTTTATGATTTTTTTGGGGAAAGTAACGTTGATTGTGTGATTGTTGAAACTCTTAGGTAATTT
Organism: Chalcis sispes; assembly: GCA_949987625.1. Lineage (NCBI taxonomy): Eukaryota > Metazoa > Arthropoda > Insecta > Hymenoptera > Chalcididae > Chalcis > Chalcis sispes. The sequence continues at coordinate 15,088,297 of OX465095.1, read as the reverse complement.
GAAGAATGGATTCAATCTTTCTTAAATCTTTAATAAAAGAATGTTATTCATATTCATCAAGAAGACGCGAACATTCTACATATTCTGTTTTTTATTTATTTCTTTCAAAAAATTTTAGCATTATTTTCAATAATTGTTAAATATTTCGCGATATGTTTACGTAAAAACTTAAATATTTCTTAATTCGGTACTCCTAACTCGTGAGTCAATAATAAAATATCGCTCCATCATCATATAAATTCCGACTTTACCGTGTATCTATCAACAAAATCATAATAAAAGTTACGTATCGCTTTCCTTTGTCTCTCTCTCTCTCTCTCTTTCTTTCTTTCTTTCTTTCTTTCTTTCTTTCTTTCTTTCTTTTGCCCTCCCAATTGTAAATGTAGGTCAAAAAGTTTTCGAAAGCGAAAGATAAAATGAGAGAATTGTGTAAATACAACAAAGTTAAACGACCGAGTAAGCTCGCGTATAAGGATGTTATATATGTGTGTAAGGATATCGTGAGCACGCGCGCGCGCGCGTGTGTGTGTGTGTGTGTGTGTGTGTGTGTGTGTGTCGTATCGTCAATACTCACGTTCAGGCACAGAAGAAAAAAGTCGAGAGTGAGGACCATTGCCGTTATCGGATTAAAGGCCAGCTGAAACAAAGTAAAATACGGATTTTTAACCCAGAGTTTATTTTTTTATTAAGAGTAGGTTGCTGGTATATCAACTTTTTTTTTTTTTTTTTTTTTTTGTATGTATCGTTATCATTTGTTGTTTATTTTGACTTTGATCGTTATGACTATAAATAATTGTAAGTTCTTTTCACTTTTTTTTTCTCTGCTTTTTTTTTTTTTTTTTTTTTTAATAAACAATGCATTCTTTAACAAATAATAATTTATATTCTGAAATATATTTGTTTACTAAATTTACACTAATAATTGACATTTTTGAAATTTCGAGGAGAGAAGTTTCCGTATTCATACAACAGAAACAGTTTCCAAGAAACTTTGCAACTGTTTTGGCTTTGCATCAAATTGAATCGTCGTATTTACCTTGTACAATACACAAATTACTTGTCATTTTCTTTTTATCGCTCCAGTGATCACAATTACATTAATTAGTGCGGGTATTTGGAAATTTTATTGTATTTACTTATGGAGATATAATACGCGTATGTATTTTTGATTTTACGTTTGTTAAAAGTGAGCAAATTGAGATATGCTAAAATGTTCGAATTAATTTATCATTAACAATAAATGTTAAATATTTATTTTTTTAAATTTATACATCGTCTATTAAATTAAATTTTATTTAATTTATTTACTACCATCGCTATCGATTATGCTTTTATATTAAGAGTTTGATTTCCGCAATCGACAAAATTATTTGTAACGCTGAATTTTTTTTAAAGTTTCTAAATTATTTTATTTTATATAATTTGTTGCAAGCTATTTACAAAAATAAACAAAAAATGTTACCAAAATAAAATTTAGATTTGAATGCAATTTAATTAAATAAAAGTCAAAATTAAAATAAAGGAAATATTAAAAATAAGTAAATATGGTTTAATGAAGCCTATAAATGTCTTAATTATTTTATAATCTTAATTTTAACCGCAATTATTAAAGGTTACTTCGTAAAAGTATATATATACTTTTTGACGTCGTATATAACCGTGAGCAAATATATCTAAAAGCTTTATGAAGATGCACTTTAATGGTCATGCAAAGTTGATAAAGTATAACATGCGACAAAGTAAAATGGTTTTACAAAATGGACGCCTTATAATTTTGTTTTTTTTTTTTTAAATCTCACGATGAGAAGTATAGTTAAAATATCAACTAATTATATATAAATATAATATAAAGATAGTTTATAATTATAAACTATCGGTAATTACTTTGTTAAATTTTTGCGATTTAATTTTATGATTAACTGTACTGTATGATGAAGAGACGTTGTATAAAAAAAATGTTTGATTATAAATGAATTTATAGAGAAGAAATATTTTCCGAGAATAATTCGTAAAATATATATGTTCACGTTCAAAGGTGTATATATAATAATTTGACTTCCAGATAAATTTAATAATTAAAACGTCAAAGAAAAATGTTTTAAACTTAATTAAGTGTTGGATTAAAATTTATGTCGGTGAATTTATTTTTATGAAAAAAAAAAAAAAAAAAAAAAAAATTATAATAAATTTGAAGTCATATGAATATGCCAATACAATATGCCAATTTAAAATTTATTTATAGATTTTATTTTAAAAACCAAACTTAAATTTTATTTAATTATTATTTATATAAATTTTTAATAATTTTCATCCATGAATCATGATAGAAAATCTTTTTAATAACGTAAATTATATTTTTATAGGTAAAATCTTATGATCGAATACGCGAAATCTAGTTATCATCAATCTTATTTGCAGGTATCTGAATTAAAATAAAAAGGCGATGAAATTTGCACGCGAAAAACGAATTTTGATAAGTGACGTTACGCGAAGCGGAGAAAATCAGAGTAAACAACATTTTCCCGCTCGCGCGTTGCGAGAAATTTTAAATTTTGTTCAAATTTGTAAATATAAAAAAAGAAAAAGAAGAAAAAAGGAAAAGTAAAAGAGATAGGATGAAAGAAAAATCGAAAAAAGTACATAGACGCGCGCGGCACGTATTGTAAAAGTCGATCTTTTAATAAAATCGAGCGCCTTTACTTTATACGTATAAATAGGGTATACGTACACGTATGTACGCTTTCATAAAAACAAAGAGCAATCGGGACTTTTTCCCGTTAACGTATAGAACTTTTTCGAGTTCATGCAAACTCAACGTGGATAAAGGTAAAAGGCTGCTTTGCCAGCGTAGCACATACCTGCACTTTGCTTTTCGTTAAAACGTTAACGTTATTATTTATCGATACGAGGGAATCTAAGGGGTGAGCTTCGTCGACGAATTGTAAGCTCGTTCGTTTTTTATTTTACATAATCCGCTCGGAAATAACTTTGATTTTATTATTTTTGAAAATTTTAAAAAACTTGTTGTTTCGACGATTATCGTTTGAACAATAGTTTGCTACTTTGTGCTCATAATTAATTTCTTTTATATCTATAAAAGTATTGGCATATTTTTAGTATAAATAATGCTAACCATAAGAATGAATATATTTAAAAATTAAAATTTAATTAACAAATAGACTTTTTAAAAGAAACTTGCCATTTTTTAATCAAACAATTTTTAAGTCTTTAAAATTCATTGTATATAATTATATTTAATTTATTTAAATATAATCCATTTAAAATTTTATATTATTCATACTGTTTTATTTTAAAATTAATTCATTGGCTTATTTGTTTTGTAAGTCAATAGGATGTGCGCATAATTTTGTGTCAATAATAATAGAGAGTTTCATTATTTGCATTTATTTGCATCAGCTGTTTTCGTGTTTATAGCGATAATTACATATTGTACGGTAAATGAAACTTCGAGTGTGTTCAAGTTAATTGTTAATCAATTCTAATTTAAAATTTTAATCAAACTTGCTTAGTATATACAAAAAAAAAAAAAATTGATTATAATGTTAGAAAAGAAAGATAAAAAATATTTAAAGTTATTAAATTAAAGATAGAAAAAAATAATTATTTTATTAATTATAAATTAATAATTTTTAATTTTTTTTTTTTTTAAATAATTTAATAAATTTATAAATATTTTGAAATTTAACTTAATAAGTTTTTAACGAATTATATTGTTTTTCACGTTTAAGTCGAGTTGTCAACATTCTCATAATTTTTCCTTTTTTTAATAATCACGTTATGTTTTTTTTTCTTCTTTAAATCAATGTCAGATATCCTATATGTTGAAGAAAACATTTTTCTGAATATAATCGTGTCGGCTAATGAACTCTGCAAACTCATTTTCAGCGATACCGAGACGATTTTTTGTCTTTTTCATGTACATAGCTGGTAAATTTCTTTTTCCGTAGTGTCGACCGACGAATTCGGTAAAATTACTTTGTAGTACGTTTAATATTTCTTTTTTTTTTTTTCTTTTAACAAAAATACGTACGTTAAATCAATTTTCATTCTTTTTAGATAAAAATAATAGCTTTCATTTTTTATCAGTTAGTTTTTTTATTTTAATTTTATTATTCAAACAATACGATAAAGTTAAATTGTTTGGTAAATTGAGCAAACTTATCAAAATTTTTATTTATCGATCTTTTAATGAAATTATTTTTTACAATTTTATCAATCGAAACTTTATAAAATTAAAACAATCACGACTTTAATTCCAATTCACCGACAATGTTTTCGAAAATCGTTTCCATCTAAATTTCGTACTTTATTTTTATCGAAAAATTTATTCAACCGGCGCACATCGCATAATTCTTCGTCCTTTTACATATTTAACGAAAGCGCCCTCGATACATGTATATTTCATGAAGAGAAAATGTATCTGTGTGTATATATAATGCGGCAACGGTGCGTTATCCACCTGCGTTTACCATCGGGTGTCGCGGGTGTGGAAAGTATCTCTCCGCGTTCGAACAAACTCCGAGCTAAACTACTGCTTACCAGACGAGTCTCACAAGCTGACCGTCCGTTAAAAAATGTTGTCTCTTTTGTGTTCACCGGTAGTTTTTAGAAAAGGATTAGAGGTTTTAATAGAAGCTAAGAAAGCAAAATTCGAGAGAATTAGTTTGGTTTCGTTTTTTTTTTTTTTTTTTTTCATCATTCTGCTCTTTTATTATCTTTGAGGTGGACGGAAATATCGAAAGTTTTTAAATCAAAGTTCGCGAGTTTTGGTTGATTTTTGTTTGTTCTTATCTTAATAAATTTAATAATAACAGCGAAAGCGTAAAAAAATAACTTTTGACGAATTTCCCCCGATGGGAAATTTAAAAAAGCTTAGTTTTATTCAGCGCTCGAAAGTGATAGAAGGCAAAAAAAGGAATAGTTCCATGCTTTATAAGCTTCCTTACAAGTAACTTTCCATCTCAGGCGCTGCGAAATTAGCGAGCTCCCGCGTCTAAATGCAAATCATGCAAGAACGGAGACAAAGAACGGAGCTCTATTTATAAATAAAATGCTAAAAAGAGAAAGAAAAAAAAAAGAATAAGTAACAGTGGGGACTTACGGAGGCGACGAAGAACAGGTATATTAAGTGCGAGATGTCGACAAAGCTGCATATGATCATTATGCAAATCCACGGCACCAGGAACAGCTTCTCGTCCTGTTGTAAAAAAAAAAAAAAAAAAAAAAAAAAAAAAAAAAAAAAAAAAAAAAAAAAAAAAAAAATAAGTCCAAGGTAAAAATGTTGAGAATTATTTGTTAGTTATTTGTTTATAAATTGAAGAAAATGAATAAAGAATTTAAATCAGTTTTGATGAATAGTTTTTGGATGTAATTGTTGATTTTTATCGAATCCTATATAATTAATGGATATAAAGATTCAAAAGGCGAAAGATGAAAGACGAAGGATGATTTTGATGTGTCTCGGCGTAAAAATGAGTTATTGAAAGATTAAAAAAAGTAACTTTTGAAAGATTGCTTGTATTACAGAATATTTACTAGTCAATTTTTTCATTTCATTATGTATTATTTGCATCGATTAAATTTTTAAGAAAAATTAATTTCTTTAATCGATAAACTTTATTGGTAAAGTATTTTAACCAATCATTGTTATTAATTAGGTTTGAAAAGTAGTTTAAGTAGATTTTTATCGACAGTAATACGATAATTTAAAGTTAAATATAATTAAATTTACGAAGACGGTATTCATTATTAATATTAAATCCATAAGAATTTAGTATATAAAGAAATTATCTCTGGCACGGAGCTCTTCCTGTATCATAAACGACTTTGATTGTTCATTTCTGAAAAATTCAACAATATTTGTGGTTAAAATTCCATCAACTATATCGCTTAACACAAATTTTATTTTATTCGAGCCTCGAATGAATTTTGAAATATACACAAGTAACATCGTTTAAAAAAAAAAAAAAAAAAAAAACAAAAAAAAAGATATCAACGTCGCACGCCGTATGGATTTTTAAATCCATAAAGTTTCTCTTTCAGCAATGGTGGCTCACACACACACACACACACATCTGCGACCAACGACATTTATGCGGTTCAATGAGGTCAAAGTTTGAGTGTCAACTCTGAAGAAAATCAAGTGGCATAAGGTACGCCGAGGGAAATGAAATATTCCGTGAATAAAACGCTACGCTTATTTGCTTAATAAAAGGTTTTATCGCGCGGCGATGTTACCGTAGATTAATTATTGCTTGATTTTAATTATTTTTACTATACTCTACACTTTTTACTATAATCTATATTTAATAATTTGTTCTTTTTTTTTTTTTTTTTTTTTTTATTAATTTTCTATGGTAATTGCAAGTTTTATCATACATTAATATCTTGAATACGAAATGCATAAATAATTTTCTTTTATATAATAAAAATGCAACCCATAAAAATTTTTGTATTAGTTATTATTAAATTTGGACTTAAAAAATCGGTTTTCATGCCGATTCTATTATTATATTTTTTAAAATATTGCTATGAAAATTTTAACTCTCGAAATTTGTAACTTATCGAAGGAAAAACTAAAAAGACTAAAAAAAATTGTTGCAGGTTTATTTACTATACATTATTACTAATTTATATACTCTACTATTTTAATCTAATACTCAATATTTATTCTTAATGATTTATTATGTGACAAAATAAACTTTTAGAGAGCGAAATTAAATAAACTTTTAAAGTTATGCTAAGCTGTAATAATTTCACAAACTTTTATAAAGCGTTTACAAAATATTGTTAAACAAATCTAATTTGCGTTAATTTTTTTTCATAAAAAATAAAGAAACTGAATTGAATGTTCAATAATCTTAGTAATATTTGTTCGATTGTTAGCCAATATATAAAACAATTTAATTTTTTCAAAAAAAAAAAAAAAAAAAAAAAAAAAATCCTTCCTTATCTCTGACCTAATAAATCTGTGGAACTCAAAAGAAATAAAAAAATATATATCATCAAAGAAAGATAAAAAAAATGACGCTTTTTTCAATAAAGAACAAAAAAAAAAGAACAAAAACCTTATCATCGCGTCAATAAATTTACAATCATGCGAATACCAGTCGCATGAGAAAAAATCCCTTGTAAAACCACGGAGAAGAACTTTTATCAGCGATTCTGCACGCGCGTACGATAAGCGACGTCAAGGACTTTCCCCGAGTTTATAATCATCGAGGAGTTTCGAACGCGAGTCTGTGTGTGTGTGTGAGAGAGAGAGAAAGAGAGAAAGAGTTGATTCCACGAGATTTAAATCAGTCGTTAGACTTTCATTATTTCGTTTGTGTGTATAAGGTTTGTGAAAGGTATCGGATAGATTCCCAATGTATTTGCATGAGAAAGTCATATAGCGACTAAATTGCCGTACGGAATGATTTTAGCTTAGGTGCGCGCAGGTGCATGTACGTATGGGAATGTCGGAAATTGCTTTTCTATATCGCCGAGAATTGTTTGGTATATGTTGCGGGAAAATTGCGCATCGTCGATATATGCACCTGTTTATTTTTTTGTTGTTTTTGCTTGATTTCGTTCTGCAACCGTTGCAGATTTCACTTATGTTACATCCCAAAGGAATAGAGGAAAGTCATCGTTTCGAAATGGATAATCGAACTATTTACTACAGTTATTATTTTTCTTTTTTCTTTTCTTATCTTTTTTTTTTTTTTTTCTTTTGACGACTTGTATTTGTTGAATAGACTTTGTAAATATAATATTTTATTAGTATTTAATCAGTTGAATCATTGAAACATCTTTTATAAATAAATAAAAATATTTTTTTGTGAATTAAACGATGAAATGTACAAGCGAAAATTTAAATATCGAAAAATTGTATTTTAAATATTTAAAAGTACAAATAATAATTTACAATCTAAAGAAAATTAAAAGTCCATCGTTGCTTCGTATTTAAAAGCCAAAATTCATAGAAGAAATAGACGAAGCAAAGCATGCGGCTAAACGAATACAAATCAATCGAAGGTCGCTCAAACGCAATAAATGCGCCTTGTACATTTTAAAACTTTCGATTGCAGAATAAAATAAATTGTGTTTAAAATATAATATAAAAGACGATATGTTTCGAAATTAATAATATTGTAAAATTGTAAAAATTATGTTAATAATAAATTCTATTTACAGGCGAAAGTAAAAATCGCGTTTAAAAATTTTAAACTGAATTTTAAATTTAATCTAAATTGTCGTTGAATGTTTGAATATTTAAAATAAAATATTAAATTTGGGGAAAAATCGAGATTAAACGATAATCGCCCATGTGTGCACGCGTAAGCGCGGCCTCGAAGCCAGCCTTTAAGGGAGGCGGAGGGAAGAGTTTCGTCTCCTAGGCCATTAATGCTTCATTATGGAACTATGGGTGCTGCACGAGAAGACACTGAGAGTCGACCTCTGGGATCGCCACAGAGGTCGACTCTCCATCTCCCTGGGCTAGTCGGGACGTTATCGTGAAATCTCGTAATGATTTCAAGGCTGCGTAAGCAAGCGGCCCAGCGGCGGTGCTTGGGACGTCGAAAGCGTCCGGCGGAGAGACGATAAAAGGGCCGAGCGTCGAGAGCTCGGGCTCACTTTTCTTTCCGAATCTCCTGAACTAAATCAGAAGTAATATTTTACTTTCACCTATTTTCAAGAAATTAATTTTTTTTTTTTTTTTCTCTCAAATTTATTCTCCTGTATTCATCATACCTTTTTATCGATCCTATATGTAACAATTTTATCTATTAAAATAATTTATTATTTAAAAGAAAAATAAATAAAAAAATGATAACAACTATCCGTCCGCTTAAGCGCACAATTTACAGATAATCGCTAAGAGCTATAGAAGGATATAAAACGCGTCTAGCAGAGCGTGCAATCGATGAAAAAAAGGAGCGACAAGCGCGATAGCGACCCAACCCTCAATGTCGAAAGAGGGAGAAAGACAGTTTAACGAGTTCTCGAAGGATTCATCTTTTTCTTTGCAATAACATGATAATGATATATAGGTAACGAGTCGGAGAGGTTATAGCACGGAATCGAGACATTTTTTTTTTTTTTTTTTTTTTTTTTTTCGAATATAAAATTAATAAATTAAAGTTCCATTTGAACATCTATAGCTTGTATTTATACTAAATTAGTGAATTAAAGAATTTTAAGATTTCGCTATGTCGGTGTCCGTAAATAATTTGAGGTAGTTGAAGAATAAATTTGAAGTCGCAGATTGTGGAATAGTGGCTAAAATATCAATTGCATTAAATATTTATTCGATATAATTATCGTATAATTTACAATTATTGAAATGATTTCAACAGTGATAATAATAATCTTACGATAAAGGAAAAGAAAAAATAAATCCTCGTTAAGGTTCATAAATATTTATTAATTTTTCATTAGAAAAAAAATTTTCTTTTTTCAAAATTTTTCGCCCTCATCGATTAAAATTGTCAAATATTCAACGCGTCAAAATATCGACGGTACAGATTGATATTCAAGATTAACAATATTTATATAAAATTAAAGAAAACTCTGCCAAGACGCATGATTTCATCTTTATCTATTTCGAGCACACATCCGCCCGTACGCGCGAAGTTGAGAAATTAACTTTTTAATCAAAAAATTTTGCAGAAGAGGAAAGAAAGGCTTTTACGATAAATTAATTTAATCTGAAAGAAATCAAAATGTAGATCTGATTTTACTCGTCTAAGATAATGGTTTTTACTCGAATGATGTGCAATTTGAATAAAGTGAATAAATTCACGAGTTTTACATTTATTGTTTATTTAATATATTTGAACACATCCATTCTTTTTTTTTTTTTTTGCGAAAACAAGTTACTATCGAAAATAAATTAATTTTTTTATAAAAATAACTTTATTCTGATAAAGAATAAAGGAAGCCGTATAAAAGTTTACTTTATCAATCTAGAATATTTGTTATTTTCTATTAAGCGTGAAAAATTGTAAAATCACGGAATTATTCGTCAACAGTACTGTAAAAACTGTGAAAAACCAAGTCAATATGCAATAAAAAAAACGATAAGCAATAAAAAAACTTATCCCGAGAAATATTAAATATATTAAAAATTATACGATATTTTATTCGAAATTTGACCTCGTGGCAAACTTTTATTTTAAAAATAAAATAAAACTTTTCTTTTGTACCGAACGTTTTTCGATTGAAAAAAAAAAAAAAAAATGTACGGAAAGTATCCATTATTTTTGTTTGTTTAACGAGTTTATATCCTTTATATTTTCACATATGGCTTTCACAATAAATTAATATTAAATTTTTATCGTCGACTTTTTTTCCCGTTCATACTTTTGCCACGTCGATGTATGCACTTAAACACATGTACAAGCTTAAACATTTTTTTTCCTCCAAGCTAATATATTTATATCGACACACATACAAAAGTTTCGTCGAGTGGAAAGACACACCGAAACGAAATATCGCATGACGAAGACTAGGTGCATACTCCATAAATGCGCAAACGTGCACTCGTGTACGTACTTTTCAAAAGCGAGGTTGTGCGTCTATATATATATATATATATATATATATATATGTATTATACGTGTGTCAATCGCTGCACACGAGCGATGAGTATACATGGCTGGAGTCGATCGACCGAGAAAGACACTTTTGTATCGAAGAAGTGCATTCGACCACGGATGGACCGATACCGTTGCTACCTTTTTTTTCTCTCTTTTTTTTCTCTTTTTTATTCTCTTTTGTTTTTTAAGGTTCTTAATTTTGGTTAAAACCGTCAAAACGATCAATGGTCGATTTTTTTTTTTTTTTTTTTTTTTTTATACCGAAGATCGTTACAAAGAATTTATTGAAAAGTTGACACAAACCATTGGATTAAGTAAATTGATGAAAGAGTTGTTTGTTTTAAATTTCATAAAGATTTTGCATATACAGAAATAAAAATAATTTTTGTGTAAAAAAGATGCATCAAATAAAAATAAGTTGATAACAAATCTGTTAACATAATAAGAAAAAATAAGATTTTTAATGTACTTTATTTCCTATATTTTTCTTAGCAAATTTCATTGTTAAATCGTCATTACTAATGATGTAAATCATAACGCGACATACAATAGTCAACGAAGACTGGCATACACGTCGATAAAAAGAAAAATTTTAATTTAATACGAATGTAAAACTTTACTTAGAGCTTATTTTGTCAAACAAAATGAGAATATTTTAGTCAAAATCAACTTCGTACGATACAATTTTATCGAATTGCTTACATTATATTTTTACCTACAAATTATGCATTGTAGATTGATATAAATAGTAAAATAAAACTTTACATGGTTTTATTGGTTTATTTAATTAAAAATTTCATTTTTAATAAACGTATCAAAAAGAATGAAAATTTTAATATACAAAATTATGTTTGGCGATATTTACGAAATGAGGATATTTTTCGAAAATTTATTAAATTCTCAAAAGAATCTTTCCAAGCCATCTTTTTTCATTATATTTTAAATAGTCAATAATTTAACGTAACTTTTTTCATTTTTGAATACAAGGAGGCAAACTTTTTCAAAAGGAAAATTAAAAATTAGAACGTTACTTAAATTACGAGCAAAATTTTTATTTACATTGATGAAATGAAAAATTTTCTAATTTTCATTTATTTTTATCAAATGGCTCGCTGTACGCAAAGGTCGATGCAAAAATTATCGTCATACGTTATAAAGATTTTTACAGAGTTACAAATAAAGTTTTTTATTAAAAACACACGTACATGTTTATTGAATTTCAAATTAAAAAAAAAAAAAAAAAAAAAAAAAAAAAAAAAAAAAAAAAAAAATGTATAAAACACGTGTAATGTATAAAAACAATCAAAATAAATATTTATTCGCAATGCAATAATTAACAGTTAATGTTTCACAAACGCAATATCCTTTGTATTTATAAATGAATATATTTGCAACGAGCCTGACAAAATGTGACAGTTCCTTGAATTTTCCACTAGTTTTAAAATAAAGCATTTTTTAATGACAAAAAACATAATAAAGAACGTTATATAACTTTTATATTGAAAAAATTTGTGAAAGCCATATAAAATCTCAGCAATAGCGCAAGCAATCGCAAGACAGTTGCGCGTCTCTTGAAAATTATTGAATTCACCGTATTCAACAAACCCACGCTCACAAATTCATTTACTCATGCGTATGTGCATATTTACAAATATAAACGCGCACATACGCGTATCTCTATATATTATCGAAAAAAAAAAAAAAAAAATTGATAGAAAGGTGGAAAGGCAATAAGAAGCCCAGATGCGACGTCGATACACGTAACGCGCGCGTCACTTCTACGATCGCGTTCGCTCGACTCGAGTCTGCATAAATTCAACGTGGGCGATGACTTTATTCTTTGGAGTTTCGCTTATTTTTAAGAACGGCGTGTCTTGCTTCCGCGACACTGGCCGACGAAATGAGAAAATAATGGAATAGACGAGATTTTTCGAACTTTAATGTAAGTTTAGAAAGCTATGTCTCATCTTTTTTTTCTTTTTTACGCGTCCGATTTACGATAGCGCTGTGTGTAGATTATTTATATATTTTATAGAAAAGATAATCTGATATATCGGTTTGTTTGATTTTGAAAAAATTGAAAAGAATATCATGTGTTAATGACGTATTAATTGTTTCGCATGTCGAGGATTTATTGTTTTATTTAAAAATTGTAAATTTAATCTATTATATTCATAAAACTTAATGTTTTATCAAAATATTTTAACTTTATCTTATTATTTTCAAGCATATCAATTATTTATTTTTGCAACTCTAATAATTATAACGTTAATGAATTATTTTAAGAAATAATCTTTATCTTTAAACAATCAAAATTAAACAATTCTACAACGAGTTAGTTTAAGTTTTAAAATTTTACAGAATTGTTAATCTATTCATTTTCAGTGTCGCGTGACCAAATAAGGATTATCTTCAATTCTCTATAATTACTTATTGATTTTGAGAAAATGAGATTGTTTTCCTCATTATTGGGATTATATAATTTTGAAAATTGTGGTTGGGAATGTATCCGATAATAAAAGGTAAAAATAGATATTTTTATCCGTTGGATACTCTGTGTCTTGTAAATAAATACTACGACGTTGTCTTTAGTATTTTTTTATACGTATATGTACGATATTTCAATAATATTTTTAAAATATCACATGTATTTGAGTGAAAGCGATTTCGTGAAAACTCATATTTGAATACGAACGTTTTTTTAAGGTTGTTAAATTTATTGCGTAAGTAGTTAAAACTCATTATTTTACTAAATTAAGTTTACTTTTTGGCTTTCGAACTTTTTTAATTTGTGAATTAATCTATTAGCGTGGAAGTAATTTAAAGTTAAATTACTTGATTAAGAAGATAAATGAAAAAAATATCGATCAATTAAAAAAAAAATGCTTGCACGTAGATTTAAATTTAAAAGTGGCTGACATAAACGCGGTTGTACTACTTGCGCGATATGTAAATTTGCGCTGCATTTTTTCATGGTGTAAATTTTCATAACAAAACGTATGACACGTTTTAATGCACAAATGATTGTTACGATAATTTTTCTTTGAAAAATTTTTATCATATTAATGTATAAATATATATATATATATATATATATATACAGAAAATTCATATATTCTATTGCGAATTTTTTTAAATTATTTTCTTATTCAAAAGTCTTTTTCTATAAAATCAGCCATAATAGTTTATTATTCCAATTCCATGAAAAAGCAATACTTCGATCATCAACAGTTGGAAAAACCATTGAACGTTCAACTCTCAGTGATATACATATATCCACAGCGCTCGAGTACGCCGAGAATTCGCAGAAGCTAGAAACGAATGGAATCGCGTCGTACACGAAAAGTTCTTGAAAAATTTCTCAGCGGTTAGGGAAACTTGTAAAACGAGTCGATGCTTTATCCGTTCGCGTAAATTGTCCCTTCCTCTATCCTCTTCCTTGACTTGTTTTTCTTAAGATCGCAAATTTCCTTCGACCTATGCACTCGAAGCAAGTGTTGCGCAAAGCTTACGAGATTTTTCATCGTTTAGATATCGTTGGTAGCAAAATTTAGATTCAGCTTAATTTCGTTTAAAATTATTTTGTGTTAGTTTTTGACTCATTGATTGATTTATAAATTTTTTTTCATAGTAGTATTTTATAATTCGTAAATTTATTGGCGTTTAAGGGAAACCTTAATATATATTTATTTTATAAAATTTATTTACCGATTACTCAAAATATTGTAGAAATAATAAAATTTATTTAAAAAGTATTAAAAAAAAAAATAAATAAATAAACTCTATAAATTTAAAAACAAAATGAACTTTATCATAACACAAAAAAGCAAAGCGATGAAATTTAATCTTTTTCGTTTACAAAATAAAAGTCATCAGTCCGCGTAAACACCGTCAAACGTAATCACGCCCAGAGAAATGCAATTTAACGATAAGGACAGCGTCGTGCCGTTCGCCTAATCTTATTCATCAAACGATCTACGCATACGTATGCATATACGCTTACACGTTCGCTCGGAATAAAGCATAACGTAAGGGACAGCGGCTGTAATACGAGTAAGTGGTAAATTACGTCGACGTTTAAGCTCGTTCTTAGGCGTGCGCGAGTGTGCTCCCTCGTATACATACGAGTATGTATTAATTTTGAATATAAACCTTGGTCGCGTAGACTATGTAGACACGGCGAATGCAGAGAACGCGAGAGCATCGCGGTTTCAAACTCGAGATAAGACGACGTACGTATATACGAGTATATAACGCGCGGGCGCGATAGCGACGCCGGTAACCGCTACTCTACTCTCGTACGCGTATACGAGTATAGCTATTTTCATCTCCTTATGTTCTACGTAAGATTATTCGAGTATCTGCTCTCATTACGTACCGTAATCTCGAATCGTTTATTTCACCTATATCCACTTTTGAGGATGAGGGCTCGAGGAATTTATTAAGCCCTTTTAATCGCTGATAAACGCGCCGCGAAAAGATGTTGAAAGAGTTGATTGGAAGGAGTTTAAGCGCGAGGATTTTACGATCGTGGACGTGTGCGCGTGCTTTTATTTTTCATCATCGATCGGACGAAAATCGATTGCTGGAATGAAAGGATAAAACTTGAGTTTTAAAAAATTATTAATTTATATTCAATTGCTTTCGGCTTTAATCGAATTTCATTCACTTCGACTATTAAAATTTCGTCCAAGCTATAACAATCGCACAATACACCGTTAAAACCATTCGAATTAACCATTCCGGTAAATCCTCGAGACAGCGAAGGAAATTAAACGATAAGAGGCAACGACACGCGTATTTTCACCGGGGCACTAGTTCTACTTTGAAAATTTATGGCGCACCGCACGCTCCTTTGTACGTTTGGAGTGGCCGATCCGTGTGTCGGTTGCTCGAGCTTCATGCATTTCGATGCTTTGCGTCGAAGTGCTATCTTGTTGAAAGTGCGCGTTTAATTACGTGTCGAGGCGCGAAAATGAGACTTTCTAGCGGTATCTTTGATGTGTTTTTTTTCTTTTGTCTTTTTTTTTTTTTTCTTTTAAGAGGTTACATTTTAATGAATGATTGTATTTATTTACTAGAAAATTTTTAATAAACGACATTAATAATCGCGAGTAACGTACCATAAAATAATTCATTAATCGATTATTATAGAAGCAAGATTAAACAAAGCGTTAGTCGATCGCCAAAGCGTATAATCAACGACATTCTTTAAACGTTTAATCGCTCTTTAAGGGTTAGCGAAATCCATATAGTTATTAATTTCAAGAGAATAAAGGGTAAAGAAATACCAACCAAATCGAGTCTCGCTCACCGTCGTAATGCGGAATAAATTCGTCAACGTTTAGTCAACGTTTAGATTTTCACCGGCAGGTAATTACTCCCCGGCATTTCTCTCAGCTTTTAAGGCATATCGATTATCGAACAAAGGAACGCCGCACTAGTACATACATATACGTATATACGTGCAGGACTCCATTCTCACCCTATGCGTTAGAGAGCTTTAATATTGAAACGCGTCGGATGGTCTACCGGTTGTTTTCTACAACGGTTGAGTTGCGAACCACGTAACGTAATAAGGATCATATTGAATGCCGCGTGGATATCGTGAGGAGATTACGATGAAGAGCTCGAGAACTTTTGGAAAAATTCTCGCCGGCGATTTATATGAACTTGCGCGCGCGCGTGCTTACGTTAATTTCGAATGATTTACATCGAATATAAATTATGCGATATAACCGTTGTTTATTAAATTTCTTTTTTTATGCGTATAAGTTTGTTTCATCTCTTTCGAATATTATACTTGTTTAATAAATGTTTGTAATTAAAAAAAAAAAAAAAAAAAATAATAATAATAATAATAATAAAAATAAACGATTTTATTATGATTTTATAAAAGGATATTTGGTTTTGTTTATGTTAATAATGATATTTAAGAATAGTTTTATCGAAAAAAAAAAAAAAAAAAAATGATATAGTCATACAAGTTCGTAATGAACGACAAGTTTAATACTGATTACTTCAATAGAATAACGACAATTACCTTGAATAATCCATAGAGTAGTAAGAGGCAACAAATGACGCCGCAAGATGAACAAATGAGAAGCGCTACGTTGAACCTCATTGTTACTAAAACACATTATGGTAATTAATCGCCGTGTAACTAAGTTACAATAACTCCAATCAAAATATCAATTACACGGTCGGTAATTCTATTAAAAATTTTAATCAAACGTAAGTTTTATAAGCAAATACTTTTAATTTTTCATTTCCAACTAATTGATAAAGTTTATCAATTTAATTTTCAAATGAACAATTTCAATTTTAATTTTTTAATCATCCCGACCTAGTATTTCTTAACGAAATCCATTAGATTAATCATTCGCACTCGTATGGTATTTGCGTAACCGTCTGTATGATACAATAAGAAATAACGCGATGATAAAATTTAAAAAAAAAAAAAAATAATAATAAATAAATAAAAAGATCAATAATTTGCGTAAGCTGTACTGAACAACAAGAATTTAAGATTAAGATTCTATATTGTAAGTAGATAAATGGTAAAATTTTTTTCAAGCAAATAACCGAGCAAAGTAGATTCAAACGTACTTACCCGGGGAGACTTCCGGTTCAAGAACGCTGTTAGACTTGGGCGCCGAACGATTTCCCGCGAGATACTGACTTTCTTCCTGTAGGACTGTCGCTATAGTTACCGTTATCACCGCATAATAAAGCTGAAACATAAACATTCGATAAATGCGTCGTAATATTTTTCATTGATTCGTTTCTCGCGATTATTACGGAATGTCATTTTTAAGTTACATTTTTAAATCGGGTATCGAAATTTTTAAGTTTAAAATGATGCGTTGGATTTTTTTAAAAAACAAGTTCGACGATGATTACAAAAATGAATAATCATTTAAGTTAATAAGATTTTGAAAAATTAACAAATTTGTTTCTTTTAAAAAGATTTATATAAATTATTATTTTGTATACACGAAAAAAAAAAAGGCAACGTTGAACCGATTAAATAAATTCTTTTACATATTTTTAACGAAATACGTAATTTAAATTAAAAATTATTTATTAAAATAGGATTTATAATAATTTGATTAATTTATGATTCGAATACGTTTTTATAAAATTTAAAAATTTAACAAAAAATTGTTTATACTAATAATATTTGATTCATTTATTATATTACGTATTATCTAAACATAACACACATGGATTTTATTTTATTTTGAATCTTGATAAAAACTTACTTTTTTATAAATATTATCTTAAATTCATTGAAAGCTTAAAGCACAGTATTTTCCACACTTTTTATAATAAAAGATAAACTTTTTACAAAAATTGCGTTTGCTTCCAGAACATTTTCTTCGTGAATTACCTGTGTTTTATATCCTACAGATTGCACGCAGGAGATATATCCTGTACTATAGATCTTTTGTATTTTTTTTTTTTTTTTTTCTTTTCAATGCTTTTATTTTTCTTTACATCGCTTATCAAACTGTTACTTTTTACAAGTCGGAATAAAACGCTTGCGAATAAATTACACGCTATAATGTTTTATTGAATTTTTTTTTTTTTTTTTTTTTGCATTTTGATAAAAATATTAATGAAATTTTAAAATGTATAACGAAATTACTTTAAATTATAATTTCGTAGAAATAAAAAGTATGGAATGTTTTTTTTTTTTTTTTTTTTTTTTTTAACAAATTTTAATTTTTACAACGCATTTTTATTTGAAAAATAAAACTCAACAATTATTTTTATTTTACATATGTACATATATATTTTTTTTAATTTTTACATTTTATTCATATTTAAATCTCAATATCCATTTTTATTCACCGCTATCGAAATAAAAATAGAAAGAAGCTTAATAGCGCCAAAGATGTACATTAAATGCCGTATATCGATCCATTAAATAATCCAGATTTTGTTCTTTTTACGCATAAACTGAAAACTCTTGAGAGTAATAAATAAACATACAAAAATGGTATTATTAACGTCGCATTTTATCTCTCTATATGAGAAACCAATATTGCCTTAGGTGACGTGCGAGAGGAAAAGGAAAACCTTTCAGTTTAAGATAAAGTAAATTTTCCGCTTTCTTGGTGCATCCTATTTTTCTTCATTCTCATCGTTCCATTTTGGTAAGATATGTGTTGTAGAAAAAATTGTATTTAATATTTAGCTATTATCGTCGAGTATTTATAATTTAAGATTCGAGGTATTTAAAATTTATTTTACAAATTCTGTGCTTTCAGAATATGAAAAAAGTAAACTATTTTTGTAAAATTATTTGTTTGATTACTTGCGTAAATTATTTGTGTAAACTAATAAGTAATATAAAGTTACAAAATAAAATTTTAACTTTCGAGTGACGTTGTTCGGGCATTCGACAATTAACTTTAAAATATGATTTTACCAAAATAACTCATTTTATTAGAATTGTTACGTCTCGGAATAAAATAATAATTATTCACGTAAAATAAAATTAAATCGTCTACGTGTGAGCATCGATTGATACTCACGTAAACGTGTTGCTACTTTTGGATCAACGATTTTTAACGTTAAACTTCGAAGACTTTTTCTTATATCTCTCATTATCTTTGAAAAAAAAAAACAATGCAAACAAAATTCTCCGGAAGATCAACGTACATTATTTACAAGTTCACAAGACTCCTTATATGGCATTAATTCTGTTAAATTCGTCGCCTCGATAAAAAGTAATTCAATAAAAAAAAAAAAAAAAAATAAATGAATAAAATCACTTACTGATACACATACTCAATGTATTTGTTCCATTTCTTGTATCGAGGACAAAGTGCATTACTTATGCGCGACGATTTTCTCTTTTTTCTCACGGCTTCGAACCGAAGAAAATTGTCGCGTTGAATGAGCATAAATAAAAAGGAAAAGTAAAAAGAAACGTATAGAAAAGACGAAAAATGAAGAAAGAGAGAGAGAGAGAGAGAGAGAGAGAGGGGGGGGGGGAGAGGAGAAAATAGTTTTTGTAAAAAATTGAGAAATGGCAACGAGAATCGATGCTGAAAAAAAAGAAGAAAATATATGGGATTGAGAGAGAGAGAGAGAGAGAGAGAGAGAGAGAGAGAGAGAAAGATGGCGATAAAACGCTCGTGTGTACTCACACGTGCGTAAAATTCCCAATTTGCGGATTTTCTGTGAAGGATGGAAACTCGTTTTTGCATGTTTTTCTGTCAGTCACTCCTCTTTTTCCTTCTTCCCCAATATATACGTTCGCGTCTTTACAGCGTTACACGATTCGTTCGCTAGCGGCGGTATTATTCAATGGAAATGTTTTCGGAGCGAGTTTCGTCATCGTCTCATTCTCGGTATACGATGAATTGCGAGAAAGACAGAGAGAGAGATAAAAAGTGAATTACGAAGAAGCGAGATAAGTTGAAGAATTTGTTTTTTAGCTTTTGTCGTTTTTTAGACGTGCCGCTTCGGTTTTAGTTCTTCCTTCTTTTTTTTTTTTTTTTTTTTTTTGTATAAATTTGTTCATCGAGAGATGAATTTAAGAGATGAGATTTGTTACAAAGTAAAGACGGTATATTTTTTTCAGAATGCGTTTATGCGGTTAGAATAACACAATTTTTCCAAACGATGTTCATATTGTTTCATCGGTTGACTAGAACATGTTTGTTTGTTCGGTTGAGAAAATCAATTTATTTTTCGATAAGTCAAAGATTCGAGGAGTTGTGAAAGCTTATTAAACGATATTTATTATAATTATTTATTTCTTTATTAATTCAAATTTTTTTGGTTCCTTTAATACCTTAAAAATATACATTTTATAATAAATAATTTATTTTACGTTCGCCTTATTAAGCAACTAATTAAAAACGAAGAGAAAGATACAAACTCGTTAAGTAAATAATTCCCTTGAGTTATAATGATTCTCCAACAGAGAGAGAGAGAGAGCAGATAAGCGCAACTTTTTATTCAACGAGGCTTAACAAAATAAATAGCAATTTCCATAATGTCAATTTAAATACGCGCGCAATCTCGTTTCCACGAATCTGAAAGTTATAATACAAAAGCAGTGCGTAAAGCGAAATAAGAAAAAGAAAGAGAGAGAGAGAGAGAGAGAGAGAGAAAGGAAGAAAAATGGTATTGCAAAACGTTAAAAAAAAATGAAAAAGAAGATTTTAAGGTTGCACGGCGGTTATACGTATTTCGTCTCGAGTAACGTATCTCAAAGGAAAGGAAAGAAACGCATAGCTCGAGACTATGTGAGATACACCCAAGTGATTTCAATAATGTCAAGCGCAGAATCGATCGAATATATATCTCGCCGTCGCTCTCTCGCTCGTCGATGTCTCGTCTATTCTCTGCAACCTTTTTTCCAGCTTCTCTCTTTCTCTCTCTCTCTCTCTCTCTCTCTCTTAACATGAGACGGAAAAAAAGAAGAAGCTTAACGCCAAGGCGCCAATGGCTGGGACTCGTGTTAACCCACTTTCTTGTCATCGAGTCTTTGTGGCTCCGCTGGCTTCTATATTTAAGTGCCTCTTTCTCTTCTTATTCGATACATTCCCTGCTTTATGCCATCCTTTTTGTTTACGCTGTACTCGGCTATTTACTCGTGTGTGCCCTCTTTGCGCGTCTTTAATTGCTCTTTGCTTGATTTCCGAGTGAGAAAGAGGATTTGAATAATTACTCTTAATATTGTTTATTTATAACTCTCCTATATAAACATTGATTATGAATAAAATCTGCCTTTGAAATTATTGATAAACGGAATTTTTTAGTAACTGAAGTATCTATTTATAATCGATATAAAGTCAAGTAAGTACAATATTCAATATGTATTGAAATTTAATATTGTATTGAAGATATTTTGCATGAATGTTGATAAATAAATTAATATTTTTTATTTGTTACAATTTTATACAATGTGTGTTTTGAATTTTTTGTTTTTACTATTATTTTTATTGTTGTCGTTGTACGGTCGAAATTTGCTCCAACACGGAGAAGACCTCGTGGTTCGTTTAAGCATAATAAAAATAAATACACAATAGTTAAGATGAAAAAAGTAGAATTTAAATATATTAATTTGCTCATAAAAAGTAAGGTAAAAAGCCCGAAGGCATAAAAAAAAAACCCTTTAAATTTATATTATTATAAATTTACAAAGATCGTAAGATCGTATTTGAGGTGTGATCAAGTTTCTGCATTATTTAATTGAATTTAGAAATAATCTAAAGTCGCGTAGACGCGATTGATTTTAATTTTCGGAATAATAGGAAATGAAAAGGACTGCGAGAGACGAGTGACCGTGGCAGATAGACTCTACAACGCAGATTGACTTTTCATACATTCGTTGTCCGCCTCATTATCTCGGAAAAGAGGTAGTGGGGATAAATAACCGTATTAGATTATTTTAGCTAACGAGATCGGCACGTTTAAAGAAAGTTTATTTGCGAAGGAAAAATCCATTAAAAAGAATACGTTGTTTTGAGATAAAGGTGGCGTTTGTGGCAAAACATGAAAAATATTATATTAACATTCGAGAAAATATTAAATCTCATGCCAGCGTTGTTAGTCCTTTGGAATTAATCTAAATATTCGAACGGTGTTGATTTTATTAATAATTTTCCGTGTGTTTGTATGTTTTTACGGGTTGAAAAAAAAAATAATATTAATAAACTTCCATAATTTAAAGAATTAATAAATCTTACTACCGTACAGTTTTATAATACTATAAATATTTAAAAAAAAAAATTAATTTCAACTATATTATTTCTGTAGGAAACTATATGAAATGGTTATTATTTATAATTATTCATGTTTTATAACATTTCTACAACAGCTACGTAATTCTTGTAAGCATAATGATGCAAATAATACAGTAATAATTATTTATGGAAATAAACTAATTAAATCTTAATGATTTTATTCCATTTTTTATTTATTTAATAACAGTATATAATGAATTTTTAAGAAAATTAATTATCTTATACCGTCGCAAATCTTTTTCAGTAAAGAATTTACTATATATTGAAGCATAAAAAAAAAAAAAAAAAGTCAAGTGGAAATCTAATTTCAAAGATTGAAATTTATGACGAGATCGAATCTGTTATTCTAAAATAATAAAAACGATTATTCAAGACGGAAATGCGAAATAAAACGCTCTATAAAACTTATTCAGCTCCGTTGCGAGTAGTTCCTCGAACTTCGAGAAAAAGGTCGAGCATCGAAAACACGAATACGAGATAAACTCTTCTTTCTTTTTTTCTTCCCGTTATGCATTAGAGGTTTATCACGAGCCAATCTCTTCCCCTCGGTTCCAATCATTTCCATCTTTGGCGAATCGTTATTCCGAAATCTCGTCTCCTATCCTTTTAGCAATCGTTGGGGATAGTAGTCGAGAATGGAAATGTCGGACTTCCTATATATATATATATATATATATATATATATATATATATATATATGTGCGTATAAGCTAGAAGGAACGTAAAGAGAAACGACGGATCTTCCGAGATTGAATGATTTAGCGTTGTCGGGAACGGATGGTGTATATTCGCGATTAACTCATTATGACTTTATTAAGCCCACGCTTGCGCGCGCGTACGTCGTGTCAATCCGCTAAGAACGAGAATTTCGTAAACTTTTCGGTATGTATGTATATATATATATATATATATATATATATCATAGCGAATTCATTCGTCGCGCGTCGGTCGATTTTGCACGGGCAGAAGATCCCGTAATTTCTTTTACTTTATAAGCACAGCGATGGCGCTTGGGATGGTTGAGTTATAAATGGCTTCGATGCGCGCGCGCGATTTTGAATAATGAAACGAGCTTCCGACCGAAAATTGCCTCGGGTATTGTATCATTGATCCCTTTGATATTTAATTACCTACGTATTAATGTATTTATGTGTAATCGATAGCGACGGGAAAATATTCGATCGATTTTACAAGACGAACATTTTTATTTTTAATTCAATTATAATAATCGCGAATTGTATTAATTTTGTTAAATTAATTTTTTAAGTTAAGTTTATTTTTAAGTATTCAAATTTCACGTTTCAAAAGCATATATATATATATATTAGGTGTAGTAAAAAGAAATCCATTATTTTTGCATTAAATTGAAGGTTTTATTTAGTAAGATAGAATGATACGATTTAGGTCAAATATGCACCGTTTTGTTCGATAACTTGTTGCCATTTTGGAGGTAATTTCATAATGCCTCCCTCGTACAAACCCTTGTCCCTATTGTCAAAAAACTGGGACAGTCGATTTTCACAATCTTCTCTTGAGGCGAATTTTTCACCTGCAAAATCATTCGTCATAGACAGGAACAGGTGGTAATCACTTGGTGCCAGGTCCGGACTATAAGGTGGATGCATAAGAACTTTCCAACCAAGCTCCCGGAGCTTCTGGCGAGTCACTATCGATGTATGCGGCCTGGCGTTGTCCTGATGGAACACAATTCCTCTCCTATTGGCCAAAGCTGGCCGTTTCTGGGCGATTGCTTCTTTCAGACGGTCCAATTGTTGCCAGTACAGGTCCGAATTAAGAGTTCGGCCGTAGGGGAGCAGCTCATAGTAGATGATTTCCTGCCAGTCCCACCAAACACACAGCAAAACCTTCCTGACTGTCAATCCTGGCTTGGCCACCGTTTGCGCCGGCTCACCGCGATTTGACCACGACCGTTGTCACTTGACGTTGTCGTAAGTGACCTACTTTTCATCACCAGTAACCATCCTTCAGAATGGAATCGGAATGGATTCAGATGGCTTCAGAAATGGATCGATATTGTTGCGATTCAGCAGCGATTCGCAGATGGAAATTCGGTCCATGAGGTTTCTTTGCGATAACTCGTGTGGCACCCATACATCGAACTTCTTTTTGTATCCAGCCTTATTTAAGTGGTTCCAAATGGTTTTTTGTGCAATGTTTAGCTCCTGGGCAATCGAAACAGTGCTTACGTGACAGTCGGACTCGACGATTTCCATTATTTTATCGACATTTTCAATAATTGGCCTTCCAGAGCGTGGTGCATCTTTGATGCGCGATTTCGTTTTGGCTGTTACAGTATCAGGACCATAAACACTATTCACATTTTCAGCTGCCTGGCTTGCGTTTTCGCGTTTATCGAAGAAAAACTGTAAAATATGGCGTATTTTCTCTTTGTTGGTGTCCATCTTTGACGCGTGCTAAAAAAATACTGAGTCAAGCAATCACAAAACTGTATCAGAAGCTTATTTAGTACAAAATCTTATCTTTCTAACGCCATCTAGTGTAATCCGATCGCACTTTTACAACGGGAGATACAGACTACTAAAGCCATCTATTGGCAAAATAATGGATTACTTTTTACTACACCTTATATATATATATATATATATATATATATATATATATATATATATATATATTCAATCATTCAAGAAATTTACTACATAGTACACACGAATAACGAGCAATAAATTAACCATTTACAAACGCAATTTAAAGCCACCGAAGCGTTACCATCAATCAACATTAAAATTTTTAATAAACATCATTTACGATGCACGTATACACGCAGCCATGGGTTCGCTCATTGTGGCAGTGTTTACGGGATTTCGGTTGCTCCGCAGTATTTTAGCGTCCGCTGAGCTTTTGGTGCGTTCTCGCGCTAGAGTCGACGATAAATTTTAAAGAAAAGTCTTTAAAATATGTGTTTGAAACTCGGAATTCTCATTTTATTTAGGTATATTCTAACGATTTGGCGCCAGCTTTTGTCCGTTAATGCATTCGAATGGTAAATTATTAATTTTACGGTATAGGGTAATGTTTTTGTTATGAAAAAATTTCTTTGGTACTTTAAAATTTTTTTTTTTTAAGATCCAAAGGTAAGAAGTAAAACTTTGGAATTGATAAACAAGCAATGCGAATAAAAAATTTTAGAATTTTAAGTATCAAATTATATTTTATTTTAAGATTTATTCGTTTATTGCCTTCGAATTTAATAAATGTTACAAAAGATTGTTGCAATTATATGTTGATTTAATCCCATGTATGTAGAATCATGCAATAAATTTTATTGAATAATTAATAGATATTAAATTAAAAAAAAAAAAAAAAAAAAAAAAAAATGTTAATATATGATGCGACATTTAAAGTACATCAGAGACGTACATTTTTTTTCTTAAAATAATTGACTTAATATCGCTCGATCTTTTTATTTATCGCTTTAATATAGAAGTAAATCATTTCTTTTATTCCCAGAAAATTCAATTTCCACATCGTTTATTTTACTACAACATACACACACGCGCGCACATTTGCATATACATACATTTACACGTTCGTATAGAATTATATTTTTTTTTATATCGTATTAATATTTCGACGCATTGATTTTTAAAAAAAAATAAACGCAACGCGATTTATTCCCCATGAAATCTCGGACAAACGCTCGCGACGAAAAAAAAAAAAAAAAAAAATAGAAAAAAACAAGAAAAAAAAGAATATTTCGCATGTAGTCCGCTTATAAAATAAAGGATATGCAAAATAAATCATAAAAATGTACGCGCGCGATATTACGGTAAGCTTTTTCCGCCGTTCTAAGACAGCCGAGTAAACGACGAGTCAGTCGTGCCGGGAAAACTCGCTGTTATTTCCGGTCATTGGGTAAACTGGTGTACATTATACCGTGTTTATAATATGCGACTATTCTTCGTGCGCGATTCAACGATTTTATATACGCGTACATAAATATGTAAATATGGCGGGTGCGTGCTTGTACGCGTGTATATAATAATAAATCTTTGTTCTCGCCTTGCGGCTACACAACGGAAAAGCTCGTTTTTATTTCTCAGCTTTAAACTTATACGCCACTTGTAAACTGTTTTTCCTTTTTTTCTTTCTTTCTTTTTTTTTTTTTTTTTTTTATCTTTTCTTTTTTCTTTCTTTCTCCCTCTCACTCTTACGCGCTTTATCTTCAACTATGCAACATTGAAATTTTATCGCAGCAGTTTTTTTTTTTGGACTTTAGAAGCTAAAGTTTGAGAATATTTTTTTTTTTGGTTTTTTTTTTTTTTTTTTTTTAGTTTCGCAAATGTATACGCGCAATTCTTTTTATTGCATGCCTTGTGTGCACATACGATTAATTGTAAAGTTTGTACTTTACTCGAATATCATGGAAGGTAGTTTCGGTATGCGCGCGTATATACAAAGCTTTTGCTTATGCTACGGAAAAATGTATGTATTTTTACGTTTATTTATTTATTTATTTTTTTTTTATGTATGTAAAGGAAAAATGTAAAATTTTATTTTTGCTAATTATGCATTTTTATTTAACTTTTATGTTTAAATTTTTTTTTTTTTTTTTAATTCGATCATTACGTTTACATTAAATTCAATTATAAATTTTATATTACAATTTTATCAAATGTATTCAATTAAATTAATCCTTTTTCAATCAAATTAATCCTTTCATTTTTTTTTTTTTTAATTTTTTTTTTATTACACCAATTTAAATTAATATCCGTGATGCGCACCACCAAAAGTTTCAAAATTAGTTTTATGCGCCCTAAGTTTGAAGACGCGAGGTCATAAATCTACCAATAATTAAACAAGTTTTCATTATACACTAAAAGCTCTTGAAAATTGCTCAAATTTTAAAGTATTCAACCAGGATATTAACCCTTTACAGTAACTTGTAACTTTCAAATTTTATCAAATAATTTAATTTGTATTTAATCTTTTTTCAGAAGATCGTACTCATGCCTTATTACATATAATACCTGTACAATGTCTCTTTTATAATAATTGCCATTTTTAATGATGATTGACAATAATTAAATTGAAATATTAAATTTAATGTGTTTCATGTCGCTGTAAATAAAGGAGAAAATTTTGGACACAATGGGTTATTTATGAGTAAGCGCAGTAACAAACAAGCTATTTGCTTGATGAAAATTTTTATTCGTCAGTTACTTAACGAATAATTTTACGTTTAGATGAAGAAAGTAACGAGATTACATCAATTCAACCTTAAATAATTTAATTATTATTCGTGTTATTGAGGCTGCTCCTATAAATTACTCGTATGTAACTTGGGGTACGCAGTCACGAAAATATTCAGTTGAAGATGTATACATATACTATATCTTGGTTATAAAATAAATATAATATCACGTACTTTTGTATAACGTAATAATTGTATTGTATTTATATTAACGCATTAACAATTCTACTTTTAATGCTAAACATTTAATGCATTAATTATTTTAATAACAATTGTCATTTAATTTTATGTAAAATTATATGATAATATTAATTTTTGTAATTGATATCACGATAAATTTGAATTAATCCATATAATTTGCAAGCTTTACATAAATATAAATATTGATCGTAAACACGATTTTAATCTGTAAGGACGATCACGTTTTATAATTGTATTTTATAACAGTGCGCGCCTTTATATTACTTCTATAAATATAAGAAAAATGAAATAAACTCGAGGTTATCGGAGTAAACGGGAATATCTTCGAACGATGATTACATGTTTCAGACGAAGCTATTTTTTTACGAACCATTTTTTTCAATTAGTTCGGTTAATTTATTTTGTATGAAAATTAAAAAAAAAAAAAAAAATGTATATTTTATTTTTAAAAAAATAATTGAGATCGTTTGCTCGTCTTTACATTTTCAGAGTTTATTCGTTGAATAATAATTTAACGTTTGTACAACAAAATTAAAAAAATTTCTACGGCTTTTATTTTTACTTGTTAATTTATTTCAGTTATAGTATTATATATCACGTTCGGTGTTAATTTACATTTATGACATTATTTGCAGTCAGATGGATTTCAGTTTAATTGAAAAACGATTAAATCTTTTAAAATGTTCTCGTATCGTATGAAATAAAATACTATAATATCGATTAAAATTAAATCACAAATATATATTTTTAATAAGTTAATAAATTTACAAAGATGTACATTATATTAATTTATTAGAAAAATTATCAAATTTTAAAGTACTAAATTTGATTATTGCATCTCTATAATTGATTGAACGAAATTTTTTAAAAAATTTTCTCCATGATGAATAATAATATAATAATATTAAATTTTACATATTAAATAAAATAAAACATAATAATAATGACTATTTACAAAGTTAAATAAAATTCATTAAAAGAAATATTTGTCGCTCACAATTATTCTTACCACATTGTCAACGAATATAAATTTTCGCGGACGCAATCAACTAAAGTTTCACGCCGTAAGCGATCGATCGCTTCCACGTCAAAAGAACGTCCCTCTCTCGCCCTCGCGTTGAAATAAACTCTCGTCACGTCCGCTGCTCGCTTAACCCCGTATACAGTTGTACATGTATTGTGGCGCTTTTATGTGTGCGTGCGCGTGTGTGTGTATATATACATATATATACATTTACGTAACAAAACTTGTTATATATATATATATATATATATATATATATATATATATATATATATCGTATATTACGCGGTGTGGCAGAAAAGTAATGAGACTAGCAACACTGCAAGCGATCTGGCAACGCTGCGCTGTTGCCAAATCGCTTGCACGTCTATCAGTAACCTCCCATAGCTCAGTGCGAATTTCAACTACTTCCGTTAACTGCGTGATTTTTGTGACTGCTATTAATGAAGTTGTCTTTTGGTTGTGCGTCACACAAAATGGAACAGCGATGACAACGCCCCATGTCACACTGTCCTCTCCGTCACAAAACTTTTGACCTCAAAAGGTATTTCTGTGGTTCCCTAGCCCCCCTATTCACCTGACCTCAGTCCCTGTGACTTTTTCCTATTTCCTAAACTGAAAAATGTCTTCAAAGGACGTCATTTCGGGACTTTAGAAAACATTCAAAAGAGTGTAACGGACATGCTGAAGACCATACCGGTTGGAGACATCCAGCGCTGCTACCAAAAGTGGGAACAACGTCTTCATCGATGTGTGGCTGCCCAAGGGAACTACTATCAAGGGGATAACATTGATGTTTGAAAAAAATAAAAACTTTGATAAATAAAAAATCAGCCTCGTTACTTTTCTGCCACACCTCGTACTCGCGAAGCTACATAAGTTCTGTATTATCGTCGGCTGCGGAAAATTTTACAACCGACCGTTAAAGTTAAAGGTTTACTCCGAGTCTGAGTAAAGTGGCTTTTCACGCGCTCCGATATGTATCCGTTGGTTAGCTGCTCCGATTAATAAATCGATACGACTTTTATATACCGTCGATACAGTGCGTATACACCTTTGCGATCGAACGATTTCGACCGGTGCGAATAAAATCGATCGGTTTACTCGGAGCGGTGCGACTTATACTTTTAAATTACAATTTCCTGCTTGAGGAGGTAAATTGACTTGTATTCTCGCCACTTGCTCGTTTGATTGCATTGGTATTGTGTTCGAGAGAGAGAGAGAGAGAGAGAGAGAATAAGAGAGAGAGAGAGAGAATGAGAGAATGAGAGAATGAGAGAGAGAGAGAGTATTGAAGTTTCAAGAGGAGGTAAATTAAAGGAGAAATGTGTCAAAGTTTTTATGAAAAGTCATTTAGAATTTATTGGATACAAAATTTTCTTTACCGTATAGTGAACGAAAAAAAGATTTTATTTCATTTTAACCAAAGAATTGAATAATTTTATTTTTGCACAAAAAAGATTATCAACATATCTTTGTATAATCCATCAATGAAATTTTAAAATAATTAAGATAGAAATTTTATTAATTAGATGTGAAATTTTAATTTTGATAATAAAAGTGGATAAAGAAAGAATAATGACATTATACGATTTGGATGTCGAGATGAATAGCTTCTTTAATTATTAATTTAAAGTGACGTGTATATATATATATATATATATATATATATATATATATATATATTACGTAAAATAATTTTCCTCTCCGAATACACTGATTCAGCGTAGAGAGAACGCTCCAGCTCAATTATGCTAACTGCAAATTGCAACCGAAGGAGAAAATGAAAAAAAATGCTGGAGCGCTCGCTTAAAGCGTGAATTCATTGAATAATTAACGTTTAAGGCGTTCAAAAAAAAAAAAAAAAAAAAAAATCGCAAGTTTATATTCGTTTTACCGGGTTTTATATGTGTATTTCTCGACGTTGCTGGAAAATTAGATCTTACTGTAAAAATAGAGGATTACCCGGGCGAAAAGACGATAGGAATAGATTCGTTGTGAGAATGTTTTTAGAACGTTATATCGAGTATCCTGCGCGTCGAATTATCATCCTATGTTGTGCAAATTTTTGTTCGCATTTACCTATATGATGTTTGTTTATTTTTAATGAATTTATTGGCATTAAAAATTTTTAAATTAACATTTCGAGTAAACGTATATTAAACGTATATTAAACATGATAAATGTAAATAATCAATTTGATTTAATATTTTTGTTCTATGTTTTAGTATAGATGGTTAAATAAAACGAAAAAAAAAGATAAAGCACAAAATTTAATATCGGCCAAATAGTATAGCCTAATGCGAATAAAGAAAATAAAAAAAAAAAAAAAAAGTTGATAACTTTATGCATCATATCACAAAGAACGTCGGGTTGTAAAAGAAAACAATAAAGTACAAAATATACCAGCATCCATTCGAATAAGTCAATTCCATGTAAAATATGAGTTAGAAGTTAACATCCATTGTTGGAAGAAAATACGGGAGCGATATAAAGTAAGAATTACACTCGACGATCCTCCAGAGAATATCTACATAAACATTCAAAGAACAAGTCGAAATAGAGAGAGAGAGAGAGAGAGAGAGAGAGAGAGAGAGAGAGAGAGAGAGAAAGGCAAAGAACTTGCAATAAGACTTGCCTTACCGCGAATGTACTGTAAACCCGTCGTTCGGAAAATAGACAAGAATAATACGAGGAGTTAAAGATAGCTCTATTCGTACTTTGTAAAGAAAACATACCGAAAGCGTCTTGTCGATATATCCGAGAGCGTAATTTTTCTTCTTGCGAGTCGTAAAGCTGTGATGAGGAACGCGTGAAGTACGACTCGTGACAATTGACGAGCGGAAATACTTGCGTTTGAAATATACGGGAAAAAATAAATCTTGCGCTTAAAAGACGAAAATTTGTTAAAAGTGGAGCAATTTTTGGAATTTGTTTTAGAATATTTTTTTGAGATTTTAAACGATATTTGTATGAAAAAATATGAAGGTAAATTGAAAGTTTCAAGTGCATAATTATAAGAATACAAGTGACGTTTCTAATGCGCAAGATAGAGATTTATTACAGAATTTAATAAGATGAAATTTTGATAAATATTTTACGAAGGATGTGAAAATGAGAGTACATGTTTGACTTTAAAGAAAAAAGTTAATTACGAAGTAAGAAGAACGATTCGAGGATGTTATATATACCAAAGTCAAAATAAAATGTAATTTATATTTAAATCAATTGTCAGTTAGAATTTTCATGGGCATACATTTTTACTAAATATTTAATTTTCACTAAATATTTTAATTAAAGATAATGTAATGTTTCACTAAATATTTTAATTAAAGAGAATGTAATAAGGAAGCAATTAAATTAGAAGAAAAAAAAAAAAAAGAAAAAAAAAAAGGATAAATAAAGTTCTAACATTATTTGAACGGCAATATTTACCGCGAATGATAATAAAGCACGAGAAACAGCAAAAGTAAATAACAATAACAAATCGAAGTAATTCATAGAATGCAATGTTTATAAATGCGTAAAATTTAGTCTAAAAAAAAATTAATTTTTTTGATACATTGTTGTTATTCGTAGAGAAAAAGGTTTAGATTAAAGGCCAGAAAAAGTGTGAGAAAGCGAGTTGTGTAGTAAACAAAAAAGTTTGAAAGTTTGAAATAAAGAGAGGTAAGGAGAGAAAAGATTAAAATGTTTCAATCCGTATTTTGACAATTCTTCTTATGGGTATTTTTTTTTTTATAAATGTGCTTTGACAAATTGCAAACGATTTGTAAGATAAATAACGGCGTAATAGCGTACGAAGAGAATCTTAAGTAGAGAGAGGCTTGGAATAAAAAAAAATTAAGAAAACTGCTTAGCGATTGCAAGGGGTCTAAACATTTTCAAACTAAGGCTTTTAGATAGGTGAAACGACAAGGATTAATAATTCTCTTTATTTCGTATCTTTGCCGAGAAGTTGCCGTAGCGCAACGAAAAAGTTGCTCTCTATCTTTTCACGAATTAGTTTATTATACACCGATCGATATCAACGATAGACAGAAATGGTCGATTTTTTCTTTCCTGTCTAGTTTGCTATATACGTGTGAGAGAGTCTCGATGATTGGTTATCGAAGCTTAAATTACATTAGAATCATTAACAGCTTACCTTAACTTTCAGAAAAAAGATTATTTTTTTTTACGTAATGCGTACATCTTGTGTACCCATGAGAATCGAATACTGTATCGAATATCGTCGCCTTAATTAAAAATTAATACGATGACATTACGTGCGATCTGTATGAAAAGGTCGACAACGTATGAAAGCGAGATACGCGTATTATTTACTTTTGTTTTTTTCTCTGACCAAGCCGGTGCTGGAACTCGGTTAAGGGTGTGATTAATCAGTCCTTTGATGACACACGTAATTATCGGATAATCTAGCGATCAACCGTCGATATTTAACAGTGAATCATGATAGATTGTAAGCGATCAAACGACGGAAGTGTAATGATGGTGTATTAATATGCACGAGTTGTTTTGCGAGTCGCAAATAAAAGAAATCAAAATCGATCTTGATTTAAACTTGTAAAACGTACATTTTTAATATTTTTTTTTTCTCTTAATCAACATTCATATGTTTCAAATAAGCCGATATGTATGATTATTAAAAATTGAAATTTTTATCGATAAATTTAAATTCAGATAATAAAATAATCAAATTTTTTTATGGTTAAGAATAAGAAAATTATTTATATATTTATACGAGAATTGGATCAAATCAATTTTAAAACGTGTCTTCTAAGATATATATATATATATAGTATATAAAGATTTTCTAATAAACATTGATTTTAATCTTTATTTCTAATGCAATTTTTTACAATCTTTAAAAATATTTCTCGAACAATTTTAATATTTTCGTAATTTTACGTTTTCGTTCCTTTTTATGAAATCGCTAAAATTGTAAATTTTTATATCTTATCTGTATTTTCGTCAATTCAGCTAAAAACAAATCTCGAATAATCTATAAATTAAATTCAATCGTATAAGAGGAATAAAACTTATATATTTATTAAAAAAAAAAAAAAAAATCTTTATAAATTCGATCGTTTAAAAGCGGAATAATGTTACAGGATAAATTTACGGTAAATTACAAAATACGACGATTCGAATGGTTTTCAATTTTACGAAATCCGCCAGAGTCCGCATAAAAATCGAACGTTTGAGTCGAGTACTTATTAGGAGAGGGGGATATTTTCCTGGAATGTTCCGCTTCATTGCTACGTACTCCATCATCGTAATTTTCGATTAATACGGTCGTCATATTTTTATATATATATATATATATATATATCGCATAGTCGTCATTCGTTGGACAGGAAACAAAAAAAATTAAAGTTAATTTCGATCATTACGATATGGTTATGGTTTTTTTCCGAGGCTCTTATTTACGTTATTGTATTCTCATTGTTTTATTTATTTATTTTTTTTTTATTTTGTCACTATTCACTTAGTATTTTTTTTTTCTTTACAAGAAGAAAAAATTTTTTATTTACATAGTATGATGGTTTTGATGTTGAATGATGATTGTGTTTAAATTTATTTATTTATGCGATTTCATAAATGATATTTAATATAGCCGTTGAATGCTAAAAAATAAGAGTTTAAATTGACATAACTAATCTGTTATTCTTACACAGTTGAAAGAAAAATAATTCAAAACATTTTCACATTGCATTATTTCAACTGCACCAACACAACTACTTTAAAAAAAACAAAAAAAAACAAAACAAAACAAAACAAAAAAAAAAAAAAAGAAGTAAAAAGATAACAATAATCTGCATAGCTTTTGAAATTAAATGAAAAGTGCACAGTACTCGATAAAAGCACCGATAAAATCGAAAGTAATTAATTCGTGCGACGATACATCCCGAATGAATATACCATACCGTCAATTCGCGCTCCATTGTGCATCCCTACAGCCACTCGTATTTTTATTCTGCGCTTTCAAAACTTCATCAGCGTTCGAGGCTTATGAAGTTCTCGAGGCTTTTTCTTCTTCTCCGTTCCGCGTACGTATTATAAACGTATACCGTCGTACCCATGTAACGAAATGAAAAAATATGTATACAAGAACTTATGTATGCATATGTACGTGTGCGCGTGAGCACGCGCGTTTGTAGTTTACTTCACTACGTGCTCGTCACTTCCAATTAACTTCGCAGACTGAGATAGCGCACCGTCGAGAAGCGCAACGTTATGAAAAACGAGTTGAAAGCCCTCTGAGCGTTACGCTGTAGCTTTTCCGAGCTTTTAAGAAAATATATAAGTGTTCCGACGGTGAATGTAAGAATCTTTCGAAGGTACGTTTCGATGGAATGTTCTTTGTAATGTTTATTATGATGTTTCTGTCGCTGCTTGATATTATTTCGTTAAAAATTTTGTTTTTTTTTTTCTCAACGATATCTTGATTGTTCAGCTGGATTATTTTATTTTAAAATATTCTTTGTCTAAAGCAATTAGTTTTGTTTCTTGTTATCTTCGTACATTCACGATGAATAGAAAGTTCTTTGAATTAAGTTTATCCGTCGATAAAATAAAAGATTTATTTGGACAAAAACTAAAAAAAAAAAAAAATTTTTCACCTTGTGAGTAGCCTACAAATTGTGCACGAATGGACAGACAAGCTTTGATAAAAGAAAAAAAAACCCTTCTTTATCAATATTCGATGTCATATGAATTTTCACGTATAGGCATGTAGTTGTTGCCGTATTTTTTTTCTTTTCTTTTTTTTTTTTTTTTTTTTTTACCACTACAGCCACAAAAGTAAACATACAAAAATTTGAAAATAGATAAGCAAGAAATATAATTTTTGTGGAAGTGAGATAGCGATTAAAATTTTTCATTTTGAGTAAGAGAATTGGATTAAACTTTTTAGATATCTTGTGATCGTGAAATGTTTTAAACTTTTTCGAAAATTTATTAAAATTCAAGATTAATATTATTATTATTATTATTATTATTATTATTATTATTATTGTTATTATTATTGTCATTTAATTAGTCAATTAACATAATATTTTTGTTATTATTTAATTTTTTTGTAAACATTTAATCGTTAAATTTCTTTGAAAAGATTTTTATATTTTTATATATTTTATATGTTGACATTCATTTAATTAAAAAATTTTAAAATGAACACACTATAAAGAATTCCTTTGAAAAGATTTTTATATATGTTGACATTCATTTAATTAAAAAATTTGAAAATGAACACGCTATAAAGAAGCCAAAATAATTTATAATCTATAAATATAAGAAAGTACCTTGTATTAAAAAAAAATATTTGAAATTGAATTCTTTTCCTTCATTTATAAATTATTATTGTTACATAACGATTACATAACTTATCCACCGAGAAGTATTGAAGCTAACGTTATTAGGTTATTCTGAAACTATATGTTAATTATAATTCGCTGACTAAGATCCACCCTAAATCATAAACTGCACGAATCTGCAAATGATCTTGTGTCACTTTATAGTTATTTATGTATACAATGTTGCATCGATTAAACATAAACCTGTAACGTTATAAGTTTTCAGTTGCGTGCACATAATATTTTATTCTTAAATATTTTATGTTAAAGAAATTAATTTTACGTAAATGTTAATGTCTTTTAATTGCAAAATGAAAAGTAATTATAATATTACGAGAATTCAATAGATAATTAAATAATAAAATTAATATGCGACCATGTTATACATTTTTGTTCATTATCAATTTAAAAAATTTTACTTTGCGCATGATTGAAGTGTCGGATGCAATAAGGGGATTTACGCTCGATAAACGCGTAAAAGTAAAATTGTCCAGACGATGAAATTTTTAAAATGGACAAATTAATTTTTAAAAAATACTGACTTGCAGGGAATTAAAAGGCGAATTTTTTCCTGAAAGGAATTTTTCATCATTTGATTTTTTCTTTTTCAAAAAAAAAAAAAAAAAAAAAAAAATTAATAACCAAAAATGTTTTATCAAAAATTTTATCGATTTTTCATAGCTTTTAAAAACATAAACTGCTGTAAATAGTGTCAAATATTTTTTTAATTATTTTAAATTTAGCAGAAATGCACACAATACTTTAGCGTTGCCTATAGATTAATTAAAAATTCGATAAATAATTTTTGTTAATAATAATTTAATTTCAAGTACGTAACTCTCGTAAATTACATTTTTTTTTAGCTTCAACGAGAAAAAGTATCGAGGGAAGTTCAAGCTGCAAAAAACTTCTAGCGAGACATTTGTTCCTCTGAATTTGAAAAAGTTTTTTAAAAATTTGAAATTGGTATAAAAATAAATGGCTAAGATAGAGCGATGTTAAAAAAGACGCGTGTCAGCGGCGACGGCAAGAGCTGGCGCGGTGTGGGCTTAGTATGCATCACAAACGTTTTTCTTAGTTTACTTGACGATTGTAAAAGTTAATGAATTATTATTTTTCATATATATGTATGTATATTTTACACGCACGTTTCTTTATAATAATAATCATGTCAAATTTTAGTCAAATCGATTAAATAAAACAATATAAACAACGTGTTAAGTATGATAATTATTTTATTGCAATTTTCTTTTTTGTATTTTTTCTCGTTATATATTCTCGTTAAGCATTATGTGCATTTCTGCCAAGTTTTTAAAAGTTTCAGCGATGTTTGACAAAATTTACAGCAGTTTATGTTGTAAAAAGCTATTAAAAATCGATAAAATTTTTTATAAAAAAGTTTTGATTTTTTTAATTTTTAATTTTCTTTTCGAATAGAAAAAAATCAAATGATGAAAAATTCTTTTGGGAAAAAATTCGACTTTTAATCCCCTGCAAGCCAGTATTTTTTTATAAACTGATCTGTCAATTTTGAAAATTTCATCGTCTGGACAATACTTTTACGCGTTTTCAAGCGTAAATCCCCTTATTGCATCCGGCCCTTTTATTCGGCCCTTCAATTACAGTTATGATCTAAAGAAATAAAACTGTAATTTGCATAATAAATCTTGTTTTTTTTTCTTCTATAATATTAATAATATTTACTATAATAATATTAAATTTTTTCTGTAAATTAATACCCTCACAAATTTGAAAATAGTTCGATCAATATAAATTGATTCATTGTCAATATTCAGTATCAAATAAATCAGAGATCGATTGCAATGTAAACTAATGATCGATTGACTGTGTATTTTTCGTTTTGCTCTTCATTTCGTAAAATAATAAATTATTAACTAAATCGTTTTATAAAAAATATAAAAATTTCAAATTAACTTTATTACAGAAAAAATTTCCATTTATTTTTACTTTGAGTATTTTTAATTAACGTTCGTTATTTAATGAAAATAAAGCTTTATGACTTTTAAATTAACTATCGCATCAAAAGTTTTTTAGCTTTCAAATAAACATTCTAGCATTTAAAATTATTCTTCTACTTTAAAGAAGTTTTAGTAGCAATAAAGTAGAAATTAAGTAGAAATAAAGAAAGAAAGAGAAATTATTTATGATGAAAATACTTACTATGAATATAATGAAATACGCATTAATTACAATATAACTAAAATAAAAAAAGGCTTGAATATATACTATTATAAATTTTTATTATATTTTAATAGAATTTTCATAACATTGTTAATCGTTTATTTGTATTGTTTCAAATTCAAAGTTTATTTGAAACACTAGCTTATAATACCAAGTATTAATTTTTATTGAAAAATTAATGTTAAAAAAAATTTTACAATCAAACAAAGATTCTTATAATTTAATTGAGTTATTGTTAAATAAATTAAATTAAAAAATATTATTTTAAATGGAAGATGATTGAATAAAATTGTTTAATACACATTAAGGCATGAGAATTATTTCGAATGTTTATTTATAAATATAGTTATCTTATTTTTATCAAATAAAATAGAATTAAAAATAAATTTCAATTTGATTAAACAATGGCTGGAAATTAAATTACATGGCGATCAAAGAGAAAAAAATGTATAAGTTATCGTTAAAGCTAATAAAAATCTAAAGGAATAAAAAAGGATTTACAAAGGGTTGGAATACTCGTGAAACTTGAATTTTTAAATAAGATTAACCGAAAATACGGATTTATTTTAAGAACCTAAGATTATTCCGTCAGGTTTTCTATGCTCCGACTGTCGATTCGAATTGTGAATCGATAATAAAAAATTTTTTTTTGTTTTATAGAATTTCAAACAATAACGTTTGAACAAAACTTAATATTTGTATTCAAACATCGTTAATTCGCTTTTTCTTTCTATTATCATTACAAAACTTTTAAATACATTGTACCTGCTTACTTTTTTCCTTTATTTTTTACAGTCGCATAATGAAAGAAAAAAAAAAAAAAAAAGAAAGAAAATGAAAAGAAATTTTTATAAATAAAGAGAAGATACGTCGAAAGACGAAAGAACTCAAGAGTTCTTACTATTTGCTATTAGCGTAGTAAGAGAAAAAATTTCGTCGTAACGGAAAGGTCCTTTGGCGCTTCAGTCATAAACGCGAGTAACGTTAAAGGAGTATAAAGCGTAAAGTATGTACGAAATGCCGGCTGGTACGCGTGTCGTGTGTCTCGCCTTTTTGTATAAAAACTTGTAAATTCTGTTTAAGTTTATCTCTGTGTTTGAGCGTGAAATTTTCAAGTTGTTATTATTTTTGTATATTTTTATTACCGAGTAGACACATGTTTAATTCGTATTATATCGTTTGAATGAAACAAAATAAATAAACAGTTTAATTGACTGAATTAAAGTAATAAAATAGCATTCATCAAAATAATTGAATTAAATATCAAAATAAAAAAATTTAATCGATAGATTGTTTGAAACTATCTTAAAACTTATTACTCGAATAATTATCATCTCTATTTCTAGTTGTCGTATAAACTGTTTTCGCGTTATTAGAATTTCAATTAAAATTTGAAAAATTTACTATACATTATTTTCAGTTCAGTGAACAGTATATTCCAATGGTATACCTTAAGCGGCACGAAAATTTGCCGTCGAGTTGAAAAGAATCGTAACCTACACTTTGTGAAATTGTATTTTAAAAATATTTTCATCGCAATAATAAAAAGTTCTCGAGTATGGAGTTTATACGACGATCAGTTTTCGGAATTGTTTGGTTTGTCGGTTTTTTGCGACAAAAGTCATTATCCTACGGTGCTTACATGTACATTTTGCATTGCGATGTAAATTTAAGTTAACATTTAAGGTGTTTTTAAGATGACACATTAATTTCTATCATCGAAAATAAAATTTAAAAATGCCATTGAAAATGTAAGTTTGATTATCTTTTTCATTTTAATATAATAATATATTTATATTTTTATTAATTTATGTGTATTCCCAAAATGTGTATTTTAAAAATAAAAAAATAATAATGTCAAATGTTAATCTATCTACGATGACATTTATTTTTTTCAAATGAACTTTAAAAATATAAAATTTATAATAAAATATCAAAGGCGCAAAAACTTTTTGACAAGTAGGTTTACAAGAAAAGATAAAATAAAAAATTATACCCAAAAAACTTTTCAAAAAATAAAACATTATTTCCATTCAATAAAAAATTCATAACACCATGTAAAAAGGCAAAATTTCGCCGTTTAAGAAAGCAAAAAGAACGTTAACCGAGCACTATACACACACACACATATCGTCAACGAGGTGTTTACAAAACTTACCACGGTATAAGCGGCGCAGGCGAAACTGCCACGGCGTACCGAGCGCCAGCAGCAACAGGATTGTATTATCGCCATGGTATCCGAGCGATTGCGTTGTATCGGAGAAACGCTGGACCATGGACCAGTCGACGACGGCTAACTCATCGCGCGAACTTTCATCCTTTGACCGTAAAGATAAAAAGGCTGGAAATCAAGGGTCGTTCATTGACTTTGGTTTTCGCACCTTTAACGATTTTTTTTTTTCTTTCTTTTTTCTTTTATTTTTCTTTTACACCAAGCGATTGTCCTATCGTTTATCTTCGTCTTTAAATATGTAAATTTTCATCTCAGCGAGCGCTCGATGTACGCAACGACGTATCGATACATCCCCTTGCTCGCGCGCGTTGCTCGGGAGCACGAGACGCTCGGGAGCCGACTGTCGGTGTTTTCCTCGTGTCCGATGTTACTACTGAGAGAGCCGCGTGCACAGATCGAGTCTATATACATTAGCTCGCTTACGAGGGAAAGAGACGGGGGCGCACGCCTGCGCGCTCTCACCAGCGAGTCTCGGGGTGTCGAGAGAATAATAACGGCTGGATTAGGGAGAATTCTCCATCTTATTCTCATTCATTTTATTTTTCTTTTCTTTCGGGATTCGCTCTTACCGTATGCTTGCTTTCTTTTTTTTTTTTGTTTTTTTTTTTTTTTTGCTCAAAAAGTTTGAAGCAATTCAACGTGCACGGAAAATAGTTACGAGAGATAAAGTTTAAGCGTATTAATCGTAGCTTGGAATGCGTTTCGTTAAAGATGCTTTCTTTTTACCTCTCTTTCGTTTTCTTATTCGATAATTTCTAATCTAATGAAAGTCATAGCTTGTATCTTACTAAGAATAAAAAAATATATCAGTAATAACTATGAACAATTGCAAATCACTTATTGAAATTCAATTTTTATCCATTAAACAAATACATTTCAAATCAGCGCATTTAACGAATTCAATAGAATCTAAATTTCACTCAAGATTAATCTATATATATATATATATATATATATATATATATATATATATATATTCAGCTTGTGATTCCTAAAAGCGTGGACTAATCAAGTACATCGTTATGAAGCTACATCTCACTCTCCCGGAGTTAAGTAATAATCCTTAAACAACATAATTTAATTCACACATAAAATCAACAGCTTATTCTTGTATCGGTCGTTATCTTATTCTTATATCATCGCTCGTCGTAAGCTTATTCTTATAACAGTTAAATTTTATTGTTGCGAGTTAGAAACAGTATTAATGTAATATCGATCGATAAAATCTCTTTAATGCAATTACATCGAATTTTCGATCAATCAGTCACGATAATATGTTAATTTATTCACAATAATTTTGCGAACAAGTTAATAAGTGTCCATGTGTGAGGTTGATTTTTCATTAATATTTTAAAAGGTATTTTATTATAATACTTTTAAAATTAAAGCTGAATTTAATTTTAAAACCAATTACGTATTTAACCAATAACCGAGAAAATTTATGATGTGAACAAGAGTGACTTCATATTAAAATTTTTTGGAAATTTAATTTTCCATTCTGAGCTTGGAATAGATTTGAAAATGAACATTTTTTTTCCACGTATACTACTTGTCAAAGAAAAAAAAAAAAAAAAATTGCCATTACGCGAGTGTTATTTGCGTTTTATTTTAACGCTTGCAAGTATTATCAAAACACACGTGACTTCTCCTTTTATTCAACATGTAAATTCATCTTAGATTTCGTATCAAAATTTTTAAAGCGAAACCGAAACGAGGGAGAAATACTATATGTCTTCGATTTAATCGGTAGCAATCATCGGAGAAATCATAATGTTTTTATTTTAAATATGCAATAAAACTTGAGCTTTTTCTCCTGCTCGCGCATTTATTTCCTTTCGCCATCGCTTAAAACGGCGGATTATGCCATCGTCGTCTTCTATTTACATTTACCTTCGGCAACGTATATCCCCCTCTATATTTATCATCTCGTGCGCGATGGCGCGTCACTTTGCGAGTATAATTGATCGATCAAGATTAATCCAAGGAGACGCGCGCGCGTAGCTTTCGCTTAAGTATATGGATTAAGGTTGGCAGAAAATTAGGTTTCGCGGAGTATATTATTATTCCCTTTTAGTTTATTTTCATGCGCGTATGGTTTTCTCGTCCTCGTGCGTAACTTTGACGCACTCGTGTGTGACGATGTAGAAATGCATTCGTCATGGCAGATACATATGTACATGAGAAAATAGACGCTGGGATAGATCCGAATGGTCCATTGGGATTTTCGAAAAGTGCTTTTCTGAGATTCTAAGATAATTAAACGTATGATAATTTCGACGAATTTTCAAGTGACTATGTCTTTGCTTATTCTTTAAACTCGCTGTGTATATGTTAGTGTATAGATTTGAATGTCGGACTTTTCAAATATTATAATAAAAAATAAAAAAAAAAAGGTAAAGTAGGACTTTTATAACTATGAAATTAAATCAACGACGATAATTTTGAAATGAGTTTTAGAGTTAAAAAAAAGAATAGAAAAATAAAAATAAAAAAAAAAAAAAAAAAAAAGAGTTCGCGTAAGAATGAATAATATATGTCAGATATGAAGTTAATTATTTGAAATTTTTAATACTAAGCGTTAAATGTTTTTAAAAAATTTTATAATATTTGTAAATAAATCATTCACTATTTATAAGTCAATTATTTTTATAATTATTATATTTTTTTTTTTTCAAGTGTACTCATCTGTATTTACAATCCTTGTTTAATGAATTTTTATATGAAAAAAGCAATAAAAACGCCATTACGAGCTAAAAAAGATGATAGAAGTATAAATAATAAAAAAAATTTTTTTTATAATACTGCTGAACTCTTTAAATAAATTTAAAAAAAATTTCATGAATAAAATCTCAACAACAACAACAGAACATCAAATCGTCAAATAAAGCGCTAGTTTCGAATATCTGTTGCATTTGACATATAAATCTCATTCGGTGTCAGATATCAAAGAATCACGATTGTCGATATCGGTATCTAAAAGCTGTGCACATTTAACGCCGCTTGTATCGGCATCGCATTTTATCGATATTTAATTGTTTTTTTAACGCATGAGAAATTAGAAAATCGTTGAAAATTGTCGTAGCTACGGTTAATCATTGTACTCGTGCGTAAATTCTATAGGAACAGAATATTATGTGGTCTGAATTTGCTCTGTCTCTTTCTCTTTCTCTCTCTCTCTCTCTCTCGCTTTCTGCGTTGAAAGATGACATTGATTTTTAATTAATGATCGTGGGGTAATGAGTTTTGTAGGTTAAAGGTTATCGACGGGTTTCAAATTATTTGCGGTTAATTTGCGGTTCGGTAAATAAATTTCCCTGCGGTCGTCCTCTCGATGAATTTTCGGTTTTAATTTTTTATTTCGTAAATGCGAAACAATTAACGGAATAGTGGATATTTGCTCGTTAAATAATCGTTTGATTTTGTTTTTTTTTTTTCGAAGTACATATTGTTAAAAATGGTTTCAAAATAAATTAAAATTAGAGGATGTTTTGAAAATAATATAAATTATGAATTTTAAAAGTTAAATTTTTGGAGAGACAATGTAAAAGCCAAAGTCGGAGAGATGAGCAGTAGAATTCGGTAAAAGGCTGCGAGCATTAGCGGTAGGTCGAAACTATTGTTATCGGCGTGACTTAAATAAATAACAAGAATCTTACGTCGATAACGAGACATTTTAAACAGAATAAGATATTTATATGCGAGCGACGATAATAAAGCAATTGGAGTGATTTGTAATAATTGTAAAACGGATATATAAAAGACTTGTAAAATTGTTTTTAAAAGCGGAAGCGAACAGGAAGAGTACCGGTATTGGAATTGCTCGTTAATTCGACGCATAAGATCCGAGGCAGTCTCTTAGTGCACGGGCATACCCGTAGCCTAGAAGCTAGATGTGCTCGTAGGATGCTTCGGCATCCTCGAGGCCGTGAACCTCGTCCGGAAAACTTTAAATTTTCTCAGTGACGT
Source organism: Chalcis sispes (assembly GCA_949987625.1). NCBI lineage: Eukaryota > Metazoa > Arthropoda > Insecta > Hymenoptera > Chalcididae > Chalcis > Chalcis sispes. Next base: position 15,043,702 of record OX465095.1, on the reverse strand, counting down.
TGGTGCGTGCACGACAAGAGAAATCAAACCGGGGCTGCGAGGCTGCGAGACAGCGCCGAAGATTCAGCGAAGAAGGTGTGTAGAGAGAGAGAGAGAGAGAGAGACAGAGAGAAAGAGAGCGGGAAATTTTGAGCGTAAGGGGAAAAACAATAAAAGGGAGCGCGATAATGTACTCCGGCTCACTCTCAATTCTCGCTTTCGCTTGAAAGGTACTTGTAATTCGTTGTTGAACGAAAATAAAATAAGTTTCCTTTTGTTTATCAAAATAAAATTCAATCGTTTCTTCTTTTTTTTTCGATTCGCAAATTTATCTGATTATTTAATTTAATTTTCCTCAAAAACAAATGTTGCGGTATGACTAAGAATATTTAAATTGTTCTAGTAGTTTTAATAGATTAATATTTTAAAAGTTTTCATATAACAGAAATAGATTAAGTAATTTTTAAAAATTTTCATAATTCAATATGATTTCCTAGAATATCTTCTTACCTAATTTAATTTTTTAAATTCATTCATTTTTTTTCATAGTTTTTGTCGTTTGTGTTATAGATTTCTCAAAGTGTGTCGACTAAAAATACTTTGAGCTTACAAAATCTAAGAATTTTTTGATTTTTCTATCAATAATCAATTGAATTTAACTATGAAATAAAATTGTCCGTATAAAAATACGCAATCTAATAAAAAATGGCTCAAAGTGAAAAATCATTAAAAAAATCATGGCACACACAGCAGCCAATTCTTTTTTGTTTGAAATTCGATAAAAAAAATTCGCTGTTAATAAATCAAGCATACACTTGCATTCCTTCATAAAAATACGAAAGCTCAATACATATATATATATATATATATAAACGAGAAAAAAAGAAAGTAAAAATAATAAAAAAATGTACTGCATAGAATTGCTTCAAAGGGAATTTGTAAAACGTTGAATAGTCGACTGCTGAAATATATGTGCTTGTTGCTCTCGTTTATAGAATATCTCGGTTTCTATCTTCGGCTGGACTTCTTGCAATCAGAAGTTAGACGGGGATTGATATAGGATTCGCCTCGAGAAAATTTTCTCCAGATTCTCTTTTATTCTCGACTGACTCGTATTATTAATAATTCACGCGCTCTAGTTTTGTATAAATTTTCGAGCAACCTGTAGCCACGAAGGATCAAGGTTTTTTTTTTTCTTCGCGTGGAAATAGAATGTAATGGCTTTCGTAGGAAGAATCGAGATACGAAATGGAAACGGTGATTCATCGTTCTGAATAATTTGAATTTTTGCTTTCTTTTTAAATTACACTATTGATATTCTTTTTAAATTACATTATTGATATGCAAAATATCATATAAAAAAAATGAAAAATTATACGGTATCCCTTTTTATGAACGTTTCTATATAATTTTTTACTTTTACATTTTTTTTTCTGAATTTTCATACAACAAAATTTTATTATCAAATTATTTTCAACGGACGCCCAATTCATTTATACTAAAGAATTTTTAATAATTATTATTCGTAAAGATCGGAACGAAAAAAGACCGATAAATTATAATGAATATTAAATTATCTTTGCCATTAAACTCTAGCTATTTGATTGATCAACGAGTAGATTCTTTCTACTTCAACGGCATTTCAGTAGTTTATAGTAACGAAATAAATTTTTGATTAAAATTATTTTTCATATAATAATTGGCAAAAGTTTTTTGACATTTTTTATAAAACGGTGAATATGTTAAACTTTATTTATTGTTTGATAATATATGTCTATGTAATTTGAACGTCTGACCAAACTTGGTCAATTTCACTTCGTTTATTCGCAGATACATATATATGGTACTTTAATTTTATTTTTACTATTACTTTTGAAATTATTATCATATTTTTTCATAATTAATTAATTTTTATCGTGACGCAATTTTTCCTCTACATTCATATATGATATTTATCTTTAAATCATCACATTTCCTGTATCTTATTCTTTATTAACGAGAAAAATATAATTCAACAAAAAATTTCTTAACTCGTTTTCTTGATGTATATATCCATAAATAATTTATTGAAAACTTTCTATTCACGATTTAATATTTTTCAATGAAACTTTTCATTCAATTTTTTAGCGCTTTATTTATTTCATTTTATAACAAAAAAAAGTTATTGTAAACGAAAAGGAATAAAAATCAGAAGATAAATAAATTAGATATGGAAAGCTGTTAGCTCATTAGCGCATTAAAGAAAATATTCTTTTAGTTTTTAATCCAACTGCATAATCTCGGCAAAATCCGAAGTGCTCTTTAAGAACAGTTCTTCGCGCGCGCAAGAAATCTTCTTGAATTTTTCAGTTGTTGCGCTTTATGCGCACGTATTTACGTATGGTTTAATCGACGCAATTTTTACGTATTTATACGCATTGACACTGCGGTTTTTTTTAACTATAATATCTGAGAAAACGATCATATTTTCTCTATAACTGTATTGCAGACATGGAATCTGATTCTGTTCATTCGTTTCTGTTTGTATTTCGTTTTATTTTATTTCTGAGTTATTTTATAATTCATTAGAGAATTTATTTGTATATTTTATATACATATATTTTTTTTTTTTTTTGAATTGTGGAGGAAGTTGCGGAGAAACCGAAAGCAATTATTGCCAACTTAACCAAGAAATAGAAAAAGAAATGAAAAGAATTCTCATTAAGAGACGTTAACCCGCTAATTTTTATCCGAGTAATGTCTATTGATAAACATTAAGCTTTTTACATACTTTGCTCTTTAATAACTGTATAAGAAAAAATTTTATCGACGTTGCATTCATAAATTTTTATTCGTTATACATTTAGGATAAATAAAATCTTTAAAATCTCGGCAACTGCGAAATTTAAATAATCAGAATATGTAGAATACTACGGATGGTATTATACAAGAGCTTGAGAAATACGAAGAAAACAGTTTTAGTCATAGGAAAACGGTATGAGATTGCCGTTGAATTTGAAAATATATTATTTAAAATAGTAGGGCAGCTCACAAGATATTAAAAAGAAAATCAAATGAGAAAAGTTTACTAGGTATAATAGATCTGAGAGAAAATGGGAGGATTATATTGAATTGGATCTATGAGAGATAGTACATATATAGATAAATACTGTATGCGTTGGTATATTGTCAACTTATGCGATTCTCGAGTTACGTAAACGAAAAAAAAAAAAAATAAATAAATAAATAAATAAATAAATAAAAATATAAGTTGGAAAATATCAAGTTTTTCAAATAATAAATTTATTAAGATTTATTACCCAATTTATGAATTTTTTATCAACTTCTACTCACAACTATACCGTAAAGAAAATAATTTTTGTTATTAAACAACTATAAATTGTTATATTCTAAGAATGTACAATAAAATTTAATTACAAATCGTATATCGAGAGTAAATTTTTGAAATAAATACAACGGCAGACACTTTGGAATGTTATAAATTTCATCGAATATTTAGTTTCGAATAAATCTCAGTTTATTCTAAATAATCAAATTTATTAAAACAACGTAGCATGTGAAGTAAGGTCAGTAAGTGATTCCAATCTTTCGGTCATTTATTTTGGAACTTTCAATTCAATCATCATGAATCTCGACACAATCAATCATGAATCTTTAGTATTTAAGATCCATTTTACTTTGATATTGATCTTTATGAATAAGCTTATTTATTTCGTTTATCTTATTAGATAATTTTATAGAGTAAGACTTTTATAAATATGAGTTCGTTTTAGCAGTCATCGTAAACATGCAGCATATATTTAATATTTTGAAGGCTTTGTTTCATAAATACGCCTTGTTACTAAATTTTCTTTTCTTTTTTTTATATATATATATATATATATATTTGTAACTCAAGCTTAGAATATTATTAGTAAAAATTTAATATTACTGATTTTGTTACTTTAAAGAAAATTTTTAATTTTTTTCTTACGTTACATGTCCGTTAAAGTTTTCACAACGGAAAACAAAAAAAAAAAAAAAAAAAAAAAAAAATCTCAAAGCTAGATAAGATTAATCATTTTATAATCATCAATTTGATTTCCGGGATTCGTCAAAGCGAAGTATTCGCGTAGTAGGTTATCGATCATCTTTAGAGGATTGTTAGCGGCCGCAAACCAACGCTGTAACAAGCGACGGTGTCGATGACAATGACTTTCCCAATTTCAGCGCTGAAAAGAGAGAGAGAGAGAGAGAGAGAGAGAGAGAGACAGCGAGCCAAAAAAATTTCTCATTTCGCTTTCTGTTTGATGTGGGCTTTACTTGTCACTGAAAATCAACATACAATTAAAATTCGTTGATACGAATTTACGTGCGGCTTGAGCTACGATTTTCGTTACTGCTTGCTTCTTGTTTGAAGCAATAAACTTTTATTTTGTTAATATTATTCCAATAATAATTTTCATTTAGTTTATTCTTCATATTTATTTATTTTTTTTTTATATTTATTATTTTAGAATTCTCGTCAAATAACGTACACCGATGGAAGTATTAACATGATGCAAGAAAAATATTATTTTTAACCAAGAAAATCTTTTTGGAGAAAAATGTTTCTCTTGTTTAAATTAACTTAATTTAAACAAGAGTTTAAGTTAATTTCCTGTATCGGTGTATAAGCTGATCAGATTGTTTGATACTTTTTGGCATATAACATGTAATAGGAAAATTAAATGTCTCTAAAAATTTAGGTGTAATAGAATTATATTTCAATACAAATCAGTAGCTATTTGTGTACATAAAAAAATTTCAAAATATCTTATTGCGATGGTATTTTTCTTGTTGCGAGAAAGAAAATGCGTTTTCGAGGATAATCATAATCTCATCCAAACTCGCGGGTTTTTCGGCAATCCTTTCGTACTTTTGCTAAATCTTTGCTGGCAATACTTCGTCGAAGCTTTCTAACATTAGTTGTAAAAAATTTGAAATTGTTTCATCATCTTAAATTTATTAAATTTATAAAAATTAAACAATAAAATAATTTTATTTAATTTAAAAAGATATTAGAGCTCCGGAAATTTGGCAGTAAACTGTTGCTCCATCTGTAGGCTGCGTTTTGAATACAAAATTCGACAGATCGAGATTTTTCGTTTTCTCATTATTTTTATAAAACTTGTTTTTTATGCCGTCGAGAAACTCTTCAACTTCGCGATCGGTCGTTATTGCGACGACGCAACCTCCCCAACTATAAAAAAAAAAAAAATAAAGAAGAAATTAAAAATGTATAGTTTGTATTAATACGTTTTTTGTAAAATTATAAAAACTGTAATTGTACAATTGAAAGATGTTATTTTACTGCTGGCAGTTTCTTTTTTTTTAACCCTAATCCCGTGTCGCTGTTTTCAGCACACATAAATCTTGAACATGGGTCATTCGCGTCCGCCGCTCATTTAACTTTGTTATTCCGTAGAGAAAAATCTTAATAAATTTGTAAGTGTTCTTTGGACTCCTAACTATGCGATAGAATTGTTGTCAGTCCCGAAAGTTCCTTTTTCAATAAACATTATCATCAAAATTCGAAGTCATTTAGATTGTTTACACAAACGACTGTTGACACAAACGACCCATGTTCAAGGGATTAGGGTTAATTCAAAATCTACACGAGAAATTTAATTGAAAAAGTTTTAAGTTTCCTTATTACAAGTTTCAAAATTTTGATTTATATTATATTTTTGTTTTACATTGTAAGAAATTTTTTTTTTTTTTTAATTTAATAGAAGTCGAAAGTATTGCACGATGAGATAAATATGTATGGTTACATCTTAATAAGATTAACTTATTTATAGAAACTAATATTAAAATGTGTTTATAACGGGGTCATAAATTAGTACGAAAATTAAATCATGCAGGAACATACTCGTATTAACGTGTCCTAAGTAAGTTTGAATTCGAAGTCAAAGTCATGGCGAATTCTAGAGCCGATTGAACTAATCAAAACTGCAAAACAAACTGCAGGATAAAGTTTCAAAGTGAAGTACACACGATTGCAATCGCACATAAATAATTCTTATTCTAAATAAAGTAACCAGTAGCATTGCAAGCTATTGATTATTTACATAATTCTAGGTGCTGTAATTATTGAAAAGATGAGATATACGAGTATATTTTATTCGTGTTGGAGGTACAAGTGATTACGTTTAAGAAAGAACCTTAAAAAATCTTATAAAACTTTATTAACTCTTTCTAATTGTAAGTTAAACGGATACATAAGCTTTCATGCATCAAATGAATATTTGCTTGAAAATGTTTTAATAAGAAAGACGAGCAAAAAAGTGAAGATTAAGAAGTTAAGAGATTTATTTTTGAACGCATATTAAAATGTAAAATTATTATGAAAATTCAACAAAACTCATTTTAAGATATAAAAACTTGTATTAATCCTTTCAAGATCTTATATTTCGAAAAAAATTAGTTACAAATTATAAGCATACAGTTTGGTCACATTCTATGTTTTTTCGGGTTGACTTGCGTGTTAATTTTTTTTAAGCTGACGTTTCGTGAATTGAGGAAGAAAAAAGAGTCAATACGCGAGTCAACCCGAAAAAAAACATAAAATATGACAAATTATCCTTGGAAAAGCCTAAAATCCTCAAATATACAGTTTATCATATAATTTATTGATTAATAATAATTCTCATTGGTACTTAAAAAGTTTTTAAGCATAAAGTTTTGAAATTTTTTTTATAAAACAAAGAAGAAATAAAAAATTCACGTAATACCGTTTAATTAACTTCTATAATAATGCCATTAATATTTGAATTATTAAAATAAAAGTTCTATAACGTTGGAATTACTTGTCTTGAAATACAACTTGAAATAATTTTATTTTAATATCAAAGTTCTTATCGCCTTTAATCTTCGAAAAGTTTTTATGCGCATCAAGTTTTTCGAATTACACATTAATAATTGAATGAATTTTTCTTTTTATAAATCTTACCAATCGTATTATCAATTTTAAAACTCATCAAAACTTATTTGCTCTGATTTTGACTTAACGAGATATATAAATACAATTTGATGAAATTCTTAAAATCCACATGTAAAATATATCATTATCGTCGCTGTTCGATTATTTTATCGGATTATTATTGCAATGAACGGTCTCCCGTTCATTATTTTAAGAAGATCTAAATTAAAAATATCGTCATATAATGCGGAATAATAACGAGTAAACTGTTGGTCATAAAAACCAACGGCACGCGTCTAACATTCACACAGCTATAGGATAAAAGACGCGCGTATTAAAAAAAAAAAAAAAAAAAAAAAAAAAAGACGTATAATTTTAACAAGGGGGAATATGGCCAATGACAATTAAAAGAGACGCGCATTTTTCTACAAGAGAAAGGTGTGACAAAAATAGAAGGGGGCAAGAGCAAAGCACGAACGGACTCGCACACACTCGAGCGTTCGCGCTGCTTTAGCTTATGCACAGGACCCAAGGCAACGGGCTAATGAGTAAGACAAGGAGGCATACACATTCCGTTGTTAACTAGGTGCTCATAGGGCCCACGAGATTCGCCAAGAAAAAAATAATAGAGTAACGAGTAGTCACGCGCATACGCTAAAAAAAAAAGGGAGAGAAGAGAATTCTAAAAAAGCGATAAAAAATAAGAGAGCCATATACGAAAATGTATTTTCTCGGGCCCAAAATTAGTATTTAAAGGGCGAGAAAGAGGACGGAAAACAGTTCAGCAGTTAAATTCAGTTCGAGTTCAGCTTCAGTCCTAGTTCAGCTGAGTCGACCGGTATGGTCGATTAAGTAAAGCCGACTCTGAGTGAAAGCTTCGCTCCAGTGATGTGAAAAGTATGAGTCAGTGACTAAAGTAAAAGTATAAATTAGTAACTCGAAGTAAAAGTATTGTAAGAAAGTAATTCAAAGTAAAAAAGTATAAGCATTAAGTATATTGGGCAAGTAATTTAAAGATTGAAAATAAAAGTGAAAATTATCTTTTAAATCGTTAAAAAGTATAAGTCCGCGAGAAATATAGAAAATTGAGAAAGTAACCCAAAGATAAAAAAGTAAAGTATTGCAAGCAGGTAGTTTATACCTAAAATCATCTTCGAGCATCTCGCACCGACATCGGTCAGTTATCAACTAAAACCACAGGGCACAGCGCGCCCGTCTACCTGTCTTATAGCTACAAGCCCGCAACGACTCCGGAGATCAACATCTAACACTCGTTAGCGAACTTAAGATTGAGGTACGAGTACTCGTATTACACGAAACATATTGCATTTAAAATGAATTAATGAATTTTAGCAATTTAAAATTTGCCCTCGAGTTATTTAACGCCTAATGCATTTACTTCTCTGTGTGGTTATCGCATCCCGAAGGCCTTAACGCGGAAGCGTTGGCCAACAAAAATTAAGTGAGCCCAGCGCCTCGAAGCTTTAACCATTACACCTGACGTGTACGAGTATTTAACTCGTTAAATATTCCGTGCTTGGAATTTCGGACGTAATATTATTTTAATCCATCAAGTATAATAATAATTCTTATTAAAATATAAAATATATCAAAATCTTTAAACAGATTGCCTTATGCTAGCACTGCGGAAGGATAAAAATAATTCAAAGAGTTTTATTACCCAGCTCCGGTCAAGCGTGCCCCAAGCGCACCGCACTCGATAGCCGTTTCGACGAGGGCGTCGAGCCTCGGATGGCTGCACTCGTACAAGTCCCGAAGACTCGAGTGGCTCTCGGACATGAGCTCGCCCAATCTGCGTAGTTGGTCAGTTCTTGTCATGTTTCTGTCCTCGCAGACTTTTCGAAATTCCGCGACTCTGCCCGCCTCTGTGAACATATTTTACAGATAGTGTGTGAGTGGTTTAGGGTTCTTTTTTATTGTCTTTTTTCTTTTTTCTTTTTTTTTTTTTTTTTTTTTTTGATGTTGTCGTTGTTGTCTTTACGATGAGGGTTTTTAGAAAGTCTCGTTTTGATAGGGTGAATCGAACGAATTGATTGTGAAAGAGATTGGAATAAACGCGCGGAAATTTAGCACGAACCCTTAAAAATATCTATCGATTAAGATAGAAATTAATTAAAAAATGCTTCCATCGCAGTTGCGGACACGTGTATTTTAAAGGTAAGAAATTTATTTGTTCATAAGTTTGTCGTAAGATTCGACGAAGAAATTTAAAATATTTTAACTTGTACAAAAAATCATGGGTGATACATCAAAAGTACTTTCTTTAATATTTTCTTTTTTCCGCCTTATTTATGAGCGTTTTTCATGTTTACGCAAGAGAGCACTTGTGATGTTAGAAGAGGGAAGACTTTCGCGGGTTTATTTTTCCCATCGCAAAGATAAACGAGACGGTGTAATAACGAAAAAATACTGCTTAATATCGAGATTAATAATAATGTTCAAAGAGATAAAGTTAATGTAAAATTTTTGTATCATAGAATTTTTTAATAGCTAAGAATAACATAATGAGCAGCACTTGATATAATAATTTTTTGTTATATTATATAAACTGTATTACAAACTAAATACAATAATTTTGAAATGAAATTCAATCCATATAATTTTTAATATTTTTTTATTCATTTGAAGAGCGATTAAAAAAATACGACTCTTGATAGAAATTTATATCTCCTCGCAATTTCCGTGATTAAAATTATGCGTTGGCGCATTGTCACACACCGCCCGATAACAAAAACAATGTCAATACTGTACAATAGTACGGAAATATTTCACTTAAATAGAAATAAAAACGATAATACCGGATGCAATTCGCTCGTACACATGCACAGCCGTAAAATAAATTCGTTTATCCAGCGAATAAGAATATTAAAAGAACCAAATGCTTCGAAAAGGAATTTATTCGCAAATTCTAAGGCAAATTCCAAACTTTCTCCTCTTTTTGCCGATAATCGAGTTATCTCATCCGGCTTCGTTGAAAATTATTTCTCTTGTCCCCTGAATTCACGAGACGTAATATTTTCTCCTTTCCTTTTAAACGAGGTGGCGATCTCGTCACGTGACTTGTGTCGAAAGTAAGAATCAAGCCGAGGCTTTCGGCTGCGTTTGAGGATCGCCTGCTGTTACGTGACGATATCTTCTCCCGCCGAGGAGGAGAGAATGAAATTTTGGTATAATGGAATGGTGGCACAAAAGTAGACAATATTTCGGGTGGATTTAGGATAGAAGATTAAAGTTGAATCGACGAAAGGAGAGAGCCGAGCTGGAATAAGAAAAGATGCTGTCGGAGATAGCGAGAGAGGCGTATTAAAGGCTTCGTTTCGTTTTTGTTTTTTAATTATTTTTATAGTTTTAGCGAAATGAAATGTGGCTTATGATTTATTAACTTTATTTTTAAAGTCATAAAGTTTCGATAATATTTTTTTATTTGACTTTTTAATTGTTAACGTAATAATTATTATTAAACATGTAAAAATATACTCTCATAATAATGCGCAGAAAATTATAATCGTTACAATTCAATGCAGATGATTAATTAGAAATTTTTGAAAAACAACTTTTTATTTTTATAAAACGGAAATCGCTAATTACAACAGTAAAAATTAATGTTGATAATGAACGCGCTACATGATAACATCCTAAATATAAAATATTCGTAAAAATGAAAAATTCAAATGTATTTGACGTATAGAATAAAGATATGAACTTGGTGTAAAATTGTATAAACAAGCGAAGACCAAGAAAGTAACGAAATGGAAAAAAAAAAAAAAAAAAAAAAAAGTATTCGCTGAAAAGTTCAACGAAGAAAAGGTAAAATGGTTTTTCCGTATAATCCGAGATAAATAAAGGAAAAAATTCAACGGAAAAAAAAAAACAGCAGGTAACAAACCCGGCAAAGCGGAATAAAGAAAAGTTGAAGATAGAGGGGGGAGGGGAAGAAAAAGAGAGAGAGAGAGAGAGAGAGAGCATAAGGAAAACCGAGGGAAATAAAGCGAGAAGGATGTTGCAATCGATAACCACGCAGCGGCGCGCTATTAAAATGCACGGTACGCTAGCGGAATGCAAGATTCTGATTAAAGCCGCGTGCTTGCAACGCGCGGATCTTACGACGTTCGAGCGAGCGCGGATTGTACATAATTTTAAGATAATCGAGGCTATTTATTTTACTTGGCTAATTAAAGTAGACAATAGGATACGCATACGAGTTTAGTGTATCTACCGATGATGCTTTATTAAAATGCCAAAAATACTTTAAGAAATTACAGATACGTCTGAGATGAATTACGAGTTGAATGAATCATAGGTTTATATTTTTTTTTTTTTTCAAATGAGTAATTTTTTATAAGTTCACGGATAAGGAGTATTATTTTATAATATTATGATTTAAATAAGATCGATATGAATGCTTCGATTTTTTAATTTTTATATTTTTATTATTTATTGATATAATTGATACAATAAACGATCTTCAATATTATTTAAATTTATGAAAATTTGAAAAATTTTAAAATCCGATTTGCACAGAATTATTATCAAAATAAAAAATTTACTATAAATATGTTATTCGTATATCGTTAACTAAAATATTTATGGTTTCTTCGCGCGCTTAAAATATTTTACATAAAATGAATTTTCACTTGCAGGAAATAATAAATCATAATGCTGACGCGGATTTTATTGTAAAGTTTTAGTATTTTCTAAAACAAAAATCGTAAGTAAAACAGAAATTTACATATAGAATACACGTATATACATATATATTTTTTTTTATGTACTATACAACATAATACAACATGTACTTGTATGTATACAACATAATATACAATGTATTAAATATATATATATATATATATATATATATATATATATATATATATATATATATATATATATATATATATATATATATATATATATATATATATATATATATAGTAGATTGGTATATTTCATTTCATTAAAATTAATTTGCCCAAAAATGTAAGAGAAATACAAGACAATTTTCCAGATAATCTCGTAAATGTTATTTTCCGGCTTCATACATTATTAGCACCTGAACTGCGTGGTTTATTGCAGTTGACAAACGCAATTGAAAATGTAAAAAAAAGAACGCTGTTCACTCTTAGAAATGTAAATTACAAAGTAGAAATGTAAATCATCGCTTTATGCCCGCGTGAGACTTCAGCATAATGCGTCGAGGGATTTGAAATTTACGACGTGAAATTTTTGTTATACATATACATACATATATATATGCGAGAGTTTCAATACTTTCTTATGCCGCTATATTTTTTGTCGACTTTTAGATGCTCGCAATAAAAGTGAGGGTTGTGCAAATATTATGGAATATCGAAATGTCTCGTAAGGTTATTCGAAGTTTTTTCTATTGTGGGGGTGAAAAGAGCAAGTGGTTTGAAATGGTTGAAAAAAATATATATCGATTTATCGTAAAATGTACATTGTATGTGTACCCATATAAAATACTCATTCTATAAATTAGTAATTATTCTCTAGCTTTGGTATTTCATTAAACTAATAATTTAATATACGCTATTTAATCGACTGAAACATAAATGAATAAATTGAACAATTACAAGGAAATGTAATTTAATTTTTATTGTCACATAACATTTTTCATTCCAATCAAATTATGGTTTTCTTTTTTCTTTTCAAAAAAGGTCTTAGCAACGTTTATACTCTTTTCATGATAAAATGTAGGTTTTAAAAAAAATTAAATAAAAATTTTAAAATAAAAAAAAAAAGAATTAAAAAAAATTACCTTGAAAAACGTGAAGCGCTCGTTGTCTGAGCTTAAATTTTTCTGTCGCGTTATGCGGTACGTTGGATATCGATTTTAACTGCTCCGCCGTTGTTCCGAGTATTTGACATATCTAAAAATATAAATAAAAGAGGATAAAATTTTTTATTTGTTCATCAAGCAATAAAACTGTCAATAATTCGAAATGATAAAAATTCGTCGGGATTAGCGATCTCTGCAAAATAGACTATTGTTACTATTGTTTAATTATGCCGATAGAGATTAAAAATGTTTTATTCTTTGTAAATATTTTTATTTCAATTTTTTTATCATACGATAATTTTTTAATGATCGTTTTTATATATAACGTATTAATTTAATAAATGTGAAACGTCTGTAATGATTTTAATTAATGGAACGAGATGCATTTAAAAAATGAAATTTTATATAGTTTCATTCGAATGAAAAAATCATTATAATTTATTTAATCGTAATAATTTAATATCTTGATAATCATTGTATTTTTCTTAAGCTTTTTAACATTCACAAACAAATCGTTAAATAGTGAAAAGTTATAAAATAAAGATTTTTAAAATATTTTTAACTGCAAGTATTAAAGTAAAACAGCTTTAGAACATAAATAAATAAATAAATAAATGTTAAAAACTCAACGAACATTCAAGCTTGCGAAACTCTAGGATAACAGCAGACCGATATGCAAGCTCTCGAGAGCCGGTAATAACGCGCGCTTAATCATTGCAACCGGTGCACATGTATTATCCGAACTAATTTACACGAGCAATCGTTCTATGTGCAAATATATAAGTTTACGTGGGCATACTTCCTCGTGAGTGTACGGCTCCACGTGAAGATTCGTCATTGCCATCGTCGCCATATCCTCGAGGCTAAGACCCAATCGCTCATGGACGTCGATTAGTTTTTGTATCGTCTGCCAATCGGTTATGCCGTTTTTACTCGCTATAACCTACATAACATTATACGTGTAAATATTTATTTTACTTTTTTTTTTTTTTTTTAAAGAAAAAGATGTATTTTTGGCTTAAATTATCTTTATAGCGTAAATAATTTTTTTTCATGCTTTTGCATTACAATATTTTGAAACATCGTATATCTTGTATTACAATAATAAATTTAATAAAACATCATCGACGAAAAACAAAAAAATTGCTGACTTTTACGCAGCGTTTATGGCGCGTAAAATTACAATGGCTCATAAGATTAAAAGTTATAGTGCATGAGTAAGCCGAGCTGAGAATTCACAGTAGAATAGACGCTTTAAAAGTATGGATATATTTTGAAAAAAGTATATTATTTAGAATATATTATCGATTAAATTTTAAAAAATAAACGTTCAATTTTTGAAAAACCTTTATGGATAATATTTTATTAATGATATGCAACGAATTTAAAATAATGCGTTTAATTATTTAAAACGAAAATTTTTCACTTGTATGACGTTTTTTTTTTTTTTTTTTTTTTTTTTTTTTTTTTTTTTTTTTTTTTTTAAAGTAATCCATTATTAAAAATAAAATAATTTCAATAAAACGTACGATATACCTGTGCTGCTAATCTGCATTCCAATACTCTCGCATTGAAATTTGTCGTGGCAGCCTTGTTGTGGTAAACGAGACTGTGCACAATGACGAAAACGGCATTGTTCGGTAGCACAACTTTGAAGCTACGTAATGGATTGAATTCGATCAGTTGTGCGCTACCTTCGAACAAATTGGTAAGATAAAAGCTTAGAATTTTTTGTTGCTTTGCTTTTATTGTCTTGCACGGATTTCTTTCTTTTTTTTTTTTTTTTTTTTCGTTTGCGCATAGATGCGAAAAGTGCGCTTTGAAAATATTGAATTTGTTTTCGAGCGAGAGTTGAAAGGTTGGCGTTCGATTGAAATTAATATGAAAGTTTACGTAACAATTTTTTTAAAAGAAATAAAAGTATATTCTCTTGTAAAAAAAAAAAAAAAAAAAAAAATTGAGCTAAGTCGCTAGGATAAAATTGTAAAACGAGTAAGAATTGTCATTATCAATTAAAAATATTCATAAATATTCGCACTTTGAAAAATACCATAGATAAACCAATAAGTAGAAACAGTCGCGTTTGATAAGACATGCCGTATACGGCTAAATTAAAGCAACAATGATTTATAAATTTACAAATCGTTATAAGCTTTCGTGGAAAAACTAAAGAAAAAAAAGTTTATAATACGAGCATACGATCGAGGCTCGTAAATGTAAACAAATTTAACTCACCGGACATTCCGAGAAAAGCAATCGCTTGGTCCATGCCTCCGCCTTGTGTGCCGATGTACCTTTCGGCTTTTGCGCTAAGCGTCGCCATTGCTTCCTTTGACATTGTGATCTTGTGAGCCGGAAATAAAATATTGGATTTCGTATTGAATATATTCTGCTTTCGTGATGAGATTTTTTTTTTTCATTTCGTATGGTCGTATAAACACTTTGTTTAGAAAACTTTTATCTTTAGATTAAATACATCTTTTTCGATTTTCATTCAATTGATCTTGAATGATAAGTAATATTTTAATTATAATAAAAAAATGAGAAACTAAAAAATTTAATAAAAAGAATGCGATTATTTTATTCGATGTTAAAATAAACTAATTATAACAATAAAGTATTTAAATATTTTAACAAAATTTTTTTTACAGTGTAATTTATCAAACAATATACGTTTTTATTTTAATAAAATTTTTATTATTTAAACGGTTACGCCATTTTTACACATTAAAAAATTTTGCTTTCTTGTACAACTTAGCCGAGAACAAACATCTCTTCGTTCTTTTTACTCTCGACTCTCGCTAAGAAAGTAATACGGAAAGTTCATTACGAGAGTGAAAAATGCAACGGATAAAAAGAATCTCTAACAAGAAAGCGAGATGACAAATTACACGAGAGACGAGAGAGAAAAGCATACATAATATCGTTTAAATCTTGATAATATTTTACGAAATTGAACGGAAATTAAGATGCGCCGAGCGAAAAGTTAAGAGAAAGCCGTTGCGATAACTTTTGCAACAAATGTTAAACAAGGAGAATGTTTTTTTTTTTTTTTTTTTTTTTTTATTAGAAAAATATCGGCTTCTTTTGAAAAATTCTAAGTTATTGGAACCGTATTAAGTTAAAGTTTGCCGTCTCGTACACTCTGATTACTTTTTTTCATTAATTTTTAATACGAAGGAGGATTTCAATGAGTAATTCTTTTAAAAAAGACATAAAACATTATTAAGAAACGATGGAATTGAAAATGCACTTTTATTTTCATCTTAAAACCTTATAATAAAATATTTATTCACTTTGATTACTTGAAATACTTAAATATTTACGAAAAATTATAAATTTATTATAATTTATTATTTATATCGAAATAAAGTATTCAATCATTTGTAAAACTTTATGCCCATTCTTCTCGATTTAAAATCTATGTATGCACGTATGTACATAAAATACAAAGCTGTAGTCTATCAATAGAAAAATAATGAACGGGCACTCACAGAGTGAACAATAAAGCAGATCGCGTGCAGAGGGTGAAACTTTGGATAAAAAAATAAAAAGCGACGATAAAAAAAAAAAAAAAAAAAAAAAAAAAAAAAAAATCAATGCAGTCTCGGCTCTAATTCGACCCTCGCACCCAAGCACGAGCGTGCATATATCGGGTAATGTCCGTAGAGGTTCGAATAAAATGGGCCATACTCGATTAGCCCCGAGCTCGCGCGCACGCTCCGAGTCGCCCAACGACAAGTAATTACGCGCTGGACTGGAGACCGATTAATCGACAAGTTTTGCAGTCGATATAATACACTTTGCTCGAAGTTCTTTGCCCTTGAGTTTATCACAATGTTACGATGCTAGATAGATATATATATATATAGATACTTGTAGATAGATAGAGAGAGAGAGAGAGAAGGTTTTAGTACACGGTATCGGTCGAGTGGTAAGTTTCGATGTTCCGTATGTAACCGAGTTATACACGAGTCAGTGCCGTTATATGATGATTTTATCGGAAACGAGACTTTAGCGTGTCTTTGCTCGAGAGTTGCTGTGCGCTTCCGCTGCAAAACGACTTATGGAGATATAGGAGAGCTGTTGATGTTTATCATAGGTCAAAAGAATTTTACGAAATTTAATATTATGCAGAAATTATGTTTTATTGTTTATTTTTTACTTGAAAATAACTCATTGCTTTAAAATGACGCGTATACAGGAGTAAGCCGAATAATATAAAAAGTTTATGAAGTCAGATGAGATTATTTACTTTTGAAAATATTTCATTTTTTAATGTAAATTTTACGTTTTTACCATATTGATGTAAATTTTTTTTATAATTTCTTTCGGCATCTGTTCCGTTTTCTATTGGGAAATAAGTATCAAAATTTAGATAATTCATTTCTATGATGTCCTAGAACTGAACTTCGAATATTAATCTAGTGATTTGAATTTTATACAATTTACATTTAGAATGGAGTTTAAGATTTTTTTTTTCTTTAAATATTGAAATATCTATAAAAAATATTTATATTCTATGTTATAAAAAATATTTGTTTTGTAAATTTATATTTTAAAAAGTTTGCAGCTTATCCGAATCAATTAATTAAGTCCATCAAAATCAATTAGAAATTAATATATGTCTTTTGATGGACAGATACTTTATTTTTTTGAAAGAAACTGGAAACTTTTTTTCGCGATGAAAAATCGCGCGCTAAGTTACAAATTTCCGCTTCGGCAATTTTAAAGCTTTCGTTTTAAAGAATGAAACACCGTTAAAAAAATCGTTATTGTTTGGACGTAATTTTATTCTTTTATTTTCTCACTTATACAAATACGTTTCATTATCTCTTCGCGCTTAATATTATGTTTCACACGTGCGTTATTTGAAGCCTTACATACTCGCTGCAGTTGCTTCAATCTTATACGCGCGGTAAATCAATGCCGCGAACAAATTTTTATATTCCTAGAGATGCAATATAATGGTTTTGTAAAAAAGTAAAATTCTTAAGAATTGTAACGCGAAAAAAAAATATTTCATCAAATGATTTTCTACGTAATTAAGTTCTTTAAAAAAGAGACGCACAGTTGTTTTTTATCTACAAAAAAAAAAAAAAAAAAAACCCTAAAACCCTATCTACAAGTGACTGATTGAAAAGTTAATTTAAGATAAAGTTAAGAGCGTAATTAAATATTTGACATTAAAAAATAGTTTTTATCTAACTGTATTGATATATTTTAAAAGAATGTAACATCACAGTTTAATAATTTCACGTAGATCGGTTAAAATTCGAAACGTGATTTAATTTCTTTTGAATTGAAAACAAAAACATTGTTTATTCATTTAAGCATAAAAAATATTAATATTATTATTTTAAATTTGCCGATTACTTCTACATTTTATTTGACAAAATAAATTATTATCCAAAATATTATAATTTTTACGTAACTTTAATTGAATTTAATTTTTTAAAATAAGGAAACAATTATAATTTTGTAATCGTTTCGGATTACAAATGTACCGTTTCTAAGAATGTGAACTATTATTTTCATAACGTATATTCATTCAAATATGTATGAAGGAAATAAAAGTTTATTTATTCGCTTAGTGAATATGTGTTTGTGATGTTATATAAATTTTACTGTTTTTTTTTTTTTTTTTTTTTTTTTTTTTATTATGTTTTTATACAAATATTAATTTTTATATTTACATTCTAAAAATTTTTCAGCACATAAGTAAATGCGTACAATTTCTTAGTAATCGCATTTTCATATTCATATTCTTTATTATGTGGAAATAATTAAATGTGTTCAAATAATAAGATGAAATTTGTGTTAAGTGGTTGTAAAACTAGTAAAATTTAATTTAAACTTATTATTAAATTAATCGTTTAATTATTCTAATATGTTTAATGCTTTGACATAATTCTCACAATCTTCATAATTTATTTATTTATCGATCTCGCGTCAACTGCTAATTTCATAAATTTATTCATAAAATTTTAAAATTAATATTAATCAACATATGAAAATTGTTTGATAATTGTAAATTTATAATTTAAATCAATATCTCAAATATTCATTATTTATAAATATTTATAAGCATTGATAAAATCTATAATAAAATTAAAAAAAAAAAAAAAAAAAGAAAGCTTCTCTTTGACATAAAGTCGAATAGCACATTTTTTTTGTCCACCTTCGCAATCAAGTCCAAAGTAAATTGGAACTCTCCGTACGAGCGTCGAAACCTTTTGCTTTACTTCAAATGAGCAGTGCGTAAACAAACTACTGCTGTTGTGTAGTTAGCTACAAATGTATATGTATATAGTTACCTTGCAAAGTTTAAGGGTAGCGTAGAGCGCAGCGGAGACGAGGGCACTGGAGCTCGATAGACCGGCGTTTGCTGGAATGTTACCCGAGACAGCGGCGTAGATGGAGCGCGGTATGTGCTCTTCCGATATGACCTCTAATGCGCCTTTGACTCCGCAAAGGAAATAGTTGTACCATGCTGGAGCGTTTTGATGCCCGTCCAATTCTAATTCCCTGTATGTGTGTATATGTGTGTGTGTGTGTGCGGTGTGCGTTTGCACGTCGAAGGATTGCGATAAGTTACTTTGCTTCGATTATCGTATTTGATAAGTTTATATATGTATAGTATATCTCGTCATTGCTTGGTATTCTATTTGTTTTATGTTCTATTTCTTGTCGCGTATAAAAAAAAAATGATTATTCATTTTTGTCTTCTTTCTATCAAAGGCCACACGCGTTTAAAGAAAATTAATTGTCGTTGCTTTAAGTACGAATTTAATTTAAGTTATTTTTAAATTGCTTGATTATACGCTTATTTTATATGAAATAGCAATAATTCGCATCGGAAAATGCGATAAAATAAAATCGAAAAACGTTAAAACCAAAATCACCCCCGATATTCTTACGCGCCATTTACTACGAGCTATACATAATCGGTGTGTATAGAAATACTGCGAAATTTTGAAGTAAACGAAACTAATTTTGGACAACCTCTTACGCTCTGCCCTTCGTTAAATTAAGATTATTCGTATTTTATTAGCGTTTATCTGGATCTCTCTTTATTTTGAGAGAGAAAACAAGAGTGCAAGAGAAAGAAACGAACTTGCGAATAGTAACGAGAGAAAGAGGCATTTAACGACGAAAGTTTTGTGCGCGTTTTTCTCGTATTTTACCGAAAAGCGTTGATTTATTTTTTTGCGCAACGCTATTTTAATTCGAACAATTAAACTAGAAAATAGAAGAGATTTCTTAATTGGGAAATGCTTTTAGTTTAATTTGTGTAGAGCTTTACGAATTCGCTTTTTTTTTTGTTTTTTATCTTTTTTTTTTTTTTTTTTCAATTGTTCTCTGCCTTTTGCACCGTTGATTTAGAAATTTTTGATTCGTAAAAATTCGATGATTATACGCGAATACACAAATTTAAAACTTGTTTCAACAAAGTTTCGTATTTTATCGTTTGTTTTATATTTCGATAGTTATAATAAAGGAAATCCTCGACGTTTGTCGATTAAATAAAGTAACTTTGACGAATCGGAATAACGAGTTTGTTATAATAATCATATCTATCTGAATTATGAAGATGTTTCATTTGTTTTCGATGTATCGAACGCGCTTGCGCGCATAAAATCAAATTAAATACACGTTTTCTTCAAACCAATAAATAGAATAAATATTAAAATTACGTATCCGATAAGTAAAAGCACAAATAATAATGCAAATAGCATAATAATAGTACATCTCGCAATTTAAATTCGATTAAGTTCGGTATATATGTATGTATGAGACAAAGCACGTACCTTATTTCTCGCAAATTCTTGTGCTCGTAATCTTGATACTTGTCGTCGAGATTCGTAAGACTAAGCCCGTTATCCTCGCCCTCCCATGCAGCGCATACAGCGACCAAAACATTTTGTTCTATGGTCATAGGACATACCGAATAGCCGCAGTAGTCGACGTGCTCGCCTATCAAATTGACTCTATAATTTCATCAAGGCAATTTTTGGCGTTGGTTAATTAATTAACTATAATTCGTTTGTAATTATAGATAATTTTAATTATTTAATCCTATAATTATATTGTTTAAGGATTATGTAAATTAAAAGATTGTACAATGATACGAGTGATTATTTTTTCAAATTATTACAATAACATGGGTATAATTATTGCACGTGATTGTATTTTCAATTAAATTTTTTATGATTGTTTTGAAAACGTTTTCATATATATTAATTCATATTAATAAAATTATAGATAACAGAAAAGCTTTGCTACTATAAACTATTAGAAGAAACAGATATTAAAAGTACATTTATCTGCAAATTATATACAATTATACATAAATATGAGAATAAAAGTATTTAAAAACGAGCGACATTATTTAATATTATATCAATATTTATACAATGATAAAAGTCTTTTATCTAAAAATGTTAAATGTTTATTCATCGAAGCATTTTCATCGAACACTCCATCGGTGAAACAAATATACTTACGAAAACAAAAAACAACAAACAAAGAAAAAAAAGAATAAAGAAAAATCGCGAGGTAAAATAATGTAAATGCTTCGAAAATACAGAGTTGAAAATGGTAAAAGTGTAATTTCACGAGTTAATGATTGGGCAAATGACGTTGTCGGCGAGGATTCGAGCGAAATATTTTGAGAAGTCCTTTCGAGGAGACAAGTGTCAACATGGGAATAACGTAGAGGACCAAAGAGAGAAAGAGAGAGAGAGAGAGGAAGCGAGGTAGAGATAGAAATAACGTAAAAAAAAAAAAAATCAAGTCGACGAAGAGGATAAGAGAAAGATACACGCTTACCGGCCTGGTACTCCGATGTAAAAATTTGGCTCGCGATGATAACGCGACCTGAAGTGCGATTGTACAAGATTTATTCTATTCCTCACATCGTCGTGTCCCTTAGATTTTTGCGCACCTGAAATTGAAAGAGAAAAAAATTTTTGATAAGAAAATTTAAATGCTTATTTGGAATTATTTTACGAAATAATCTAATGAATATGATGAAATGACGCATAATGAAATTGGCACTTGGTGATTAAAATTTTAATCATTTAAGATTAAACTAAAATTATGTATTTTTTTTTTAAAGAAATTTTTAACATTGCAGAAAATAAAATTGTCTTACATTTGCTTATTTTTTTCAACTTCTGCATATACTATATAAAATGTCCAGTGATAAATCTAAGAAAATTGTGAATATCATCAATAAACATAAACCGTAAAATTATTATCGATGTATAATTTACGAGGTGTGATCAAAAAGTAAGGTGATTTTGAATTTCGCACGCTCTGTACATTATAATTTCAAAAAATTTTTTTTTTTTATTATGTTGGTACACATGTCCTTAACATATGTTGACAATATCAGCCATCTCGCATGTTCGTGTTGTTTACAACAAGCACAAAGAGTAACTGTCTTCACGCGTGCGCGGCGATTTTTCGTCGTTTAAACAAATGGAGCAAAGCTCACACATCGTTGCTGGTTCGTAATTTTTTGGATATAAAAAGTCACACGGGGCTAGATCTGATGAATATTGAGGCTGGGACATGATTGCGGTGTTGTTTTTAGCCAAAAAATTATTAACCAGCAACGATGTGTGAGCTTTGCTCCATTTGTTTAAACGACGAAAAATCGCCACGCACGTGTGAAGACAGTTACTCTTTGTGCTTGTTGTAAACAACACGAACATGCGAGATGGCTGATATTGTCAACATATGTTAAGGACATGTGTACCAACATAACGAAAAAAAAAAAAAAATTGAAATTAGAGTGTACAGAGCGCGCGAAATTCAAAAAGTCACCTTACTTTTTGATCACACCTCGTATAACGAACAAGCAAATATTAACCAAAGATTTTTTATCGCTTAATTAAAGTTTTTAGATTAACGGAAATACTAATTGTAAAATTTTACGTAAATCAAGGTTAATTCCTCAATACTACATTTAAATTTCGCTTCGTCGCTAATTTGTCGCTGAAAATTTTACCGTAGTCAATTGAGATAAGCTCGAATTTATCTTACCACTTATAAATTGTCACTTTGTCTTTGAATTAACTTTTTATAAATATTACAATTGCTTTTATTTGCATTTGTTTTCAGGAAATGTTTTTAATCTATTCGTTAAATTTACACAGTTTACAATATTTTTTTTTTTTTAATTTTATCACATTAAGAAATAATTATTTTATGATTTATTTATCTATAGTTAATTCAACTTTATAAAGTCGGCTTTAAATGTATGCATTGACATGAAAAAAAAATAAAAAAATAAAAAAAAAAAAAAAAATTTTACAAATACAATTTTACTTCATACCCATTGTTAGCACAGATGCTCGATTAGTAGATACAGACGAACTACGCAAGACAAGCGTACAATAAATTTTAATACGAGTTCATAAATGGCTATTATTATAAAATAAAATTTATCGTGATATTTAAAATATACTTTAACGTGAATCTTTCACAGCTTTATTAAACATATTCGTAAACGTGAAAAATTTCAAAGAGATTTTTATCACGATTTGTATATTAAGTTTTTGCTAAACATCAATTAATACAACCATTATAATAAGCATTAATCGTCGCATTCATTCTTAGAAACGATTATATTATAAAAAAAAACAAAAAAAAAAAAAAAAAAACAATTCCGTTCACGTTATTGCGCAAGTTTTATCAACAAGTTGACAAGACTAATTTTTTTTTTTTTTTTCATCCGAGTAAGAGTCGAAGACCAACAACAAAATTCAATTCTCGCGCGTACTCACTTACGAGGTATAAAGTGCATACTCGAAAGAGAACGTAAGTATCATCGAGCGAAAGCTCGATTCAATTATCGAAAGTAGCAAATAGCATTTGTGTCAGAGAGGTTGGATTCATCGACTGCGCTAAATTTAACAACGTACAACGAATAGAAGCTCGACTCGGCCGCTTCAATTGTAACGTTAATCAAGAGCTCGAGTGCAACGAGTGACTCGCGATATTTCTGCTCGAGGTAACTCGTGTAAAATGTAACGCGTTTCTCTTTATCTATAGCGAAAGAAATTTAATTCAAAATAAATATTGTAAACTTTTTTTTTAATTGAAAAATTTTTTTAATTTAACTCTGTGTTAATATAATGTTATGCTTTTACGGAAATAAAAACTTGCTCGAATATATTCGAATGTTTGAAAAACAAAAATATACAGGTTTGACAAGAATTTCATGATACTTATTTCAAGGGGTGAGACGTCAAGGAGAAAGCTATGAAAGCTCGCGAAATAATATTTAAAGAATTTTCATGATAAATTCTGTCGAATCTCTTAAATTTTTTATTATTCTTCGTACGTTTGCAATTTAAGAAACATTTTAATATTAAATTGACTTGAAATAAAATTCTTGAGATTTTTAAGCGTAATATAAATATATATGTTCTATTACTTTAATCTGTGAACAAAACATTCTTTTGTTATTAATATAAAAAATTTTAATGGATTATAATATTAAGTAATATGGTTAAGTATATGAAACATTTTGTTTTACAACGATATACCCTAATTTTCAGAATAAATCAAAGTTAATATTTTAAAGCTTCCGAGCTATTTGATGGCTCACGGGATAACCGTTACTTTTCATTACATTTTGGGCCGCTATAAATTCTCGTATTGAATTCCCGCATGATCGTTGTGCGTAAGTTTATTTTTTCACGAGGTATAGTATCGCATATTTTATAATTGGAGGATTAATTTCATTTTAATTATTTTTTAATGATCAGAAGCTAATTATTTTACATATATATTGATGATAAGAAAAAGAATTTAAAACAAAAGAAAACGAAAAAAAAAAAACGAATTCAGAATTTTCACTCAAATCATGCAAATTTATAAGTCTGTGTGTCAAATATTAATAATATTAATAATATACCGTAGTATATTCCGAACCAAGAGACGAGGGTGTCAGTTTTGCCCTAAATGCACCTGATCATTTTAAACAGTAAAAATTAAATTGATTTTGTATTAAAACGATGAATTGCGTTAAAATACGTGTACTCGACGCTCATCATTTCCTTTGAAAGCATAAAAGAAAAAACTATCCGTACAATGGGAGAATTTTCGGTATCGTCTATATGCGTGAAATATAATATACGTTCGCGCTTTGTCCGGACTTCACCAACTAAGGTATTACGTAAAATTGTTCTCCAATGCCCGAGTATCATATCGTATTTCTAATCGTAAAATCACCTCTCTTCGATAATCTTCTTACCGTCAATTTTACGTAACTCGAGCGAAGTTATTTTCCCAAGAAATTTTTATGCACCACAAGAATTTTCCTCGTCGATAAATAACAATCTATTTTAATTTATGGTATAATACGAATGTAGAGTTTTTTTATTAAACGTATATGTCGGATTTTTTTTATCTCAGTATACACTATTTCGTTTTTACTTTTTGGACAAAACTTATTATAATTGAGAATTCAAGTATCACTTAGGATAATGTACGCTTTTATTATTTTATAGAAATTATCAAGTGCTTATTTAGTCGCGTCTCATTTTAGCTCGAAAAAAAGGTTTTGTTTGATTTTTACAACCTTGAATAGTAAAACATAAGGATTATAACGTTCTAAAAAAAATCTTTAATATTGCAAAATTCATTATGTACATTATTTTCCACTCAGTGCTGTCGTATAGAATTTTCAAAATTCGAAATAGTAAAATGCATTTACGCAAAAATCAAGGAAATATAGACCGAAATGCTGCCGTATTATTTAAATTTCTATTTTTCATTGTATCTTATTCGAGTATTGCATAGAAGCGAAAATGAATAAAAAAAAAAAAAAAAAAAAAAAAAAAAATTATATAATACAAAGTGACGTTTGCATGCAATAATAATTACTACAATAATATAAGAACTACCTTTTGAAAAGAAGTAAAAAATTGCAAAAGCTTTATCGTTCGTCGATGTTTACTTACTTATCGTAAAGTTTTCGAAAAATAAGATTTAATTCAACCAAAATAAGTAAATAATAATGTAGCGCGCAATTTCGCTTGATCGTGTCGCACGATTATTCGAATTAAAATATTAACGAAAGCTGTATAGTTACAACGATCGCTGCTCGATCACGTTAGATCTTATCCGCGAATTTAATCTTTATGGGTGCTTTGTAAGCCGAATGAAATTTCTCGTATAACGTTGCTCGTAATATCGCATTTATCATCATTTTTTTTTTTCTTCGAATGCATAGCTATATAAATAACTTTACTTTATCTTTTTCTTACTATCTCCCCGATATTTATTCTATAACATTTATAATTAAATGATCATTAAGTTGATGTTGATCATTAAGTTATTATAATGACGTATAAATATGTACTGAATTGTATACAGGCCATTCCATGAATAAAAAAAAATTATATATCAAACTTAACTAAGTGTTATCGTTACATATAATGCAATTTCAATTGAACGCCGTTATTTTGACTTTTGTACGATAAAATTCATACAATTTTATTGTTACGGATTTCGTGACGAGAAATCTTTTATCGAAGAACATTCGACAGCTACGAAACACGCAAACTTGCCATTCAGCCCCCCATGATAAACTTTGACTCACGCTTTTTCGATCATCGCTGAAAATTACGGATATTAACATTTGATATGTGACGAGACAAATTTTAATTTTTGCTCCTTGATTATAACAATCATTAATTCGGTATAATGCAATAATTGTTATTTCATAAATATTAGCTTGAAAACAATAAATTTTTATAATTGATTATAATTATTTATTGTAATTTAACCATGTTAATCTTGAAAAAATTGGCCATTTATATAAAATGTTGACGACTGCGACATTTTCTTTTTATGCGTAATATAAATAAACGTGTCGAAATTAAAAATTGTTTTGTAAATTAAAAAGACTTTTACGCCTGCTTAAAGAAAACGAACGATTAGCGCAATAAGTCAAAGTTATTTCTTTATGCTGAAAGTTAAATTCTGTAATTAAAGAGCCACTAGCTTACGTATTCGAGTTGTTAAATTGAAAAAAACATTAAAGCGCACAAACATGATCGTAAAAACTTTATAATGACAAAATTAAATTAATTATATTTTTGATTGTTTTTGAGATAATTTATTATTAATTGTGATTTTACGGTATTTATAATTTTATAATATTTATATCGATAAATTTAGCTTTATATTATTAAATATCGAAGAAAGAAAATAAATAAATTATTTTTATAAAGTGCGAAACGTAAAAAAATTTGATCACCGTATGGTATAGCGCCGAAAAATTTTGTAATTGCATTATTGCTTTGGGACAAAATTATATTGAACAGCCAGTT
The DNA here is from genome assembly GCA_949987625.1 of Chalcis sispes. Lineage (NCBI taxonomy): Eukaryota > Metazoa > Arthropoda > Insecta > Hymenoptera > Chalcididae > Chalcis > Chalcis sispes. The sequence continues at coordinate 15,016,608 of OX465095.1, read as the reverse complement.
AATGTTTTTAAAATAATATTACAATAAATCATAAAAATATTTTTTTATTTTATTGCAAAATTTATAACACATTATAGGATATTAAACTTTTTATATATACAAAAATTAAAAAATACATATATCGAATAATATATTAAAGAGAAAATTTTTCAGTTTGAATGTTTAGGAGATGGGATATGATGTTGATGAAATTGTTACCGGTAAAATTTTTCAGAAATTAATTTGTTTAAGGAAACAGAAAATATGTTCTTTAAAATTTAGCATATGTATACTTATCCAGTATTTTACTGCATCTTAAATGCTAACATAATTAGACTTTTAACGTGTGCATTAGTTTAATGTAAAAAGGAATGTATATTATAGGAATGTTATTAACTATTGTAGAGTTTATGTCAGGAATTTTATTGATTATTTAACATTTCATTTATTTTAAGATTAATTATGAACTTTAATAAGTATTTTGCAAAAAATGCTTGGATTATTAAGAATGAAAACATTACATCATAAATAACAAGTTTACTTTCGAAAAATTATTTTAAAAGAATATCTCAAGAGTTTTCATTACTGTGAATCATTCGTATTATTATTATTATTTAATATGCGAATATTTTCTTAATATTGCATAATAAATTATCTTTCGACTTTATTTAGCGCATTAACAGCTGCTATGTTAACGAGCAATAATTATGCTTTTAACACGTTCGAAATTATTACACGAAGAATCATCAAGCAAAATTATTTAATATGAAAAATGGGAAAATGTATTTCAAAATATTTAACACAGATGTTACGCAGAGAAGATAAAAAAAAAAAAAAATTTGTAAAATTTCGATGTTTGCGATACTTTTTTTATTCCGAAATAAAAAATTCTGTAATAAAAATTTTTATCGTTAATATTTTAAAATAATAATAATTTTAATAAAAATTTATAAATAAAAAAAGGCATTTTTATTACTCCATCAACTTCATTATTCTCATAATTTAAACGTTTTCAAACATACAAGTTTAAATCGAATACACGAACGACAATTATACCTACCATCCATCGTAGCAGCACCGAAGCGACTCAAACAAAAAGTAAGCGCGTTCTCAGCGTACACAGGAGACACACAACACACAGCCACACACATACACACACACAGATACACACACACGCCTAGGCGCACAATTCACGGCTCTCGGGCGATTTAAACGTAACCGCGTAAACGTTAATACTGCGCAGCTGCAAACGCACGAATCGCGCACTCGCGGGGTGGCAGTGTGTCGAAGAGCACGCGCGCGCTCGCTTTTCATCCACGCGGTAGAATAAACGAGGTCGATTGACAAAATTCGCGTGTCTTATTTATCCAAGCTAAGAGTCTCCTCTCGCGCGTTAATGCCAGCGTTGCTCGGAAAAGGAGCAACGTGTACGACTGACGGAATCGTCGATGAACACTGCTGTTATCGCACGCGTCTTATCGTCGCGTGACCAATGCTCACTCTTTCTCTGTACACGCGAGTCAACGCGCGTATATGTATACGACTATATCGCTATATCTTTTAATATACACATAAATTGCCTTTTGCTTTGTTATCGTTTCCGGGTTACTTTAAAGAGAGAACTTGCCACGCCGGATATGTAGCGGCTCGTAATCGAATGAGAGAATGAGAGAAAGAGAGAAAGAGAAGCCCGTTCTCGCGCTTATCGATTCAGAAGACGAAATGCCGCGAGGATCGACGGCTGCGACGACGACGACGCTCTCGCACTTATCGGTTTGGAACGCGACGAGTGCTTGAGTGTTTCTTTGGCTCGCCGCGGGGTTGCGCAACACGTTGAGGATGGATTGGCCATCGTGGATTTTCTGGGATTGGTCACATTGTTCTTTAAATCTTTTTTTTTTTTTTTTTTTTCTTTGGCCAGGAGTGTTGCGAAATTCATTGGGAATTTTTTTTTTTAATTTTGTGAAAAAAATATACATATGACGGTATTAATTGACTTTAGAAGTTTTTTAAATTTGTTTTTGATTTCTCAAAATGACAAGGTTTTGAATATTTGATTGAATAAATTCAATTTGAAAATTCAAATCGAAGTCCGTTTAAATTAAAAGTTTTATTTGTTTTAAAGTAATTTTTCAACTTGTTAATTATTTAATCAAAATGCTATTTTTATAATATATTTTTATTTAAAATAAAAAAAATTACATATGAAGAATATTCTCAAGTAATAATCAGAAAATAATCACACCTGTATACTTAGAATATTAAAGCAATTTTAATAATGTTGTTAAATCACATTTAATAAATTTATACTTGAAATTATTTAGAATCTATTTTCTTAAATGAATTAATTATTTTTCAGCTGTATAATAAAAAAAAAAAAAAAAAAAATACTAAATTTCCTATACTCTAAAGTATAATTGCGTTGTAAAAATTTATGTTTAATAAATAAAATTTTAATTTAAAATTAAAAAGATTTGACTGCTAGAAAGTTAAGTTAAGTTTGAAATAGTAGATTATATTGCTGAAAATTCAATAAATTCAGTAGCATTTTTTATATTATTATTTCAATGATTTATTTAGAAAACTATTAATTTATTTATTTGTTTTTGTAAAGAAAATTAATTCTTTAAAATTTAAGATTTTTAAAGCATCAAACAGTCTTTCAAAACTCGTGATCATTTAAAAAGTTAACTTATCCCGTGCTACAAGATTAAAATTTATTAAAAAAATAATTTATCGTAATTGCCTTAACATTCCAAAATCATTTAATTATTTCTCGGATTCTTCTTTCAACTCGCTGAAGACAAAGTTCATCAAGTACATCTTGCGTGCATAATTTTGAGGGATGTTATTTTTTAAATATATTTTAAATTTCTCGTGTATTATCGAACCGAAGATTGAAAACTGATTATGTTAATTTATAGGCAATTTGAAAAAAAAGTTCGTTTATTTGTGTGCGACATTTATATTAGCGTCGGTTGTTATAATATTAAGCATAATGCGATGTATATCTTCAGCTGTTAACAGGCATGTTACCCGTAACAGTTTTCTACCGCAACAGTTAAAGTCAAGGAAGAAATCAATGTTACCATCGTATAATCGGTGAACTTTAATTGAATATTAGCAGGTGTCTCTTGTTGTTGGATTATATATAGAATAACGCATCAATAAATTGATATAAATCATATATCGTTTAATATTAATTAAAAAAATTTTTAACATAATCACTGCTTTATGAATAAAAATTCATACAAGTATACTTTAATAATTGGGTAATTATTTTTGCAGACAAAATTAAATATTATAAAATATGAATTTTTATATTTTTTTTACTTGAATTTGTTTATTTTATTAAATGAAAATTTCCATTTGTCCGTTATTATTTAATACCTATATTATACAATAGTCATATTATACGTCGTAATAAATTTTATAGTTTCTATGCAGATAATTTAGTAAAAAATAAAAATCATATTCCTATAAATACCTTTATATAAACAAATCAAAGTTTCATCGCGAATAAGGACATGTTTATTTTACAAAGTTTAATATTTGTTACTGTCATTACTCTTTAAATTTAACAATGTTATACGAAAGTCAATGAGTTACGTGATGTCTTAAAATATATTGCAAAACGATGTTTTATTAGTTTGATGGAAAATTGAAGTATTGTAAAATATATTTATATTTATCGGAAAGCACATCTTTATCGAATGAATAATTTACGCAAATAAACAAAATATGTCAATAAATCTATTTCAATAATAACTCGATATAAGCTTATATACATGTCGCAGATGTAACGATAAATAATTGACGAGATGAGCATGCGATATTATCGATACATCGATAAATGAACATTCATATAAAGACAATTTTATCGTTTTGCATGACTAGCTTATATTCAATTATTTATATCCGATTATCACAAATAGAACGCACGATATAGTTAAAATATGAAATATTCAAAAATTATTTTGAATAAGCAATAATTTGTTTAAAATGTCTTTAAAACTGTCGCTGAAATAAAATGTAACTTAGTGTTAAAATTAAATGCAGAAGCATGTTTTATTATGTATATTTATTTGCTATTAAATTCATCTAAAAACTCTTTTAATTTTTATCAAGAAAGTTAAAAAATATGTAAATAAAATGTTCTTGTTATTGCTTGTTTTTAGTTTTGCAGTTTAGTAAATCCATCGTTTATGCTATTCGTACAAAATAAATGATAATCAGCTTTGTTAATTAATTCTTTATACTTTAGATAAACCAACGCTGGTTGAACCATTATTTAAATCGACCGTAAGATGCACAATTCATTCTCAACTCAGCTCACCGCTATCGACATTAAACATCCCGTGAAATTTTCCAAAGCATAATTTTTTTTATTCATCGTTGAGAAGGTATATATATATATATATAATATAAGAGGGTAAAACGAATCCAAGCATCATGAGGCTCGCGTTAGTTTAATTCGCATTACTTTTCTCATAAATCCATAGCACGCGCGCGCGCTCGCGAGACGGGTGTGTAGGAGGGTATAAGGTAAAGCGAATAAGCGAGCAAGTAGCGTGTAATAAAGTTAGTCTCGGGATCGATGTACGCGAGAGCTAAAGAGAAAGAAAGAGAGAGAGAGTGAGAGAGAGAGAGAGAGTTAAGGGTAGCTGATTTTTTGCTACCGATAGAGAGAGAGAGAGAGAGAGAGAGAGAAACGTTGATCCGGGCATTTTCCGGGCCGCTTGGTTTATCGTTCCCGGGGCCTCGGCCTTGATCCGACCCCTCCTGTTCGTACCGCGGTATAACAAGCCCCTGGCAATCGATGTTCTTCCGCCTTTCTCTCCACTCACTTTACTACTCGTTTTGCCTTGTCTCGCTTTACTTCATTTATAAGATCGAGATTTGTGTACGTAGAAGCTATGTTTTCCTCGGTGTACACTTGCGGAGGACGCATTCTTAATTTGGTGTATCTTATAGTATAAAGTTGAGCGTATTTTGTGTTCATTATCGTAAGCGTTACCGCGACGATTTTCTTTTTTTTTTTTGTTTTATCGATTTTACTAGATTTTAATTTGAAAAGTGTATAGATGGTTATTTGAAAAAATAAATTTTGATAAGATTTTTTAAAATTGTTATCGGAAACGATTATTCTTAAACAAGTTATTGGAACATTGATGAGTTGTAATTGATACAGTTGCATTTTTTTTTTTTTTTATAATACAACAAAACTTTTTTTACAAATTTACATATTTTTTTATGACAATTTATTTTAACAACATCTTTAATTATAATATTATAACGATTCATAAAAAAATTACGTAAGTCTTTTGATAGTAGAAAAATTTTATTATTTAATTGATTATTTTTTATATTGTACATATCGTTAAAAATTCAAATATCTTTTTCTTATTAAGATCAAAACAAAAAAAAAAACGAAATTCTTCTCCACCGTATGCTTTAAGTAAAAAAAAAAGGTTGAAAAATTCTTCCTTAAATTACATCCACAAGTTTAATAAAAAACATCAAAATAAATCATCGATAAAATTTCACTTTCGTCATCGAAAACGATCAAAATTAATCCAACAAATAATTCTCAATTCTCGCCGATGCATAACCCGCGCACTTCAACCGGCGCGTATATCCGCGAGTTCAGTATTCCATTCGCAAGATTTATGAAAAGTCTATTTACAACCGCAAAAGTTCCATACAATCGATACAAGAGAGAATAAACGAGGAAAAAGGTCAAAGTAACCGATCTTGCGATAACGCATCTTTCCGCGTTGCACGCAATATAAAAGGCGCACTTCGCGCCGGAAATGACGTATGGCGGGTGTATAAATTGAATCCAACATCCGCGGCGCACGCCCTTTAAATCGCGACCCACCGTCACCCCCTTTGACCCGACTCGTGTCGGTTATATACCCTTACTCGGCTAAAACCATTAAGAAACGGAAAATGCCAATAACTTTGGAGGCGTACGAATTGCGCTTTTGCTATACTGTGTCTCCATGTCTCCATGCGAAAAAGAGAGAGGAGATGTGTGTGTGTGTGTGTGTGTATGTGTGTGTATGTGGGTGTATGTGTGCGAGTGACTAGATGGGACAAAGGGAGAGGAGGCGATAATTCAAAATTGGATCGGGGATGAAACGCTGATGACTCCTTTTCTTTTCAGATCTGTGGTTCGAATTTTACTTCTCTCGCAATCGTGATTTATAGTTTACTCGATTCGCTCGTGTTAGAATGATGACTTATGAATTCTTTGAGCGCTTTTGTTTTTTTCTCTCTTCTTTTTTTTTCTTTCTTTTATGTAAATTTAAATTTTGTTGAACGTTTTTATAAGAAAGCAATCGTTTTAAAAACTAAAGCGTTTTATTAGTATTATTGAATTTTTTGCCACATCGATATTCTTTAATAAAATAAAGATACAAACATTGATGATTTTAACCATGTGATGAAAGTTTTATTCATAACCATATTTTTATAATGAATTTTCCAATTCCTTCTTACAATCTCTTCATTCGATAAAAATTTCTCATTTTACTATTTACGTGTGCACATAAAAAAAAAATAAATAAATAAATAAAATAAAAAAAAAACCAACAATTCAATTGACTCAAAACCTCGAAGAGTAACGCGCATCAATATATATATATATATATATATATATATATATATATATATATTCGTCACGCAGTCACCCGAGTCATCAAAGTATAGATACACAATGCGAAGGACGAGCCCATAATGGTCATAAATTCGCGAATAGCTCCACCAGTCTTAGCTTCGCAACCTCGAACTTATATACGAACACGGGAATATACAGAACTAGCGACGAGACAACGAACGAACTGGATTAGAAAGTCGGTATTGCAGCGGACGCGAGCTTACAACCGCCGGTGTATATAGCTTCAGCTCGCGCTGCTTCTCTCTCTTTCTCTTTCTCTTTCTCTTCGTCGTCGTTCCGAAACGAGAGCGGAAGACGGAGTTTAGGCTTCGGATTTATGGGCTTCTATTATGACGTTGACGTATCACCTTGCCGTGTCCACCACCCCGTGTAGCGCCTCATAAAGCTTTGTGTGTGTGTGTGTGTGTGTGTGTGTGTGCATATAGATATATATATATAAGGAAGCGTATATATAACGATCGTAAGGCAGTAAAACCACTGTTTCTCTCCGTATCGTATAGTTTAAAGTCCCTTGCGAGCTGGTGAACTACACCGCTGTCGTCGTCGTCGTCGTCTCGGTGTGTATGGGAATGGAGACGGGTCGAGCCGCTTCGAAACCGCTGTATTTCGTTGTAAGAGAGACGGAGAAAGAGATAGAGATAGAGATAGAGAGAGAGACAGAAAGAGAGAGGAGAATATTGAATTCGCGAGAGGATCGGAAGCTTTGGAATTTCCGGAAGGTTCCGTTTGTTAGCGAGACTCCGTTCTCGCGCGAAGGTTGCAGTCGTGCGGTCTCGGTTATTGTCTCTATACCGCGTATAATTCCTTTCGAGGGTTCTGGAGAATTAGGAATTTCGATGTCGCTCGTTGTATTCGGTTGTCGGAGTGCGCAATAGTTTCTCTATACTTTGCGCGAAGTAGAAACCTTCTTTTTTTTTTTCTTTTTTGTAAAGGATCAGATCGAGCGTTTATAAATAATAGCTTTCTTTATCATAAATTTTTAAGTCGTTGTTGTTTGAGAGAAGAAATACATTGATAGAAATTGTTTTTCTAAATGCTTCGAAGTAACTGAATTTATAAAATAATATTTTTGACGCAAAAACAAATATATAAAAAAAAAAAAATGAAAAAAAACTTTTTTTTGTTATTTGACTAACAGTCAGTATAAATTCAAAAAGACTTTCATATCAATCTTCCCGTATCAAAAGGAATATCCAATACTCCATACGCGTTTACCAACGCTTTTATATATATATATATACATAAACCTCGAGAAACGACAACGTAACGTTAAAACAAAAAACTTTATCCAGGAGAGTGGCGAGGGGAGACGGAACGAAGGTATCCGCGCGAAAAGTATTCAGCGTGAATGGAAAAGTTTCACCCAGCGTCGTTTAACTTCTTATACGCGTATACGAGTAACACGAAGCCGTTGGCCAGCTTATGTTCGAAATATCTTACACGCTGTGGAACACAGAGGGGGAGAGGAGGGAAGGGCTGTACCGCGTGCGTTGTTAGCTCGGCTTGAAATTCCGATGCGAAATGCCGCGCGTAAGACAACGGCGTGTGTAAGGATGATGCAGCTGCCGAAAGAGAGACAGAGAGAGAGAGAGAAAGAAAGAAAGAGAGAGAGAGAGAGAGAGGGAGAGGGAGGAGGGGGGTTTCTCGATGCGTGCAAAGAAAATTGCTTCAATTGCAAGTTTACAACATATTCATCTTGCATACACACATATACACACTCGCACACGAACGCACATCACATACAGAGTTAAAACGAAAGAGCGAGAATTTAACACACAACGGAACGCGACTGGCAAAGCATAGGGCGAAAGGCGGTGAAAGGTTAAAGGGAGGTCCATAGTGTAAACAGGCCTTAGCGGTCGTATAACCAAGCGTATATACGTTAAACCTGTATCGTATACAGCACCGGTCGGCAAGTTCGTTGTTCGTTAGCCGGGGCAATAATTCGGTGTTACTGTCTATCGCCGCTTTGCTCTCGCGTCACGCGCGCTGACTATATCTCTACTATTGTGCATGTATGCATTTATACACACATTCGCGCGTCATCGCGATTGACCTGTGTAGCTGCTAACTCGAGAATTACCTCGACGAATCGTTTCTTTTTTTTTCTCGATGTATTTGCGACGTCGAAATTTTAAATTTGTCGCTCGTTGTTGTTGTTTCTTTTTTTTTTTTTTTTTTTTTATTAATTGCCGGCGCGTTTGGTTTATCGGAGAGAGACGGTTATTTGAATATCGATGGGTTTTGTGTTATACGTACGATAAATGTACAAAATGAACTTTCATAATCGTTATACGAATGAAAGTTTTAGTTTTGCGAAGTGCGACGTTTGATTATTTGATCGATGTATTTTTAATCGTTTAATTTTATAATTAAGGGATATAAAGAAAAGATAGTTGTAAAAATATTTAAAAATTAAATTGATAATAAATAATAGGAAACATCGAGCTCGCGCGTGGTGGAAGCAATCAAAAAGAATCTCTGACGCGTCATATCCAGCGAGAGGCAAGCTAAAAAGTGAGCCGTTGAAAGAGCCGCATTAAAATGCTCAAAGTCCCGTTGAATTTGTCCGCGCGGCAGATAAATCCTCTCGCATCCCCGTGGGATTCCCCGTGTGGAAGAATTTCGCGTTCTCATCGTATACATATATATATATATATATATATATATATATATATATATATATATATATATATATATATATATATATAAGTATATGTCTGTGTATAACGCGAATCTACGCGCATATACGTAACGAAGCAGGTTGACGCGAAGAGAAGGCCGTAGAAAGAGTGTATAAGCGTCGAGACAAGCAGAGAAGAGACGAGAGCGAATTAGATGAAAACAGAGGCTTGAAAATTCAGCGACGTGGACGAGTGTAGCTTGAAATGGGGAAAAAGGGATGTACGCAGTATTCGACGTTAAAAATTTTGTCGTGATTTTTAGATATCTTGTTGTATAGCAACGTCGATGCAGATCAAAATATTCTCATTCAGTTTAGATAAGAAAAATTATATTTCGAGTATTTTATTTATCATTTCCAAGTGATCTATATTATTCTAGACATTCTCTTAAAAAGAATTAATTCAATTAAATGCGTTTACGTTTATAAGTTCTTAATTTTTATATGCGCCGGCAATGTGAACAAACCTAAAAGTAAAACATAGAAAGAAAGAGAAAAAGAGAAAGGAGAGAGAGAGAGTGAGAGAGAGAGAGAGTGAGAAAGAAGAGTCGAGTCGAGTGAATATTATTTCTGTCCCGGGAGTTTTAAACCTTTTTAGTATGCAAACAGACGGTTCTCGCGACGGCATAATGGCTGTATGGGCAGGAGCGAAGCGACGACTGTATATGTACGCTGTATAGATGCAAGGGCTCGTGGACTAGCTTTACGTGTATATTGCATACACGCGTATTTTCTCTCTCTCTCTCTTTCTCTCTTTCTCTCGTTCTCATTATTTCTTTCTTTCTCTTTTTCACTACCTTGGGTATACCTGACTACTTACGTTTATACAAGTTGCCATTTTCTTTCTTATTTTTTGCTTTTATTTTCACCCTATTATTTAATGCAATTTACAAGTTTTAAATTTATTTTTCACGAGGATGGAAAAGTTTAGGTGGTATGAGTATTTTCTTTTGCCATTTTTTTTTATCTTTGTAGATAAAGGTTTTATTTTAATAATTTTCATAAATAATTTAATAAAAGCCAATAGTAAAATCAGAACTACTTTTACTGCACTTGTACTTATGAATGAATTATTTAATAATTCGTTCGTTACCATTTCGTCAACTAAAATCTGGGTAAATTTTCCTTCTTGAAAAGACAACAAAACGCCAAACAATATCTTCCTTCATATTTTAATGATCGATATCTCGCGAATCCGCCTATATGTATTTTCGAGCTTTTGCGGCTCGAATCGAAAGGATCCTATATCGCGTTTTGTATAAACGCAAATGGAAATGATTTTTTCCATAGTCGAGCGACTCGATGTATTTTGTTGCGTTCCTGCAACTCTCATCTACAAGAGAGAGAGAGAGAGAGAGAGAGAGAGAGAGATACTTTTTATTCCATTCTTTTTACTTTTTTCTGTTTACTCGAGAGATTTTCAGACCGGAGAGAAAAAAAAGGGTCAAGTATTCACTGTATTTTTATTTCGCGATTTTCACAAACTTTTTCTCTAACGATATATCCTTTTTTCTTTTCTTTAATTTCTTTTTCTTTTTTATAAATTTAAAAAAAAAAATGAATTTTCTATTCAAATTTTGGCGTACGTTTTCATTTTTATAGATAGTTATTAAAAAATTTTGTGAAAAAGTAAAATTTTGAAAAATTTAAATGCAAATATTAGTTTTTTTTGTTTTTTTTTTTAAATATCCATTGTATTTATTCATCAAAATAGAATAAATTAGTGAATGGAAATAAAGAAAATGTAATTGTTTATTCGTGTTCGAATGTTTGTTTGGAAATAATAAATTTCTTTTTTCTTTATTTTTTCATATCAGCGTATGTATAGAGGCTAACAATGAAAACAGGGAACATTATTTTACTCACAATAACCGATAATAATTCAAAATTCAACTTTTAATGAAAAACATTTCTATTAATATAGAAACATTATATTAATACAAGACCGTTCGTATTGATAACTAATGCTTATTTTATTAATATTAAACTCGATAATTCATGTTAATTACAGCTTTTACTTTAATATTTGCTTTGCTTAAAAAATAAATAGAAGTAAGTTAAAGAAACTAACGTATTTCTCTTTTTACGAACGGTAATTTCACGCGGAAAATGTCATTTTCGCACATAAAAATCGGTCGTCGCATTAACAACAGAAGCGGTGCGTGTCTCCGTAATCCAGCTTGAACAACAACGACAACATAAAAAAAGGATACTATCCTCTACAGCAATTCCCGAAATAACAAACTAAAAGAATCTCAAGAAAAGCCGAATAGAGATAAAAAAAAAAAAAAAAAAAAAAAAAAAGAAACAAAAATGAAGGAGCGGGTACTCGACGCTAGAGAGCAAGTAACCGAGCGGTAGCAGACGGTTAAAATGAATACGGCGCAGGAGACGGAAAGGAAGAAAGAGCAAGCGTTATAAAGCAAAGTACCAAGTAGAACAACAATCGTCTCTCTCTCTCTCTCTCTCTCTCTCTCTTCCAGAGTCCATAAGAATAAAGTCAGCGTAGTGTCGGAGCAAAAGGAAATAGTAAGAACGAAAAAAAGGGATAAAGAGAAAAAAGGCAGTAGTAGCGAACGCGAACTGCCAGCCAGTAGTAATAGTAGCGGTAGTAGTAGTAGTAGGTGGAAGGCGTTGAAAATCAGCCGGGTCAATGCGAGGTGTAGCTCTACGTATAAGAAGGAGGGAGTTTAAGGAGGAGGAGGAACGAAGGAGCGAAGACGACGACGACACTTGCTGGTCGCCAAGAGCAACGTAGCAACAATCCCATTTAGTACTTTCCCTATCTCTCTCTCTCTCTCTCTCTCTTTCTCTCTCTCTCTTTCTCTCTCTCTCTCGTTTTCTTCCAAGCCAACACTAGGAAGGGGAATCATTTCATCGCCGGAGGGGTGACCTCTTGGAGGAACGAGTCTGCGCTTTACTTTTATACCCCCGCCATCGTTCTTTCTTGTTCGCTCCGGAGATGCGCCTCTGCTGCTGCTTCTCGGTGTACAGGTTTGTAAGAAAGTATCGTGGTTGGATAAGTGTTGGCGGTAAGGTATTGTAACGCGTATTTTCTTCGATTTATTTGTTTTATGAGCATTGATTTTACGAGTAGGCGTTTGATTATGGATGAAATATTTTTTTTTTTTTTTTTTTAAACGATTTTCAAACATTTCTTTGGGTTTATCGAAATAAATTTTTTTAACAATAGTTATTGTTGTACTATAAAATTGAAAAGATTTTTAAAAGTTGTAATTATGTTTAAAATGTCGATAAAGTAATAACTTTCTGTTTCTATGTCTTTCATTATTTTCATCATTTAATTTAAGTCATAAATATTTAATAGGATGTCATTTCAACTTTAAAATAGAATTCATACGTTTTTAAATTTTTGGTTAACTGGGATTTTGAAGAAGATAATTGCATAATTTTTAATAATTAATTTAGAAAATATAAAAAGAGTTAAAAAATTAAAATAAATTTAAAACAATTATGACCGTAAGAAATGAAAAGATTTAAGAAAACATGTATCTTAAACTTATGAAGTAAACTAATTTTTCAAGTAATATCTATCTAATTTGTTTCGTATTACAATTCCTCAATGCACTTCAACAGTATTAAGACCCGCATGATGACAAATTTTACCAATTATCCTTCATCATCTTATCGACGCTTTAACCCTTTATTTCCTAAATTTTGAAAATGATGCAGTCCAGTAAATATTTTTTATATGGTGTTTAAATGTGCATATTTTGAGATGTGATAAAAAGAAAAAATATTTTTTATGTAATAGGTATTTTATTATATAGTTTTCAAAATCGGTCTTGTAAGTCCCGTCAGGATTATAAACAACAAATTTTTGTTAGAATAAACAACATTAAATATACTGGGACTTAGAAGTCCCGTCAGCGAATAAAGGGTTAAGCTCCATAGTTTTCATGTAAAATTACAACCGAACCTCAACCTCGAAACCCATAAAATCTCATCGACGCACATTCAACACAATCCCATCTTTCTATCCATCCTTCATCGCTCGGAACCTTGCGCATTACTTCGTGCACTTAATCATATATATATATCCACACGGCCACTCTACACGAAGAGTTCCGCAGAAGAGAGAGAGAGAGAGAGAGAGAGAGGATAGATACCGCGGAAACGCGCTGTTGCGGCGTAACGTCCGCACAAGCGGTGGAGATTCACAGCGGGGGTGGGCTCTATCTCTCTCTCTCTCTCTCTCTCTCGCGGTGATGCATTGCGCGCGCGGACTCCCTCTCTCGCTCGACGAGTAAGGGGTGGGTGGGAGAAGATCACGTGACTCAGAGCCATCCCCGCGGCCACCTATCCTATCATTGATCGTTCCCCGGAGAAACGTCCGCGGCGACACACCGCTCAACTTTCTTCTACGTTTTCCTATTACATTCGTTGCTTTCGCGGCTTCGTTCGTTTAACACTCTGATCGTTCGGTGTCGTGAAAATTATACGATTTTTGCTTTAAATTTTTTATGAATAAAATCGCTGAACGATTAAAAAATTTTTATATTTCGGAATATTATTGAAGATAAATTAAATTATGTAAATAAAATTTTTTATCAAGTGTATATATATATATATATATATTTCGTATAAACTTTATCTGCTAATAATTGCTCTGAATACATGGCAAAGTAAAGATAAATTAACGATGTATTCGTTAAATTTGAGCAGCGCAACTTGAATAAGTTGTAATAAATGAATAATTTGTATAATAAAAGATAAACGTCTAACCGTCGACGTCTTGTTTTATAAATTTTAATATTTCATTAAGCCATTCTAATTATATTTGACATCAAATGCTAATTTAACGAATTGTATCGTATAAAAACCACGGTTTTCGACTAGTAATTAAAGGTTGCAGCTTGTTCGCATGATGCGGGTAATTTGATGAGCAACGTTACAATAATTAAGCCATAAAACCAATCGGTAACGATGTTTTGAATGTACATACTCGCTCGCTCGTGTATTTAATGTAAAATAGCCTTTAAATTTATTCTAAATAGGGAACTTTTCGTAGCTGTACAATATCATCGCGTTTAATATGAACCGCATCAATTTGCATTGCTAAATAATTAGCAGGAAGCAGATAAATTATAGCGTATAATTAATTCATGTTTGTGAAAACTTTTATTTTTTTTTTTTTTTTATTTTTTTTATTTTTTTTATTTTTTTATTTTTTTTAGTTAATATTATATTTATTTAAGCTTATATTCACATATTTAAATATACGATTAAAAATGTTTCCGAACGACTAACATTTTCATACACGCGTATGATATATTCATTTAATTTAATTTGTGTTTGTGTAACTATTAAATTTTGGAAATTCCAAAAAATCTACGCTAACTATATGATTCCGTTACTATACAGACAGAAATATTACATTTTTTACAAATACACTTTTGATTGAACGCAATTGCATGTTTTGTTGTTCAAATTATTTCTACATCCTTGAACTGATTTTCGTTACTCGTAAATCTTCTTCCGTAAAATAAAGATAAGATTTTGTCGCACGCGCTTTCATTACCAATAAGAAAGAGTAATCACTTTTTTATACCTCGAAAATGACGTCGTTTAAAATTCAAAAGAAAAAAAAAATGAAGGACAAGGAGCCGCTTCGATTCGTTCTCGCTTTATTAGCAATTCCAATGACGCGTAAGCGAGCTTAAGAAAAAAAAAAAAAAAAAAAAAAAAGAGAAAAAAAACCGAGGAAAAGAAGCAAAGCATCGACAACGCTCGCGTATATAGGCACGAAGATGCAAGTACAGAAGGAGAAGAAGGAGCGTAGGAAGTAGCCGCGGGCGTCGTTTAATTAGCGAAATAATACTTAACGGAGTAACTTCGCGTGCGGCCATGTGCTTTATACATTTATATATATATATATAAACGCAGCATACGACTAACGCGTGTAATTATGAAAATGGTGTTTGTTTAACGGCTATGTGTACCCTCGTATACAAACGCATAAAACGAGCTTGTCACGCTCATGAGCCGACAACGAATTTTATATCTATATATATATAGTCGCGATAGCTTTACTCTATCTCTTTCTCTCTCTCTCTCGTTCGTTTTTACCATGAGTATTCAAAAGAGAGAAAGAGAGAGAGAGAGAGAGAGAGAGAGAGAGAAATATAGAGAAAAGCGTATATTTGATGTATGGGACGTTCCAATGAAATCTTAGAATGTTTCGGAGTCGAGTTTTATTTTTTTTCGAAAATTTGTCAACTTTTAGCTTATATCAAAATAAGATATCATGCCAAGTATCAGCTTAAAATATTAATTTTTAAAAAAGTTATGAACGTTTAAAAAAAAAGGAGTAAAATTTTTAAATAGTCATATCTCAAATACTAATTATCGGAATGACGTAAATTTTTTTTATCAATTACGCCAATAATATTGAATTTATAAAATATATATAATTTAATACAAAATTCTTTTATGAAAGAAAGTAACAATAATTTTTTATAAACAAATTAAGTTTTTTAATCAAGGGACACATACGATTTTCAATTTTTTTATGTCAAATTAAAGCTTAATCTTTCTTCTTTAATTTGGTAAAAAAGTTTCCAACATTTTAATAGAAAAAAAATTAGAGTCATTTGAAGCCGACGCTCGGCCCGTTCACCTCCTTTTTTCGTGGAATCAAATTGGAAATTTTAACATTTATTTTCGCATATTTTATTTTATAACTTATTTTTATCGCGTCTTGATAAATGGGACTTAGTTATAATACAAGAAAATCACCTGCTCTGATTGTTTTGTTTACTTCCATAAGATACATATGCTACATTATTTAGGACATCCGAAAAAAAAACTTTTATTTACATGTAATTTTTTATAAATTGATAGGTTAGTATTATTTTTATAGATAGTAATAGTTCTTTTGTAACATTATACATTTTATAAATAGCGATATTTTAATGTTTTATAAGTAGACCTAATTTAATATGGCAAGGACTCAAATAATAACAAAATATTAAAGTTATCAATTGATCTACTTTTAATTAAAAAAAAGCCGGAATAAATAAAAAAAGTATTAGTCTTAGTTTTTAAGTTAATTACTAATTATAAAATAAGATACAGATATAAGCTATTGTTGAACATACATAAAATGTAAATAATGTACATAATTATTATAACTAAATAAAGACTGCTTTCAATCAAATAATAAAAAGGATTGCTTTTTTTTATAACAAGATATTATTTATTAAGACACTCAAGAAATGAATTATCAAATAAAATATGTCAAAATAAATATTAAAATTCCAATTTTGATTCCACGAAAAAAAAATCAATGTACTTTGAAATAAGGAAGAAGCTTGAAGAAGTGAACAAGCATACATACACCATTAGGCTAAGTGCGGCGCGACGAGAAGCATCGAGCGTCCGCTTCAAATGGCTCTAATTTTTTTTCTATTGAAATTTCGGAAAATTTCATTTTACGAAATTAAAGAAGAAAAATTAGGCTTTAATTTGATATAAAAAAATTGAAAATCGTGTGTGCTTCTCGATTAAAAAACTTAATTTGTTCATAAAAAATTGTTGTAACTTTTTTTTATAAAAAAATTTTGTATTAAATTATACAGATTTTATAAGTTCAATATTATTGGCGTAATTGACAAAAAAAATTTACGTCATTCCGATAATTAGCATAACTTTTTTAAAAATTAATATTGTGAGCCGATACTTAGCATGATATCTTATTTTGATATAAACTAAAAGTTGACAAATTTTCGAAAAAAAAATAAAACTCGACTCCGAAACATACTAAGAATTCATTGGAACGTCCCATATATAGTATATAAATAGAATGCGAGCACGTTTTGTTTGTATAGGTGTATATGTATGTACGAATAAAAAGTATATTATACACGGGAATAAAAAGTATATTATACACCAGAAATATGTTAACAGTGCCCCGACGTTGCCTTGAATAATGGCTGCGCGTAAAAATTGTAAAACTAAATGCATATATATAAATACGTATGTATATGTATAAAGATAGAGAGAAAATAAAATGGGGAAGGATGAAAAGTTTTGAATTACACGGACGATTTTTGTGACACTAATGCTCTTTCATTTTTCGTTTGTTCCGACGCGCGTTTATATGTACGTTGGACAATCCTGAGAGCTTTATATACCCGGCGGTTTTCGCACGTTATTTTAAAGTTTTTGAAGTATGAAGTGCGGTGGAGGGATAGCTGCATTCCTTTTATTTATTTTTATGTATATATTTTAGTATATTATGTATATATTTTATTATGTTATATATGTATTTTCTTTTTTTTTTTTTTTTTTTTTTTTTTACGTTACGCTATATTTTAATGGAGACCGTAAAATCGTGTACTTTTTTGAGTTTGCCGAAATAACTCGTCAAAATCACGTGCATTGTACCGTGTGTTTATGTAAATGCTTCGTTTTTTTTTTTCTGCGGAATTATGTTCGAATTTTTTGATTTGTGTTTTGGTAAAAAATTATATCGTCCGTGAACATTTTTTCGGATAATTTTCATACACCGTTTTTGTAGGATGTGTATAAATATGGAGCAATAAATTAATGTACAAAAATAATTAAAATTGTGGGATGTTTATAAATATGGAGTAATAATAATGTGCGAAAATTACAATTCACAAAATATTTTATAAAATGGTTGTAAATGTGAATGAATTAATTAGTTTAATATAATTAAGTTATATGTATATTTTAATATTAGTACGAAAAAAAAATAATTTAAAGTTTAAATAAATGTTGGCAAATAATTTTTACGTAATCTGATGAATTATTTTTTGTCTTACGCGAATTAGAAACTCATATAAGTAAAATAATGTCTTTCTAACATTAGTACTTTATCTGCAGATACAACTATAATACAACAAGAACTAACATTAAGTCTCAACTACATTTAAAAAATAAAAAAAAAAAAAAAAAAAAAATTAAAGAAAATAAAACAAAAATGTTTAATTCAACAATCAAGATAGCAAAACTAAAATAAAAAGTGGCAATGAAAAAAAAAAAAAAAAAATTAAATAAATAAATAAATAAAAACAAAAGGTACGTACAAAGCGGTCTCGGCGGTTGCCTCAACTCACCCGCCGTTAGCGATCGAGGAAAATTGAAATTTCCCGCGGTTCCTTTGTCATGCAAAAACCTTCTCGAGTCTCCCGTGCGATCTTAGACAACGGGACGCGGAGAAAGCCAAAGGTATCCCCAGCTCCTTCCATCGTCGTTCGGGATTGTCTTTCTCTCTTTCTCACGGAATTAAGTAGTTACGACCCTTTTTAGAGGCCCGGAACGCAGATTCGCGGCTTAGACTCTTCTCGCTCCCTTTATTCTTTTTCTTTTTAAAGACGGCCTTTCTCCTCTCTTTCTCTTACTCTTTCTTGAAAGAAAAAGCCTCACCGACGGGTTTATTAAAGGGGTGCCGAGGAAAAGACGACACAGCCCGCCGACTTTTGATATTATCGCCCTCTGATTCGTTTTCGACGGGATTAGAAACTTTTCGATTTTTCTCCTCGCCCTCGCGTGAAACTTAATTACGCTGGTTTACAAGGGAATCGTTTTGATTTAACGTTTAATTCGTCGTTATCGTTCGATTACGTCGAACATCTTGCAACTTGAGTTAGGTATTTGATTGATACGGAGTTAATTCAATCGTTCTTTTCTTTATTCAATATCGATCTTTTTACTTGTTATTTCACTCGAGTTTAATTTTTAATGAAAAATTGACACGTTATTGTATGGTTATGAATAAGGTTAACAATCAAAATCTGTGTGTCTAATAAACTTATGCAATTATTTTTTATTCAAATTTTGTATAGGTTGTAATAAGTAAAATTTTTTAATTTTTTTTTTTCAAGTATTATTACTTTTAAAGTATTATTAGATAATAGGTAGATATTACATTATTATTTCTTACAAAGTTTCATAAAAAACTAGCTTCGCTTTACACTCGCGTAAGTACGTTGCAAAACAACGCATATAGTAAACGCGGGTGGCGAACGTTAAAATCAATTGGGAAAAAGGAAAAGTTATGGTTGGCGTAATTTCGTTGCTTAGTTATGCCGCACTTTTATGCATGCAAATAAATTATCGCGCGTTGTCGCATAATTTTCACGAATTCGTTGACTAACAGAGTGAGATAGTGAGAGAGAGATAGAGAGAGAGAGAACGAGAAAGAGAGAGAGAAGGGGGGGAGGTGGGAGGGAGAGAGAATGCAAAAACTGTAAAGTGGGCGCATGGATGTAAGACGCGACTATACGCGACGAAAATCAACTTTTGAATGAGACGAGTGAGAGAAGAGTGAAAGAGATTATACTTTGCATTCGGAAGTGCCGAGTTTTGCTGCGGAAATGAGAAAAAAAAAAAATTCGAAGACGAAGCAAGTAATGGAATTCGGATGAGTTTGAACGAAGGATAAATTCAAGAAAAATAAAGACTCTTAATCAGGTCTTCGAAAGTATAGCGCTTGTAATAATAAATTTTCGATAAATTATCGTCTTAATGTTAGACATAAATACATTTTATGTAGCTGAAAAATATAAATAAGGTGATCAACAAAGTCGCTTAAATCTACGAACTACTGAAATTATCCAAACAGCGAAGCGAACCGAGCAAAACGTCGCAATAAGTATACGAGTAAAAGCAGCTAAACTTACAACACACGAAAAGATAATAATTGAAGTCGTGCCTTCATACTTTGTCGCATTGAAATTCGTCGTCTTCCGTTTCGTAATAGGCTATGCTCCAGATGTTGTCGGTGCTAGTCGGTTTAGCTCTTTCGGCTTATATCTCCATTGAGGTTTGAGCCAACGAGTCCTCGTCAACTTTTCGACAATGCGCGGAGACTTTTCCCGCCCGAAATATCAAACTTCGACTTTCGGTGCCTCGTTTGTTACCGCGTCTTCTTCGAGTTCTCTCGGAAAGGTATATTCCCTTCCTTCTTTGACTTGACGAACTTTGCCATTTAAATGTTTTCTAGTTGTAGTATACACACTCGCTACGTTTCGAATTGTTCATGGAAGAAGGTTGGATTTTTCTTTAGCTTTTCGTTAGGTTAGTTATAGCGAGGAAAGGAAAAGTTTGCTTATATTTCATCTCGTTCTTGCGGGTATATTCTCAACCCATTAACTTCCGTTGTTGAATTTGAAATTACGACGAATTTCGTTATAATAAATTCAAAGCGTGAAATCAAATTGTTTTCGTACTAATTGAGAAATTTCTTATCGTTTGGTGAAAATATACCAAAGCAATAATTTAAGAACTTTTTTTCGTTAACGGAAAACAATACTATATTCCATTAACAAAATTTATCAAAATCATACGTTAATTTCCCAAAATATACATAATTTTCATTTGTTAAATTATTTATCAAAAGCATTAACGACAAATATCGTCCCATTAAATTTTAAAATAAGCTTGCGCTCTCATCGCGAAGTGGTGCACTTATCTTTAAAAGTCATTCCTGGTAAACCAACCCCCCCTTTTTTTTTTTATTTTTCCTCGCCGATCATTCTCTCCACGCAATATCCGTAATTACGAGCTCGTCCGCGTGGTTCGTAATTGTGAGAGCGTGTTAATTAAGCGGGCGATAGTTGCGCGCGAGCGCCCGTTAAAACAAAAAAAAAGAAAAAAAAAAAAAAAGAAAACGAAGAAGCAAAAAGAAGAAGAAGAAGAAGAAGAAAAAAAAGGTTAAATATCGGCTCGATATCGTGAAATCTTAAACTCATCAGACAGCGGCGTCGATTATCGGCTCGTTGTCTTTTCATTCTCTTTGTCACTAACTCGCTCTCTTTCCGTCTCTTTCTTTCCGCTGCTCGGCCGGATATAGTCTCGCGAGGATAAATGATTCGTGAGCTTTAATCGGGTAACGGAAAAGGGGAGAGAGAGAGAGAGGATAGTTGATTTGATCGAGAGCCGATAAAGTCCGGTCCATTGGAAAATACCGGAAAAGTCGTAGCGGCGATGCGCGACGTGGACGCTCGTTAATTCGAAAAGGCTCTTTATATCTATATGTATTGATGCATTCGATGGGGAGGGGGGTGGCTTATACGCAAAGAGAAAACAATGAATCGAGTAGTTAAGGATTCGAGGAAAAGGTATATGATTGATTTTAAAAGTGGATATAATGGTTTTCTTTTTCTTTCTTTTTTTTTTTTTTTTTTAAATAGTTTTTATAACAATGTTATGAATTGAATTATAATAGTTATTGTTAAAAATGAATTTGCACGAAAACACAGCGGTTGATTAAATATTATATAATATAGTATGTATATACACACACATACACACACATTGAAACTACAAAATAATAAATTTTAATAGAACGAAAAAATGTTTCGTTCATAAAAGTAAAAAAAATTCCAATGAGCAAAGAAAGTTTTTCAGTAAAAAATTTCAACGTTAATATCGTAACTGAGAAACACATACTTGTATAGTCATTTTAATAAAAATTATAAAATAGAAAGAAAAATTTTCAAAACAATTACATAACGATTTTCATGATAATAAAAAATTATTATTATTTTTAAAATAATAATAATAAAAAATTATTATTTTAAAAAATAATTACGCAACTGTTTCATTAAAAAGTCGGGTGGATCCTTTAATCGGATCAAGAAAAGATCGAACTTATAACAACAATTTAAAATCGAAAGTCTAAAGAACGTAAAGTATTAGGACCGAAAGGTAAAAAAGAAAAAAAGTCTGTCGCTTTTAAAATAACTCACTACTAGCTATACCGAGCTAAAATTTACAGTTGACTCTTTTATCACTGGGCCATCTCTCTCTCTCTTTCTCTCTCTCTCTCTCTCTCTCTCTCTCAGGGAGCAGAGTCCGTAAATTGAACGTAGGAGAAGTAGAGAGGACTTTTCACGCGCGCGCTCGCGGAGAGAAGAGTCGAAATAAGTTCGAGCTACGACAGCGCCGGCAGCTATTTCGCGAGTTAAAACGACGACCCTTAATCAATGTCCCACCCAACCTTCTCCTCCTCCCCCTCCCTCTCACTGATACATATACACACACACATACACACACACACGAATACACGTAGAGTTTCGGTGTACAAGCCATGAGATGAATGACCGGAAATGACGGGCCCGATAAGAAAATTGCTTAGCCGCTCGGGCACCGAAGTAAACGAGTGTATAGTTTCAGTTGAAAATTGGTTCGTATACGCTACTGTTGAAGGAAGTTAAAGGAAGAGAGTGAGTTTTAGTTTTCCAGGTTTTGGAAGGATAACGCATTGCTCGGCCTGTATATAGTTTTATTTGTCTCGGCGTGAGTTTAACGTTTTCGTTGCTTTCGTGACCGAGCGAATAATGTAAATGATTAAACGTGTTTTGATCGGTGAAATAATTACCAATGGTAAGTGAACGATTGAAAATGTGTAGAAGTAAGTATATAAAAACAAAGAGTAAACTAATAAGATTAGAAGATATAGTAGGAAATAATTTTGTGTAACCATTTACATTCGTGTCAGAAATTAAAATATATTTTTATATAAATTTTTAATAAAAATATAACAATTATTTTATATACATTTCAACTAAGGTGAAATTCAATCACAACTTAAAAAGAAAAAATACTTGAAGAAAAACAATCTTAACGTATTATTTTACAGAGTGAGTAAAAGAAAGGAGAAAAAAGGTCTAAAACAAAAAAAAAAAAAAAAAAAAAAAAAAAAAAAAAATAAGAAAGCAATAAAAACAATGCGAAAGAGACAATACAAGAAAGTAAGTAGTTAAGTCACACCGGAAATCGAAGGAATCGTCGATGCGAGCAATATAGTAGAGGGAAAAGTAAAAGAAAGCGAGTATGGATTAGAAATATCGCTCCGATCGAAACAAAGATTCCGGGACGAATTTCCTTGGGCGTCCGGAGAAAATTGCTTCGGCCCTTTTACATTGACACGCCGAGTATATACATATATATATGTAAAAGTTGATTTCGATCGAATGGCTGCTATTCGCGAGATTTTTATGGAACGGATTTTGAGAAAATTTTTACGGTCACTTTGTTCGGGATTGTATTATCTATAGTTAATTTAAATCACTTATTACCCACCGGGGAACGAATGTTATAGACTGTATAACAAATTTTAAGATGACAATCATACGTGAAGTACTTTTTTTTTTTTATTCGCAGGTCATTAATTGCTAAATGATTATTGGATGTATTTACATCGAATGTGTGATCGAAATAATAATGGCACTTAATCGAGCTCGTTAAAATAATTTGCGTTTTTATTGAACTTGCATAACGACGATTGGATAAGATCTTTCAATGTTACGTACACCATGGAATTTATTGATTCGTTTATATTTTTTTAATTTGACGTTAAACGAGAAAAAGGCATCGCATTCCATGCGTTGAAAAATTTAAAACAAGGTTAATTGGATTAAAAAATAAAAGAAAAAAAAAAAACAAAAATAAACAAAGAAATGTACGAAAATGTAAATATCCATATCGCCCGAAACGCGAGAATTTCGCTTAAAAATACAAACCCGATCGTTTCTTAAAAAAAATTTTTTTTTTTTTTTTTTTCTATCAACGAGCCATATCGTTAAATTTTAACCCAAGACTTATAAAAAGATGACACGTGATCTCATTAACCAGCAATATTTCCATAATTTCACAATTATTAACCAATTCGTTTTTGCGAGCTTTATTTTTTCGTCGCTTACGTCGGTCATTCGTGTAAACGGATTAAAACTTTCATCGTACGTGCGGCGTGTATAAATTTTGCCAAGAAACACGAAACACCTTTTAAATTTTTTGCGATCCCTGCGTTGCTTTCTCGTTCGATTCGAATTTATGTACATATACGAACGCACAAGCCGATGCGAAGAAGGAGAATAAAAAAAGCAAACGCGAAAAGATGGGAAAGAGACGGGGAGAGGAAGGAAGGGACACAAAGAGGCGAGGACGATTCGTTAATATTATTTGCATGCGGCACGAACGATATGCGAGCTTCGATCTTAGTGTATGTATATATATGTATATATATATATATATGTAAGACAGGTGTGTATATGTGTGTGTCGACGGGAAGATAAGCCGCATACCACCGGCAATTATTGGTATTTTAGACACGGAATAAAACGATCGCACCTTATCCTCCGGGCGACCGATGCTTTCCGCGATCCTGGCGAAACGAGACTCGGCTCGCAGCTGTTGCCGTTCGCCGCTGTTACGCTTTTATACTTGCTACTTATTTATCCGCTAATGATTAATACTAAGTCAAAAAGTCAAAAAATTGACTTCAGGTGTATTAAGTGTACGCGTGACGGATGAGAAATTTTTTTTTATTGCTTACTTCTTAGATTTACTATATGATGTTTGTCCAAAAAAAAAAAAAAAAAAAAAAAAAAAAAAAAAAAAAAAAAAAAAAAAAAATGATATTTTCGCCGAATAAACGCAATCATTCTTATTTTCTGTAATTTTCTTTTTCCTGCGCAATAATAAATAACAAGTAAACAAACATTTTGAAAACCATTGTTCTTCATGAAATATTCAAAATTCCACGAATTGTGTACGTTATAATTTCAACAAGAAAAATCAGTGATCCAAGGCCAAAGGGCCGCCGACGTGTTAAGTCGATAATGGCCCGGTAATGTATTCAACGATACCGTCGATAAAGCGTCGAACGTCGTCGAATATAAGCGACGTATATAATTAGAGCCATGCAAACGAGCTCCAAGATGCATGAGCGCGTCCTGTGTGAATACAAAAATAAAGATGTATATATATGTATATATAACCGGTGGATTCTTTTTTTTTTTTTTTTTTTTATTTATACGGCGCTCAGGTCTACCTTGAAGTTTTCGTTGGATGTACGTCACTATATAGAGAAATTTAAAATTCACGCGCGATGACAAGGACGAGCCACGCGTGACGATATCGCGTGGATGATGCAGCACTTGAATTTTTTTTTTTACTTGATGCTTAATTTTTTTTTTTTTTTTATATTCTTGCAATGATTTTGAAGATGACATGGAAAGGAAAAAAAAAGTTTAAGAATGCAAACATATTAAAAGTTAGTTTGTTTTGTATCTTTTGGAATAAATACGAGAATAATAGCGTTGATTAAATGAAAATAATCGATTTGATTAACTTGTTCAATCTGTATACTTACAACAAATGATGAATTATTTCAATTTAACGATCAATTTTTTAATTTTATAAGCGTGCAAAAGCGATTTCATCAACTCGTTTCGTAAAGCATCCGAAAAACGAGAAAATTGGTAGCAGTATCGAAAAAAATTCTCCGACGATTCGCATCGAAACAGCGAAGCGAAATATCTAAAAAAAAAAAAAGGAAAAGAAAGTAAAGATAGAAAGAGAGAGAGAGCGAGAGAGAGAGAGAGAGAGAGATGTAAAGAGAATCGGAAGAACGCGGTGCAGAAGGTACGCACACACATACGCTACCATAAATACATACCTGCATGCACACGTATACTATAAACTTCGGGGTAACATTCCCGTGAGATTTATGCGCGACGTTCGACTGCCGCTGCGAGCTCCGCGCGCGCTAGCTTTCTGTCTGTCTGTCTTTCTCTCTCTCTCTCTCTTTCTCTTTCTCTCGCCCCCGAGAGTTTCCAACTCGCCTGTGCATATAAACTATCCATATATATATATATACCTCTATATACGACAAATATATCGAGGTATTTCACTGGAATTGACCGGCTATTTCGCTTTGCATTTACTCTCTAGCTGTTTTTGTCTTATTTTGCTGTACAGTCTCTCTTTCTAGCCCTCTTATACGCTAACCTGATGTTTTTCGGATGTATTGACGATTGACAAGATTTTTTAAATTTTTATCGGAATAGTTCTTTCGATGATTCGTACTTGTTTTTAGATTTGTAACGAATCTATACGTTAAACTCGAATATTAAATAATATTAAATAAATAAATTGTTTTTAGTATTTTTATATAAAAAGTTAATGGTATTATTAAAGTATTATTATGAGATTAGTTTATTTTATATAAAGCATTAAAAATTATTCGTCAAAAATAAGAAACCTAAATCTAATATTGCTATCTTTAATATTTTTCAAACGGCAATTGATTTTTGATAATTACTAAAAGAAATATCCATAAAAAAAGTACATCAGTCTTATAAGTATGTAAGTCGTTCGCATCCATTAAATGAAAAAAGCATTGAAAGCACATCCAAGTGAACACCGAATATACATATATATATATATTACAAAAAAGAAAATACGCGTATTCATAGGTCAAAACCTTCGCTTATTTCATTCGTAATTCCTATTCAGCTATGTGAATTCTCTTAAACCCATCGCGTATTCCTCTCTCTCTCTCTCTCTCTCTCTGCCATCGGCATCGTCCTTCTCTCTGCTTTGCGTATATGTATATGTGGCGGGGTCACGCGAAATATGTTCGTTCCTCCTTCGACAATTTGATCCCGGCTCTGAGATAGCATTGTACTCTCAGGGAGCGCGCAACGGATATATTTATATTCCCATACGCGCTCACTTATTTTATCTTGTCTATATTCTGTAACCCATCGCTACTCTTTTCTACTCATCTTCCTTTCTTCACATATTCGCGCATATCGGTGTATGTATACATGCACTACACTCGTGTAGTACGAGGCTACGCGTAATGTTGGACTTTTTTTAAAGATTGATCGTTACTCATATCCCTGCGTCGTCGTTTTTTTTTTCTTTCTTTCTTTCTTTCTTTTTTTTTTTCTTTTTCTTTTTGTTCCTTTTTCTTAACCGCCTCGACTTTATCGCCCGTCCGACGATCTACTTTATGTCATCGATACAGAGTTCACGTGCGTATCTACACGGACTCGATCGCGTAGATATACGTCCGATGTACAGAAAGTGCGAAAAAAATGCCCAAGTTTCATCGGCTTTGTTTTTCATTTGTATGGAGATGAGTCTTACGGATGCACGAATTGCATTGGATACACGAATGAAGTTTCTTTGTAAAAGATAAAATTAAGCCTTTTAAATGAATTCTTCTTTCGGAGCTTAATTTTCTTTCGTGAACTATAATATTCAAATTGTGCACAAAGGGATTTAAAAAAAAAAAAAAAAAAAAAGTATCGATGCGACTAGATGTTAATCATATTTGTTTTAAATATGGAATAAAGTTAATTTTTACACGCGCAATTGAATTTACATCGAGTTTTATCGACGTTAACATATTAATGAATCGATTAAATATAAAATTAATCGTACATTTCTTTCTCACGCGTATACTTTCAGAAGCAAGAAATTCAACGATAATTTTTCAAGTAAAAACCTTACTTACCGCGCGAATATTTTCACGAAACTTATGTACCTCGAAGAAAGGCAATTATTCACGGTATTTGTGAACGCGTGCAAACAAGACTTGCGAAAGAATTAAGAAAAAAAAAAAAAAAAAAATAAAAAAAAACGAAAACGAACGAACAAACGTAAGAAAATGAAAATGAAAAAAAAAAAAAAAAATTTGTAAAATCCGTTGATCGCGTCGATAAAACATCGTTCCAAATTCCCCGCATGACCCGCTAACCTTGTACTCCCCATTTGTTTTTCTCGCTTTACGTTGCGCCCTCTCGGACGCGTATATATGCGCGTGCACACTCGCGCGACAATGTACCCTTTCGGCGTGTTGTTTCGACACCTTTTCAGCAGGTTACCTCTACGCGCTTGTATACGCGAGTCCGTGCATAAGAATTCGAAGCGATTCTCGCCCGATAAGAGAGTATGCGCGAGCGAGCCTCGTAAAACTTACCGGAGTATCTGTTTTGTCGCTTCTTTTTCTTTCTTTATTTATGTCTCGCTTTCTTTCTCTTGCGCGTTAGTTCGTTGTTTGTATGTGTAAGATCTTTTTCTCCCGTGTACTCGAGAAGAAATTTCGAGCGAGAAAGGGCGCCGAAAACCGTAAGTCGAATTTTTATCTGATATAATTTATTTGTTAAAGTGTGAAAGTGAAGAGTTACTTACCTCGTTTGGCTTCGTGTTTTGTCTTCTTTTTTTTTTTTTTTTTCGTTTTTTTTTGGTACAGGATTAATTGGCTTAATTTTATTAAACGGTAACGATGAATTAGAGGCCAGAATTATAGGTTTCTTTTCTATTTTATTGTCATTTCCTTATCGTCAAATTTTTCATGTTTTTTTATAGATAACATTTAATAATTAAATAGAATATAGAATCATATAATTATATATTAATGTTGAATGCAAATATCTTAGTATATATTATTGAAGAAATAACTAAACATTTTATTCAAGATTGAGTATAATTCAAATCTTTTATTTCCATATTTTTCATTGAAATAAATTACATCAACTCATCGATACTCTAAAATATCTCAATACTTCGCATAAAATCCCCGATACTGCATACTTATCCTGTCCATTTCATCTCCGTAGAAACACATACAATATACTCAAAAAGTCGTACAAAAAGAAGAAAAAAAAAAAGAAAAAGCAAACGTGCGAATATCAAAGCAGATACACAAGCGCGATGAACGAATGAGGTATCGTCTCGACCGACTCGCATTAATCAGCCGATGGATCGGTAAAAGTATGAAACCAAGTCGTATAACACTCGCGGACCAAATTATTTTATATCGTGCCTCGTTTCTCGTTCATGTGCATATACATCGAGAACAAAATGTGTATGTATATATATATGTATGTATCGTACGAATAAAACTAAGAGATAACGCGATTTCGCGCGCGTCCAGGTATTACAATGTACGCGAAAACATACACGTACACGTTCGTCTTGAGCCGAGCGTTTCTTCTACGTCCTGCGTGTGTATACACGGAGTATACGCGAGTTATGCAGCGGGTGAAAAAGTTGACCCGTTGAATTGTACACGGTTGAAAAAGAAGGGAGAAGGGGGGGCGGGGTGAGGTGGGAACGGTGATTATCAGTAGAGATAAAAGTTTTTCGGAGGTTGCACCTTCGAGAATTTATTTTTGCTTCTGATAAATTTATGTCGCGTTTGTGGTTTATACAGTTTTTTGCCGCGTATAGGTTCTTTCCTCTGTACGTTGGATTTTTTATTTTTTTGATGTTTCCTCGAAAGGAGCATTTCCGTTGTTAGAATTTGTTAAAAATTTCAATTATTAGCGTGTAAACATAATTTTTTTTATATTTATTTATTTTTAAAGTAATAAAAATTTGATTATGACAAAAAATTGTCAAGCGTACCTCGTAATATTATTAAATTGTAAGTTGTGGCATTTGATTTTCGATTTTTCGACGTATTAAGATTTTCCTAACAAAAGGTTTTCCTAAAATAAAACAAAGAAATAAACTTTCTATTATTTTTTCCTTTCACGTATACTTTCCAATACCAAATTCTTATCAATATTCTTAGCGCGTGAATTTTTGAAGTGTATAAACAAACGCTGGTCAGCAATCCGTACACAAAAAAGTTATATACACAAATTATAATAAAAAAAAAAAAAAAAAAAAAAAAAAAAAATTAAACATAATTCGCTTTTGTCGATTCGCGCAACCCATACTTCGAATAAGCGCGCGGGAACTACATCGGGAAATATAATCGTATATACATCGTTTCATGCGGCGATGTTAGCTCTCGAGCTCGAGCCATTCGTCTTCCGGCTCGGGCGCACGGGATTCGCGTCATTGTTTTAGCGCTCTGGGGACACGAGTCCTACTCTCTCTCTCTCTTTTTCTCCCATAATTCGTATCTATATGTATGTACGCGAATGCTACTCGTCGATTCTACATTGCGATTGCCGGTTATATGTGAGCGTGCATACACGTGTGGGTGTCTGTGTGTTTGAGAGTAAGCAATTTTGGGATATTTGCGGTTGAATCGTGACAATTATTATTTGAATTTCGTGATCAATGTTTCGAGAATGATATTTCTCTTTGTCTTTTTGTTTTTTTTTTTTTTTTTTCTTTTTTTTCATTTGTAAAGCTTTTCGTATTCATTAGTATAACGAGAAAAAAATTGAAGGCCATAGATTTAAAAATAAATTTAAATATTACATAAAAAATAAATAACATTTTTAACCGTTTACTTAATTATGATTGAGTAAAATTTTCAGCCACTCAAGCATAATTACACTTAATTCTACGTATCCGTGAGAATGCATTTTACTCGCGCAATTGAATATTAAACATCACCTCATCATATCGGTATAACGATCCATTAAAAGGGTAATTTTATAAATCCGAACATCCGTGTACATGCATCCATTACCCGACGAGATTATAAAATCTGGAAAAACCTCCGGTGGTACATTTTCCTTTTCTTCCAAAACAATGAAGCGTCGAAGAAGATCCGAACACTCCGTGTACTTCAACGTTTATCGGTAACGGTAGCCAACGTAACGCGATCTCGTCACGCGAGAGCTAATTGAAAATGAATGATCACTCGGCTATGTATACGCGTACGATTAATCGCGACTTTATCGTATACGCGAAGTTGAATTTACGTAGGTGTTGGAGAGAAGCCGGTTTTTGCTGCGATCGCTGTATACCATATACGAGTGTGTATGTAAGAGGCTGCGTGTTTCATGTTGTACTAGTGATTTTTTATTCGAGTGTCTTGCGTTTGTTTTGCAAAGTCCATAATGTTAGTCTGGATGCTTGGTGTAACGCTTCGTGTTTCGTCGTTAAGTCAATGACTTCCGTTTATATGTGAATGTTAATTTTAACGATTATGGAGGAATTATATCGCTAATTAACGTTAAAGGTTGCATTAAACGATCAGCAATACTCATTGTTTTTTTAACAGCTTTGTTTTCAAGTAAAAGATAAATAAATTAAAATTTATAAGTTCATGTAAAATTGAAAGCAATTACTTCGTTTAAATTTATTATTTAACAAAAAAAAAAAGGCGAATACACAAAGCAATTTTCATGGTTAATCCACGCGTCTATCGACAAGCTGAAACACACAAATCTTAAAACAATTCTTTCCAACCCAAATACGCCAATAAAATAAACAATCCAAACCTTAACCGATAAACGACAAAACACATCAAACCGTAAGTTTCTCGCTCGGTAAGGGGCGATTCGGTCAAGGCGGACAAAAAGCGGCGCGCGACGATCAATTTCGAGTTTATATGGCGGCGACTTGGTTAATTAGCAGCCTACCTTCAAGGCCGCGACGCTCGGATCATCCACTCGCTTAAAGCGATAAAGAAAAAAACTCTGCTAAAAGCCGAGGCGAATACGATTCGCGCGTGTCGTGTTTGGCCTCGGCCTTTCGGGATGTAGCGTATATATATATATATACCGAGATGAAAGAAAAAAGATTTGTCTCGTTTTGCGATCGAACTTTATCGATGCTTAACGACGATGGCTAAATTTGGGTTCGGATTGAGTTGAAATTGAAATTTTAATTGTTTTGATAATACGAATTAATTTTGAATGCCAGTTTTGGGCTTGAAAAGATAATTGGTGCAGCTAATGTAAATAGTATAAATAATTTAAATTTATGCTTTATAATTAAGCAGCGAGTAACTATCGATAAATGTCCTTACAGATACTAACGTGATTGAGTACCTATAATTTGTAATATCGTTTTATTTAATACAAAATTTTATAACGGTTTTAAATTAATATAATTTTTAAATTTATTTTAATCGTTAATCTGAGACTAGCATTGTAATTATATCATTATTACAAAAAGTCGTTAGTTCCATTTCAACACGACGATAATTATAACTGTATGCTTCGATAACGAATAATCGTTCAAAAATTTCATTTCCAATAACAAAATTGCATACATACATCCACGAGGCTAACAAGCTAAAAGATCTCGTCAAGCCTATAAACACATACACAAACGCGCACATCCACGCGTTTTTCCATAACAACGCGCAAGAAAACATATAAACATACCCACGAGAAAATTCACGCTCACAGGTAAAAATACCATCGCACGTAGCCAAGACTAATGGCGGCTCGCAGATATATCGGGGCCGGCAGTTACGCTGTCAGTTTTACTCACTCGTTGTTTCTCCTTCTCTCCATCTCGATGTATATATATATATATATATATATATATATGTGTGTGTGTGTGTGTATAACTACGCGCGCAGTCGTAGACAGGGCGGACGCGAGGGCGGAGTCGTCGTCGTCGTCCTGCGCGAGTGGAAGTGTATACACGCACCTGTGTACAAAACTAAGCGTTGCGTACGCGACGCGTTGCCTTTTGGAAAATCATAAACGCCGCTGTGTGTGTACCCGCTTTACTTTATATAGAATGGAAGTTGGCACGAGCGATGGATTATATCGAGTTGAAAGGAGGGAATAGCTTTGTAGGTTTAAATTTTTGATTGATGCTTATTTATAAAATTCGCATTTGTATTTTTAAGGTATGATTTTTATAAAAACTTTTGTTTTTTTTTGTGTTTCGTGCAAAGATTTTAATTAAGATTTTAAAAAAATAATAATAAATTGGCGAATACTCGTTAAAAGTTAGCTACATCTTATAAATTCTTTAACGTTTCAACTTCATTCGGAAACTTCCTCATTATAAAACACGTCAGTTTGAAGTTAAAATTTAACTTTAAAATATCAAAAGAGGTAATAGCATCGCGAAGTTCAAAAATACTTTTTATTTGCTTTTTTGCACATATACTTATAACTGCAAAAATAAACGCCAAGTCCATCCTCTCGTTCTCACATAATCCTCCTTACCGAGCTTTATAATATAACACTTTAACGAAAAAGAAAGAGAGAGAGAGAGAGAGAGAGAAAAGACGTAGTGGAAGAATCAGGCAAAAGATTGACTAACACGTGTCTGACAATTTTAATCACCGGATTATAATAAAATGGCCGATGCCGTGCGCTCGTATCGCTTATATAACGGCCACCCAAAGTGTCGCGTGTCCTCAAACCTAACGCACACACGGATAAAACGTAAGCGTGTACGTACTCTCCAACTTTAACTTCGTCCTCGTCTTTATTAATCGCGAAATAAAATAGGCAAATGTGACTTATACGCGCGTGCAGTGGATTCACGTCGTCGCGAGAAATCGTACGCTCTTACGAGCTCTTTGCGGGATATAGGTATATGTATATATTCGCTCGCGCGAAAGCGTCTATAGCG
This sequence comes from Chalcis sispes, assembly GCA_949987625.1. Classification (NCBI taxonomy): domain Eukaryota; kingdom Metazoa; phylum Arthropoda; class Insecta; order Hymenoptera; family Chalcididae; genus Chalcis; species Chalcis sispes. Next base: position 14,983,183 of record OX465095.1, on the reverse strand, counting down.
GGACCTTAGAATCCTTGAAAGGATTAAGCGATTTCGAGAGTGGATCGCGCGACTTGCCTTCGGCTTCGTTCCTTGTCGTATTACGTTTAATATGAGATTCTCGATGTTTTACCTTCTACCTTTTCTTATTCTTTTTTATTTATTTTGAATTCTTGTGGATTGATGAACATCGGTGAGAAGCTCTAGCGTGTAAAAAGTGGATCATTCGCTTTATTTATTTATTTTTTTTTTCTTTTCGTTCTTTTTGTAGATCGATATCTGTAAGCTAAGGTACTTAGGTTGTAAATTTGCATTTATATTTATTTCATGGTTGATAAAATATATCGCGCTGGTTCTGAATTTTGAGAAAGTTTTTTAACAGATATTATTAAAGAAAAAGTTTAAAAATATAAAATTGTTTAAAGAAATTATTTGCCGAGAACCTAAATTACGAATTAACACGAGACATTAAAATTAATGGTTTATTTTCATTTTAATGAAAATCTTTTTCTGCTTTATATACGGCTAACATTTATTCCAAGAGGGTCGATTACTTAACGCGCGTAGTTAAACATAAAAAAATAAACAAAACGAATACGCCATTAACCATAAAAAAAAGAAATTAGAGCCATTTGAAGTTAATGTTTAGTTAGTGCGGCAAAAAGCACTGAACGACAGTTACAAGCAGCTCTAATTTCTTTTCTTTTAAAATGTCCAAAAATTTTCTTCTATCAAATTGAAAAGGAGATATTAAGCTTTATTTTGATATATATAAAAAAAAAAAAAGAATCGAATGTGTTTTACGTTAAAAAACTTTATTTAATTATTGATGGAGCGATTACATATAGCTACGCGCATCGGGCAGCACCAGGCGGTAGCTTTAAATTGCTCTAAGTTTTTCATAAAATCAAAGAAGAGATACTAAGTTTCATTTTGATATAAAACAAATCTAGCAAAACAAGTATTTTGATATAGGGAAGAAGCTAGAAGAAGCGAAACAAAGCGCTTCGTAAGCAGCCGCATTATCATAGAGCGCATACACACATCGTAAAGCTAAATGCGGCGCGGCGGAAAGCGCGGAGCGTCAACTTTTAAATGTTTATAATTTTTTTTTTTCTTTTAAACTGTCCAGAAAGTTGTTTTTACTATATTAAAGAAGAGACTTTAAGCTTTATATCGACATAAAAAATCGAAAATCGTATGTGTCATTCGATTAAAAAATCTGACTTGTTGTAATTTTTTTTTATAAAAAAACTTCGCGTCAAATTATATATTTTTTTGAAGTTCAATATTATTGCCGTAATTAAAAAAAAAAAAAAAAAAAAATTATGCGATTTTGATAATTAGTAGTCGAGATATAACGGTTTAAAAATTTTACTCCTTTTTTTTTTCAAATATGCATAACTTTTTTAAAAATTAATATTTTGAAATCTTATTTTGATATATACTAAAAGTATACGAATTTACAAAAAAAAATAAATAAATAAATAAATAAATAAATAAATCTCGACTCCGAAATGTACTAAGAATTTATTGGAAGGTCCCATATCTGCATACACGCGGGATACGGACATGGCAAACTGTAACTTCGTATCCTCGAATTGCAGGCAATATAGGCGCCGCCCTCCGGAAGCGACGGACGTTCGCTTGCGGTATAAACGCCCTGTACTGTGTGTTAAAGTACATCGGCTCGAATTCGTTTTCGGTATCGGTTACAAATATGTTAGGTTTTATGTTGATATTTGGTTTTTTACTTGAATTTATTGGATTAGAATTCATTGGAAATTACGTTTTGGCAGTTTGTGTGATATATTTAAAGAAATAAGTTGTAAGATGATTGGTACTACGATAACTTTTCTGATTCAAAATATATCTGTTATTTTTTCCGACGATCTAGAAGAAGTAAAATAAATTAATGAACGCGTCAATGATAAATATAATATTTTCTAGTATTCATTTTTTATAAATTAAATAAGAATCAATTTTTATTTTTTATTGATTTACTTCTCATTTCTTTTGTACAGCTTTAAAATTCTAATTAGATATAATTTTACGCATTAAATGTCTGTATTAATACTACATCAAATTACTATTTCCTTTTTTTAATATAATAATTCCAGCACGGAAAATTACAATGCTTTATAAAACGGCAAACAATATCAATAAAATTAAACTTTCTATGGAATAAAAATTACATTTTCATTTATATTCAACTTTAATCGTCATGACAAGTGCATAAATTAATTACGAAATAATTAAATATATTCGGAGTACGCGAATTCCAACGGTTTTGCGCTCACGACGTTACTATACGAGGGGCCAACTTGATTATTATTTTTCATTAAAGTTTTTCATAACACAGTTTATACATTTACTGGATGATAATAAAACGATTATACAGAACGCGAAATACGATGCTAATTCGCAATTCATTTAAAAAAGGGCGAATGCAACTGCGTCGACGAGGAACGAAGCACGAGAGAGAAAGAAAGACAGATAGAGAGAGAGAGAGAGAGAGAGAGAGAGAGAGAGAGGAAATGATTAAAAACTGCAAAATGAGTTAGCATCATATACCGGAGAGAAATGCACATTAGGGAAATCCCATTCTCTCATATTTTACTCACCGTCTTTTTTTTTACCCACTTCTCATACATATATACACTTGCATATATGTACACATACATAGATCGGGCAATGAAAGTGTCGCGGATTGCACGTAAAATATATATATATATATATATATATATATATATATATATATATATATATATATATATATATATATAAGAGAAACGAGCGAGAGAAGTAGTGGACTGCAAAATTGTCGCGCGTCAATCCTGCAGATGGCGCAGTTAATTTGGTGCCCGCGGACGAAATATAATACGCGTTTAATGTGATTTACGATTAAATACACTCCATCACATGCATATCCATATCGAGTATACATTCACATATACAACCACGCAGTAAATATCCACAATTTCTCTTATATATAATGCACAAATATATATATATGTATACGAAGGGGTGTGCGTATACGTATACAGATATTCTGCACGATAGCGGGTTTTAAAAGCTCGCATGAGACGTCGTCGTCGGTTTTTGTGGTACGGTTAATCGAGATTAAAATTCAGTTCGGTGCGGTAAGCGAGAGGAGAGGAAGAGAGAGATGTACGGGGGAGTTAAAAAACGCGCGGAATTGTTACTTGTGTATACGTATATACACACATATATATATATATATACATGTATACGAGTATCGTCGTGAAGAGTCAAGCGCGCGGGTTGGATCCAATTAAAAAAATGAAGTGCTTTTTCATATTCGCGGAGAGAATTCAGGCTGCCGCTTCGTTCCCGAGCGAGCTTTCGCAAATAATAAATTAGAAGCGTTCTGCTCTGCGGTGTTTATATGTATTATAACTATGGCGCGAATGTATATACTGCCATTGCTGCTGTTGCTGTGGGAAGTTCCGTTAGTGCTTAACGCGACGTTTTTAGCGTTGTTCATTGAGAAACGCAGCTTGAATTCGATGTGGGATTAAATATCACACGATTTTATGAATTATCGGTATATTAAGTTGGCATATATGATTTTTGTAAAATTTGAAAAATATTTATTTTTTTTTTTATTTTTTGATGAAGTACCCTTATTACTGTAGATACTTCGTCGTTTACATTTTAATACAATAAAAATATGACATTTATGACGATCATATTTTATGAAAAGTACCTTTTTTTTTATTATAAAATAATGTGGCTCTTCAAATACAATAATAAAATGTCTTAAAATAAATCATAATTATTAAATTCGTTTTTAATGAACAAAAAAATATTTTTCAATATTTACAATAATTCAAAAACAGAGAGAGAGAGAGAGAGAGAGAGAGAGAGACAAAACTTATTTAACCAACGACAAAGGCATACAGCAACGTTTCCCGAGTTTGTGCCGAGTAAATATCAATGCGACTTTGGCGAATGATTTTCTCGGAAAATGAAACACGGCTACCAGTTTGCAAAATAGCCACTCGTCGTTGTGTTAAACAATGAACTGTTTGATGTATATCTTAATAAGTATATGCGAATGTATGAATATAACTGGAAGCTACAACGGTTTATTGATATACTACGCCGGGGAACGTGAGAGGTACCGTAGTTACGCAAAGGTAAATTATCTTATATTCGGTATGTTTTAGCAATTTTTCAAAATTTATTCGTAATAAATGCGCAAATAAGATGTATCGATAAAAAATAAATAGAAAATTTCCTGATACGTAACTAATAAATAATCTAATTAGTAAAATGAAAATCAATCATTTTGAAATCGTTAACGAATTAAGGCGGATGGATGAAAATTGTTTAGACGATTTATAATTGCAGTAAATTAACAAGATATCCATTTTAACTTATAAACGATAATTTATGTACCTAATTTGAAAATTGAAATATCGTGTTTTTATTAACGAAAGCATACGAGCGAAGAAAATATAAACATCATATTCTAATCATGGACATAACGAAGAATACAACTTTCTTATTTGAATCATTTTGAGATTCGCAGCTAAATAAATTCATTCTATTTGAAAAATAATATAACCGTTAAAATTTTTGAGTAATGGTTTTCCCCATCTACCTTAACTAAAATAACCAACTAAAGAAGATGACATTGAGCTTACTAACTTCATAAAAAAAAAAAAAGATAAAGAAAAACACAATAAAAGTAGTATCGATGCCTATTCATTTCTCCATTCTTCTCCCATCTTAAAAACTATAGACAAAAAAAAAAGAATAATAATGGCGAATCGGAATAAATGAACGATATCATATGCCAACTATATACGAGTATATATACGGTTTTGATAGCTATCGAGAATTTGACAAACATATAGGGAGACACGTGTCCACGGAATATCCGAAATTTAAAATCGAGAAACTGTACGAGCACTGACCCGTACGGATATCGTATATAATACGTGCGCGTTTCGGGCTACTTTCTTTTCGTTTTTTTTTTTTTTTTTTTAACGTGTAAGCATACGACCCTTCTACATATGCACGTATACACATTGCCGTTGGTCTTTTAAGACGCTCGAGTGATTTATAACTTTTGTCTGTTTTGCTTCGGGGAGTGAAGTAAGACTAGGGCTTTGAGATTTAGATCGGTCGTGGATTATGGTGAATTGAAATTTGATATGTTTTATGGGCAAATTTATGCGCTCGAATGATATTTGGATTATTACGCGGCTTCGTTGAATTTGAAAGAATAGCGTGATTGTTTTTTTATTTCATAAAATATAGTTGCATAAAAATAACGCGATACGTATAGAATTCATAGAAACCTAAATTGTGCATTAATTATTACTTTGTAATTAAAAAAAAAAAAAAAAAAAGTAATTTCAGCTTCATTTATTAAGATAGCAGACACGCCGTGTAAATAGAAACAAAAACGTGCAAAAGGAGCAATGTAACGGAGATGAGATAGCAGAACGAAATAAAAATTTAGCAAAGCAACAGCTCACGAAAAACGAGGGTGAGAGACAGGGAGAGAGAAAGAAAAAGAAAGAAAGAGATAGAGGGAGAGAGAGAGAGAGAGAGAGAGCGCACGCCGTACGTGATTGGCATAGATTGATTCCGTCGAAGCAATTGATTGACCAAGACCATACACTTTCTCTCTCTCTCTCTCTTTCTCTCTCTCTTTCGCACTCAAGCATCAATCTCACGATCGCGTTTCTTCTCTGCCTTTTCTCTATATCTCGATTCTCTTTCACCCTGCATCCCAATTACCTCGATCCTCGATTGCTATGTGTATATAGACAAATGTATATGTGTACGTATGCGAGAACGAGCGAGTATCCCGCTTAGTAATTATCGACACGTCCGACGAATGCTGCATTTCTATCGGTCTTTTAAGCTACGTATGCTTTGATAGTTTTGTTACACAAGTCTGGTAATACAGTTTATTTGCACAGTAACTTTAATCAGATAATCATTATTGAAGATGTCTTTTGGTGATTCTGGTATGAGACACAATTGTTTCTTTTTTTTTCTTTTAATTTTCAATGGAAATTTCTTTTTTCTTTTTTTTTTTTTTTTTTTTTTTGAATGGTGAAACGTTTTCTTGATGTGTCGATTTCAATTACTTTCATTAATTTGACGTTTCATCAGTGTAACTTTTTGATAAATCTATCATTAGATTTATTACAAAAATCGGATATTTTTCATATCTAATAGCACCAATTTTATAGGTAATTAATTATTGTGTAACATATCATGTAAATTTGTCTGTATCATATTGATTAAACAAATTGAAAAATATATTTTTGTTTATTTACAAAAATTTGTTGAACAAAGTAGACAAAAAAATTGCCTAAAATTAAACTAAAATTAAACTGATGATAAAGATGTATTCCATAAATTGATCGAATGGCTATTATTAACATAAATTAATAATAATTATTATAGAATAATATTTTTCGTATTTGAACGCACAATTCCGCATCGACTCTGATTATCCCACTATGTGAACATTTTTTTTATCAAACGTATGAACAATAAAATATATTGTTCTTTTTTATTAACGTCGACAATAAAACGTTTGAAATTTAATTTCACAATTAGGCTTGAAAAGCAATGCACACAAAAAAAAAAAAATATATGTTTTGCATTAACGGCATTTTAAAGAAAATGTTTCCACGAACTCTCAATCAAATCAAAATCATGCATCTCCTTTTTCTCTTTCGTCCGAATCTTTAGCCCGCGAGTTTTATCCATACCCTCGTCTCGTTGAGATCGTATAAACGCACGCATACATATAAACATATACATACCAACTCAAGGGAGAATCCAATGTGTCGTCGGTACGGTACAGATACGCCTTCTCGCGCGCACTTGCGACATCCTCGCGCTCGCGTAAGCACCCCAAACAAAGGAATATTGAGTTTAACACAAAGTAAGAGAGAAAGGGAGAGAGGGTAAGGCAAATCTAAAGACAGAGAATACGTAAGGGTAAGAGGCTCGAACTCGAAGAGAATTGAAGAGACTAAGGACAAAGCGAGAGAAAGAGAAAGAGAGCGATATAGAGATGGAATAATGGCTAAAAGAGAGAATTCGCTTTTCTCTCTCTCTCTCTCTCTCTCTCTTTCTCTTTTGAAGGAGGGTTGCTTGCTTTTGCCGTTCCACGCACTCGCACATCTACGCACACACAGACACAGACACACACAATGGCATACGTAGAAATCCCTGCGCGCAAGGGGGTTTATTAAAGCCGCGGTTGCCGATACAGCTCACGTTCGCCTTTAGTGGAGCGAGCGAACGAACGTCTTGTCTCTCTCTCTCTCTCTCTCTCTCTCTCTCTCTTCTTCTCATTCGTGTGGGTGCCGATACCTTGCCGACATGTCTTTGCTAACGGCGCGACTACTACTACTACTACAACTACTTGCTTCGTTCCTGTTTCCTCCTCTTCTTTCATTCCTCGATTGTCTTTCAAGTTTTCCTTCCAGTCGATGTACCGTGCAAGCGTGTTGGTAAGCTTTGTCGTTGTTCGGTGTGATAGAGTAAGCGTGAACGATGATTTATTATGGATTAATTTTTACTGTTAAACAAAAGCAATAATGAAATATATTACTTGAATAAGTGAAATAATTTATCGAAATAGTTGTCCATATTGCACCGTTAAAGGATTAGAATTATTTTTTAAAAGAAAAAAATAATAAGCAAAAATAATAAGATTTAAACGGAACGAGACACGTTACTTATTAATCGCGCGCTCAACGCAATAACTCGAATTAGCACTTAATGCTTTTTCACGCGTATTTACTATATATGTATGTACCCGTCGTCGTCGCCGTCTCTTTCTCTTTCTCTCTCTCTCTCTCTCACTCTCTCTCTTGGCTCATCTTTCTTATCCCCTTTATCGATGCACGACGCATCTCGCGTACGTATGTATGCAGACAAGAAGAGCGCCAGCGGGAACATTACACGCTTGTAAGAACGCGACGACAGATCGTCTTCCTGGAAACACGTGTCTTACACGTATACCTCGTAGCTCGATTCATAGTCTCCTTACAACGAGCTCTTGCAAGCCTTTCCTGACGCGTAAAATATACTTGTTTTATGATTGAAGAATTATTTAAATTTCAACTTTTTCCAAGCGATTTTTCATCGTTAAATTATATTGTATTTTAAGTAAATCATATATTTTGATTGAAAATATTTGCGAAATTTAAAAAATCGATAATAATACCGACATATTGACTTATAAGTAGTATTTTCTCAAGCGATCTACCTGCAAAGAAGTTAAATAAATTCAATATCTACGATCGATAGGTCGACAAAATACGCATCTTATCATCAATAAAATTGCAGCACGCAGTACAACAATAAAACCGTGTTTTATTTTTCCTCTATCTTGCTCTACATATACATATATATACCTATATATACATATCCACGTGCACATAAGAACGTCGCGCGAAGCTACAAAAAAAAAAAAAAAAAAAAAAAAAAACAATAAAAAAATGCTCCGCAACAAGGTTCTCCCCTCTACGATCGTTGAGTTAGGTATACGTCGCGCTCGTTCGCACCCTACGAACACGAAACACCCATTAGAAGGGCGCGGGGCTGCTGCATCATCTCGCTAGTAGTTCGTTCAGCTGTACTCCTCGAGAGATTGGCTGCATACTAGCGGTTGTAGACGTTACATGTGTACGTGCATTCGTATATATGTAGATACCTCGCTAAAGGGAAATACTACAGTCGTTATCACGTTTGTCTCGAGTCTTGCTGTAGCTATTAGGTGTCGCGTGTTGCGTCACTTGCGGATTTATTATGGGCTCGTTTCGAGAGTCGAATCTAAGTTACGATTCGTACGATTCGTACGTTGAGAATCAACGGCGATGAGGAAAGGATGTATTGAGCTAGTGTTAAATGTATAGGAAATTTTTATTAAAATCATGTTGTGTTAGTGACTTTTTCATATATATGTATATATATATATATATATAAACTTCTTTATGTAATAAAACTAATAGTAATATTTACTAACTATTAATTAAATTTAGCTGCATTTTTATTAAAATTAAAAACATCAGACATCTTATTCTTATTTTCCAAATGATCGACAAAAAAAAAAAAAAAAAAAAAAAATCAAAGTTTTTACAATCGATACTGCACGAAACTTTATTTAAGAATTATTCACAAAAACCTCGTCTATACAATACAGTTTGCTACTGCATTTTTACTTATATACATAAGTGAAATTTATGAAATATTTAGAAGATCGAAGTAAAGGTGCGCGCGCGCGCGGGACAAGAACAAGTCAATCGCTCGCTCGTATATATGCCAACGTCGTCTTTTATAACCGCTTTCATAGACCAATGAAAATTCATGACGCGCGCGCGCGCGCGCGCTCGATAGCTCGTCGTTTCAGTGGTTAATTCATCGCGTTAATGCCGTGTAATAGCCAGCACGACTTACATCTATATGCGTCACACATGCTCGTACGTATACGTGTACAGGTGCGTGTGTGTGTATATACGTTTAGAAGTAAGGTGTTTCTAGAGGGCACACAACACACGCCCGATATCTTATAACGCTTTATTCGAGCTTCTTTGTTTCATAAAAGTGAGAAACAGCTTTAATAACGGGGTATATACGTTCTGTTCTCCTCGCTCTTTCTCTCCTTCGTTCATATAATGAGGGGTTGCCAGCGTATCTTAAAGAGAGAGACAGAGAGAGAGAGACGAACGCGTTCGGTCAATTTTGCGGCAGACGGAAAAAGTGTACACCCGCCAATCTTCGAAAGCGCAAGACGAAGAAGGGAATAGGTGGATATCGTAACTGGTAATTATTGCATTACAACTTAATTTCGTGTAATGCAAATAAAGATTTTGACGCAGCCGATTGGGGGTTTTTAACTTTTCAGTTACGCCCGATGTACGCGCGCCTCTCGCGTCTCGGCTTGCAGAAAAGTCTCGGAAGAATCGAGCGAGGAAAGAAAGAAAGAGAGAGAAAGAGAGAAAGAGAGATAGATAGATAGATAGATAGATAGATAGAGAGAGAGAGAGAGATGAAAAAAAAGTTGCATTCTGGACTGCTTCGCGATCTTCCTACGTGATGCTTCGTTTGATGTCTCGAGGCGGGTCTGAGGCAATCTTGTAATGAAGATGTGACGTGCGTCTCGACAAATTTTATAATTATTCGTTATATCGGTGTTTTATTTTATGCAAAGTTATCGTGAGCGTTTATACGCTTATTTATGTTTGAAATATGTTAATTTTTGGATAATTTTTTTTTTTTTTATTTTTATCATTTACTTTGATATAATAAATATTATTCAGCCCGTTAAATGAATTAGTATTTAAAATTCGTTAAAGTTTTGAATGTTATAGAATGTTTATTTAAATGTTTTTTTTTTTAATTAATATTTTATTCTTAGTAAGTATTATTCATCTGATAAAAACTATATTCTTTTCAATTACAATCATTTCTAAAATTTTGTAATTTCTTATAAATCTTGCAATACTTGGCGAAAAAGAAAAATATTATTGTAAAGCAACAAAAGTAAAAAAAAAAAAAAAATAAATAAATAAATAAATAAATAAATGAATAAGGAAAATAATAAGATATATATATACATATTTAAAGCTAAGAAAGAGAAAAATTTCGCTTAAAATATTCTCGAGATCTCGTGAGGGCTTTTTCGAGTGTTTTCTCTCGGAGTTCATCGTACGCGTGAAATATACTTGTATGCGTATAGAAACATACGTACACGAATAGCAATACTGTTGCGCGTAGCAACGAAACACACAGGCTAACATAATTCGATCTTCGGGGGATCGTTTACTCGCGATTTGCCTTTATAAGGGATAAACATATCGAAGAAATTTGTACGTATTTTTACTTTCTTTATCTCGACTCTAAACACTTTTCATTGTAAAAAGATCGGAGGAGAAGTAGGATTTGTTTGCGCGCATTTTTCTTTATATTGTTAGTTTTTATTCTCGAGGGAAAATTTTCGAATTATTTTTTATAGATTTCACTGCTATTTAGAAAATTATTTTTTTTTTTTTCTCTGTTTCTTAAATTTTGTTGATGATATTAAATTAAATTGTCTAAAAGAAATATATTGCATACATTGGTACTAATTGTTGTTTTATTTAACATTTTAAATCGATAAAAAAAAAAAAAAAAAAAAAAAATATGCTAACCGACGATTTATAATAACTTTGTTTGTCTCGCGCCAATAAGACTTAGCCAATGAAACTTACATCCGCAACAACCTCTAAGTAAACGCATTGCCCAGTGCGTCGGCAAAAAACCAGCAAACGTCTTTGCGACAAATGACCAAGTCGAACGGGTCACGCGTAAATGCATCCGTTATCCGTACGTCCGTCCGTCTCGTCACGTACATACTTATGTGCAGAATGCGACTGAATCCAACTTTAACGATTCGATGCAAAGTGGGATTCGTTTTAAAATGATAGGCGCTCGCAACGCTTTATTGGACGTTTTGTGCGTGTAATTATGGGCGCTGCTTTATCCACAGCGATAAGCGTAAAAGTGTATTGACACACGCTTATTAATGTATCCTGTTAGATTGAAGAAATATATATTGCTATAAATTGTAAATAAAATATCGACTTTTCCTAAAGAAATCGAGGATCGAATTTTTTTTAAACGTTTTGTTAAAAATTGAGTTTCTATTGATAGATAATATAACTTGCTTCGTATAATTCGTCTTTGAGGTATTTATAATTAATGCTTGCTATAAAAATAAACAATCATTATGATTATTTATTTTTTAACGGCAACATGATCTTCTTCTTTTCTCTTATATTCTTTAATCAATAATACAGTAATTAGAATTATTTAACACTTCTGAATTTCTAGTCTTTATATTTTTTCAATCATTTAAATAATTAAAAATTATCTGTTACCGAAAATAAAATTAACAAACGAGTCGTATTTTTAAATACGCAAAGTTTTACGTACGAAGTTGAAACCTTTTGGTCAATTATAAATACATTATCGAACCTTGTTAAATAAATCAATTTTTAATAGCATTTTTTGTTTTTACATTTTTTATTTATCACTCACTATAAGTAAGCAACTTACTTTTATTTAGCTTTGTAAAAGAGATTGATTAATTATTTTATTAATCTGAAATTTATTATTGCCAATACAGATAAAAAATTAAAAAAATATTTCGAAATTATTGCAAATACTCGTATAAATAACATTATGGGTATATCTTCAAAACAACAAGAAAATACGAAGAACACATTGTACACAGAAAACACGATTTCGAAAGCCAAACCTCCCTAAAATCCTCTCACGGGATAACAGCGCATAGTACCGCCAAAATTACCCGTCGGTACAAAACAATCGCGCTTAGTATCAGGATCGCGAGCCGCCACGTTGATGTCGAAAATCCTCGTCTCGCAGACCGGACGTATTATACACGCGACGAAAGATCGCGCTTACACAAACTCCCGCGCGCAAAAGTTAATTGATCCTTTATCCCCGACATATATAGACGATATAATTCATCATCTCGTCTCTTTATCGTTGTTCTCTCGCGCGCGAGCGAACTCGATCTCATATTATAAGAGAGAAAGAGAGAGAGAGAGAGAGAGAGAGAGAGGGAGACGGTATAGTGGTTATATAAACTGCGGCATCGTGCGGCTGGAATTTTCGAGAGATACAACGCGTCTATGTCATCGGTAAACAAGCCACGCGCTATGAAACATTGTGTTTAATATTTATCCGTTAAAGGTGGCATGAAGAGAAAAACGAAGAAAAGGAGAAGTTTATGAGCGATTTTAAAGAAAAAAAAAAAGTAGTTAAATCAGAAAAGAGTTTGAAAAAAAATTATTATTAAGAAGTGAATTTATTTTACATTTATTACTAAACGATGCAAAACGGCTTTATTAAATATTACTCATTTTATAAAGTGACGTTATTATAACATATCGTAAACAAAAGCAACAGCGAATGAAAAAAACTACATTATAATAAATGAAAATCAAACATTATTTGCAAATAAAGATAGAATCGCGAGCAGTAAACTATTCGCTGACCCAATCTAAGCATTTAGGGTATAAATTTTCGCGGGCTATCTCTATAACAAGCCGAGATCAATTATCTCACCAACGGACCTCCCGTGAGTTTACGAGCTACCCGTGCGATTCATTATCAATCATATATATATACACGTTGAACTCGCCGCCGTTTGTACCACGGGTTAGCTCGCGGTATTGCTTTTACGACGAGAGAGAGAGAGAGAGAGAGAGAGAGCAAGTTTACCTCTATCGCTCCGCCGTTTTACGATCGCGAGCGCCAGCGTTTGAACGATTACGCGGATGCCCCTTGCGTAATTGTTCTTTGCGCGATTGTGTGCTGAGGTTTTGCGAGGCTTAAGGACAGGTATATATATATACGCGAGTGTGTGTACGTTTGAAAAATCGTGTTGTTTTTTTAAATGGATCATTTGCATTTTAGGGGTATAGAACTTTTTTCGTGCATTTCTTTTTCTTTAAAGGATTGTTTATGTAACAACGTATACAACGTAACGAAATTTTAATCTTAATATAACTTGACGTAACATCTATCAATGATCCTTTTCCAATTATCCTCGATTGCAGTGATTTTCTCATCTTACAAAGGACAAAAACAAATATAGATATACTATATAACCTCCTTAACATCGTCACCTTGTTCCTTCACAATTTTCCCATTTAAAATAAATATATCCGTATACACATATATACTCGTTACACATAAAGTGTCCCTCGAAACTGGCGCGCAGTAGCACTAATGACTCTTTCTCTCTCTTTCTCTCTCGCGCTCTCTCGACGCTCGCCTCGTTATTCGACGTTCCTTTCCGGCCCTCCAGGCGACATATCTCTCGCGCGCTTGCGCTCGCATATAGATATTCGCCTCTATCTCTTTCTTTGATTTTTCCCATTCTTCGTCCTCTTCTCTTTTTTTCTTTACTTTTCTCTCTCTCTCTCTCTCTCACGTTAAAAAAAAAGATAAAAGCCATCCTCGATACCTACTCTCCCGATGACGAGGACGAGGAGGACGAGGAGGACGACGACGACGTCGTCGCTGTGTCGTTTCCTTTCACACTTCTCGCCTCGCGCAATGCAGCCAGGATATTATTTGTTTTCCGAGTCGAGGTTGACGTTGCTTTGCGCCTCGACAAACGAACAATCTGCTCATTTAACGAGCCCGTCGTCTTTTCTCCCCTCTACTTTTGTTTATACCTCGCGTTTATATACGTGTGTGTATACGTATATATATACGTGTATTATTTCTTTCAGTTTTTTTTCACTCTTTTTTTTTTTCGTAGCTGCGAGAAAACTGTAATTAATTCTCGCCCGACTTTTTGTAGAGAAGGAGGAGAACGAGGTACTTTAATTTTCAAAGTTAAGGGGTATAAAATCTCGCGCTAGCGATGATTGATTGCCGTAGCTAACTCTAGCTGCGACATTTTCTTTCTCTCCTTTCCCTTCCCCCTCTCCTTTCGTACTTTCCCCTTTTATTTTAAAGTACCTTGATTGACTGCTACGAAATAGTGAATTAGTATAATTGATGGTCGTGCGACTGCTTCCGCGCTCGACTTTTGCGCAATTAGAGCAAGTGTGACTCGGCTGAAATGTTTAATTTTTATTAGGTTGATTTCGTCCTCACCATTGAGCGATAATTTATTTATTTATTTTTCCTTTTCTCTCGTTTTGTTGGATTTTCAAGTTTTAATTTGTTTTAATTTGTTTTTGTTTAATTTTGATAAATAAATAATCAAACGATAATTACTTTATTTGCTTGGTAAGAATTAACAAAAATATTTATAAGAATAAATGTTATTCGGTCTAAAATAATTCATTATTCATTCTTATACTATTATAATACTATTTGTAATTTACAAAATTGCTTTTTAATCCTGTTATATTGAAAAATAAAAAGATAAAAATTAGATTTAATTATTTTAATATTAATAAAAAATTTTGTTTTATTTATGATTTGTTTTATGATAGTTCATAAATTCATGTCCTCAATAAACAAATAAAATTCATAAACAATGGCAATTTATTTTTTAAAAATATGAAAAAAAAAAAAAAAAAAAAAAAACATTTATTAAAATTTCTCTCGAAACAAAAACTGTTTACAACAACATTCTTTTTCATAATTAATAAAAAATTTGTAATAAAAACTTTTTTTTTTTCAACGGTACACCGCATTAAAAATATTATTTTACTTGCCTCATTAATTAAATGACCCAATATCTATTCATTAAAAATAATTAATAAAAAGTGTCGGTATTATAAAACAGGTACAAAGTAATTTAAAATTCTCGGATTCGTTATATACTCGTGAATTGAAATAAATCGCGTCTACTTGCATTTGAACCTTTTTATTTATCTCCCCCCTCCTCCCGTTAGTCGCTTTACCATCCACCGTTGTTAATTACATCCCAAACGCGAGCGTAAATTCGTCGTCGCGCATTAAAAACGTCGCTCTTAATTAGTGACGGGGAATCTCTCTTTTCCGGCAAAAAAAAATTCTAGTTCTACATATATCCTACATACTACGGCTACACAAAATTCGAGCCGTATGGTTGAAAAAAAAAAAAATAAAATAAATAAATAAATAAATAAATAAATAAATAAATAAAAAGAAAAAATTAAAAGCGGATAGAAAAACATATACACGAACGAAATTAACAATTCTCACACGTGCTCTTGTGCACACGTACATATGCGTCGGCAATGGAATTAACTCGACTCGTCCTCTCGAATCTTTAACGTTCACCTATAGGCGAGATTATGCTGCTACACACACACACACACACACATGTTCTCGTATATATACATACTCGATGATACTCCATCGAGTACATCCGGTGGTACACTCGACAAAGCTCGCGCTGCGCCCTTACACAATCGAACATCCTCATGCTTTTTCGCACCCCCGAGATAACGACTCCTTTCTTATCCGACCCTCGAAACGGGCACGCATCTTCTTTTTATTTAGACTTCGAACTCCTGAGCGTTGCTTATTGTTCCTCGTTACTAAATCTGTAATTATATATAGACACGCGCGTGCGCGAGTATTCGAGACCTAATGGCTCATTCATAATACCGTGGAGGTGTCGCCGGCGCCTCGGGTCTAATTTTTTCTTACTTTATTTTTTCGTCCTCTTAGTCTCGGTCATTGTTATTTGCTGCTCCATCTTAAATCGCGTGTCATTAAACGCTCGTAATGATCGAATTTATATACAGTCTTATATCAACGTACAGAAGTATACGCGTAGATAAGTAATTGTGCTTACATACTGAAGTATGGAGAAAAGTAAGTATAGTGGATTTTAATTCAGAAGGGAAAAATCCCTTTCTTCCTTTCCCCCCCCTTTTTTTTTTTTTTGTGGTCAGTTCCAGGCGCTTTCGCGTGTCTCGTTAATTATGTGCACGGAGATGATTTCGAGCCGTTGTTGTCGGTGTATGAGTGTGAGCGAACGAGAAAAACGAGAGAGAAGGAGACAATGAGCAAAGCTCCGTGATAATTTTTAATGAAACAGTTCTCGCGCGTATATCGAGCGGAGGGAGAAACAGGGAGGAATTGAAGAGAAAAAGAAAAGATAGGTTTCGGTCCAATTTAAGATTAACCGCGCTGGATAATGAAGTTTTAATTTAACTCTAATTTTCTTTCGCTTTTTTTTTATCTTTATCGCGATGCTGATATTTGAATTTCTCGCAATGTTTTTTTAATTTATAGAGTAAAGACGTAAATTTTTTTATTTTAAGGGCTTTGATAAAGTAGCGATGAATAATTATTTTTGATTGAATTTAAAATCGAATTTAAAATTGTGGATAAAGAATGGAATTAGATTGTATTTTTTATTGGTTTGAATCAAGTTTTTTTTTAATGTTAACAAAGGTTGCAAGATTTATTTGTTCTTTTATCGAACTTATGTAATTAAGATTATACCTGTGTGCATAAAGATAAATTTACCAAATTCTTCATTTTCGCTCAATTTCAAAAATATACTTCGACCCTCGTATAACCTCCTCCTCCCTTTCTCACGTTTTCCCCGACAACGAATTTTCGATTCTAGTAGTCTATAAAACGAAGGAAATATATAGTAGAAGAGCCGGAAGCGTCGCGCTTGCACAACACAAGCCACGCGCGTAGCGAAATTTACATAAACGTCTAATTATCTAAAATTGCGAGCTCTTCGCTCATGTATACAAAACCTCAGGTATGCGCGCCGTGTATGTTACAACGCGAAGAATATCCGAGCGCGAAATAAAGAATACTAAAGAGCACACGTATATATATATATATATATATATATACATGATAGGAAGTGGTAAGAGGTCGGATGGAATTTCGTTGAAGAAGAAAAGAGAAGAAGAGAGAGAGAGAGAGAGAGGTGCATGTACGACGCGCGGCGCGATGAAACAACGCGCATCCGGAAGACATACATCTGCCCTCCGAACGTTTACGCGCCGGCTCATATTTATCGCGTTGTTTTATTACCCGCGAGGCCGGAACAACGCGCCAACAACAAGTACATTCGTGTATAGTATGCATAGTAGGTAACAGCGCCGTTATTACTTATCGCTACCAAACGATCTCCAATTATTATTTTTCTCTCTCTCTCTTTCTCGTCTCGCTGGCATTAAACATGCGTTTTCGAGCCCGCGAAGAAGCTACTCTAGGCCCATCGGCTAATTTAATCCTTTGCTACCATTTTCTTGTTTAACCTACACGCTATAACTTTGCGCACACGTATATATACAGAGTTTCTTCGGTAAATCACGAGCGAGGACTCGTACACATACGCTCGAGTTTTCCTTTCGAGGCGAGCGAAGAATTATTGCCCGACTGCCGATTCACTTTTTGCCCTTGCGATGATGTATTATTGTACGCGCAAGGTTTATGTGCGCCCATCGGCCAATCGCCTCGAGTGTTAACGCTTAGGATGTTGCTTTTTTTTTTTTTTTTTTCTTTGCTTTTAATGTCATCCTTAACTTAGCGTCGATTTATTGTTTCTGAGCTGGTGAAGTGACGTTTATGAAAAACGTTTGTTTTTATCTTAAATACGCGCGCTTCGAATATTTTATTATACGCGTATGAACGCAAAATAATTGCATCACGCGTTTTTATATTATCGGTACTTTTCTCGGTATTAATTTTTTCGTTTTTAATGATTCTTTCAATAAAAAATTCGTTGCATTATGAAGATCGAGAGGTATGTCGGTTTTTAATGGAACGTTATCGGTAATTGTTTTGCTAAGTTTACAAAAATATGAGATACATTATCAATGTTTTTTTAGAAATTTTCCAAAGAACGAATTTTCCAGCTTCGTCTTAATCGTTTTTAATTTTAATACTATTCAAATTTATTTTAAATTTATGATGCTAACCACAGTCAGAATATTCAACGATTAAAAAGATATATCGATACCTTCCCGTATCGCTTCTATTTATGGTAATATTGTTACATCTTTGACATCAAAACCTGCATTTCCTGTACGTAAAATAAATAATTTGTCATATTAATGTACTTGTTATTGTAATGAATAATAAAAGAAAAAAAAACTTTAGGTTATAAAACGTAAATAATATGTAACGATGTTATTTGTAATAAAGAAGTGAATAAATTTTTATAGAAATAAAAAATTAGGATAATAGGGCAAAAGAAAACTCTGTTTTACGTATAAAATATTTATTTACTTTTTTATTGCAATTTTTTTTTGTTTTTTGTTTTTTTTTTTTTTTAAGGTAAATGTAATAGAATTAAAAACTTTTTTATTTCATTTCATTGTTGTTGTTTTTTTTTTTTTTTTTTTTTTTTACGAAAATTTATCATATTTTCATGATTCTATGCATTCAAAGTTCATAACATTTTCATTAGTAAAATATCCTATAATCTAGATATACATGTGGATCGTGCATATATAATTAAACATTTATTTATAAAAAAAAAATAATACTTTTATTGGACTGAATGTTTCAAAGCTTGACCTAAATCAGCAATAAGATCTTGTTCTGTTTCGATACCAACAGACAATCGAATTAACTGATTATTGATTCCAAGTCTAGCTCTCTCGGCTTCTGGTACAGACGCGTGTGTCATTACAGATCTGGAAATAAATATAATTTTTTTTTTTTTTTTTTTTTTATGTACTTAGTATAGATTTATTTAGGTATCCATTAATTATATTGGCATATGAGAAAGAAAAAATATTTTCAATTTTTAACTTACGGTAACTCTGCCAATGACTCATAGCCTCCAAGTGATTCGGCCAAAGTGAAGATTTTCAATGCTTTTAAAAATTTATACGAATCGCCCGAATGATAAAATGAAATCATTCCGCTGTGACCCGACTGTTGTCTGCGAGCTAATTCGTATTGAGGGTGAGATGGCAACACTGAAATAAAAAAAAAAATTTTTTTTTTTTTTTTTTTTTTTTTTTTTTTCTTTTCAAATTTCATTAATTTTCAAAAATTTGTTATGAAAAAATATTCTCACGTGGATGGATAACTTTAGTTACTAAGGGATGAGCTTCTAAAAATTTAGCAACAGCCAAACCGTTCTTCATGTGTTGTTGCATTCTAAGCTCTAGAGTTTTCAGACTTCGGTTTACTAGTGCGCAGTCATAAGGAGAAGGAACGATACCCATAGCTTGAAAAAATAAACAAGTTTATAAATATAATTAGTATTGTTATGGTAAATATTCGATAAATAAAGATAGACGATCGCCCACCATTCTGATTAAATCGTAATTTTTCTCCGATATCGTCTCGTTTCGTAATCGCAGCACCCATTATGACATCAGAATGGCCATTTATATATTTCGTTAACGAATACATAGAAATATCTGCTCCAAGATCTAACGGTCTCTGCATTAATAACGGAATTTGTTGAAATTAATCAAAAATTTGCCAATTTTCAAAGGTTATACTTTAAATATTTTTTTAAAAATATATACCTGAAAATAGCATGTTACGAACGTGTTATCAACCACAACATAAATATCGGGCCTGGTAAGTTTAACTTTTTCACATATGGCTTTGATGTCGGCTAATTTAAGTAAAGGATTTGTTGGGCTTTCGATCCAAATCATCTAAAAATTAAAATTGCGACTTTAACTCGTAAGCTAATAACGAAGGATTATACGGAAAGGAGAACAGAAAAAAAAAAAAAAAAAAAAAAAAATTATCACATCAGCTCACGTCACAACGATCGTTTTTTTTTACCTTAGTATTGGGTCTGATAGCATTGAAGAAGTTTTCGGTATTGCATACGTCGACGAACGAGACGTCGATCTTTTGTCGCGGCAAGCAGCGCTGAAAGAAACGATTGGTGCCGCCGTAAACGTCGTCGCCGCAAATAATGTGATCCCCGGACTCGATCAGAGACACGAGAGCCGTAAGTGCACCCAATCCCGATGAGTAGACCAAACCGTGCTTTCCGTTTTCCAGCGCCGCCAGGCAGATTTCCAAACAGTTTCTGCTCGGGTTACCACTTCTCCCGTAGTCGTAGCCCTACAGGTGCCATAATTCGGTATTGATAACGTTTACTGGATATGGGATTTTTTATGAGTATTATTACGATTGATATTTTGATTTTTTTGTAACAAAATTTCACGATTTTTTTATTGTCTATGTGTATTCTGTTCTGTTTCTTTTTTTTTTTTTTTCTTCTTTTTTTAATTATTTGATTAAATTTTATGATGAAAATTATGTTAAAAAAAATATTACAAATTAACGTGCATTGTCATCAATAAAGATATTGGTAAACGTAATAAAGCCTATAATTTAACTTTATACATTTGATTATTAGTATATTTGCTTGTAGACTCACAATAATTGATCATTTGTTAATGTTAATCAATTATTAAATTTTATCTATTATCTTGAATGTAAAACAAACTTATTAAATTACATACATAAAAATAAATAAAACAAAGTAAATAAATGGATTTTTAATTAAACTGATTAAATTAAAAATTAATAATATTAATTTTGTTTACCAATAATAATAGAGGAAAATTTTGAATTTTTTTTTGATCCTCTTTTAACATGATAAACCTTAGACGCGTACAATCACATTGTCATAATTATTCTAATTATTTAACTTTGACCGATGTTTTTAATTAACAATCAGAATGGTGCATGAAAAATAAATCGTTATAACGGTTCATTGAACGATAAAACTTTGCCTTGAAATAACGTCATCAAACAAAATGAAAAAAATTAAAATTAACGCCGATCAAAATGATTTATAGAGACTCACTCTGTGTTGTGCTGGTTCATCCTGACGGAACGTTGTTGACATGACCAGCGGTGGTACAACTGAACAATGATTCCATTGCAGAGGATCTTGTCCCGCGTGAATAGCTTTTGTTGCGAAACCTTCTTCTGTATTAGTAGGCATTTTTTTTTTTTTTTTTTTTTTTTTTTTTATTTTGACTGAAAATGCAAAAGGAAAGAAAACGTGTTTATGTTGTGCAAAACCTAAAGTAGTTATAGTAATGCAATATACTGTAAATTATATAAATAGTCTTAAAAAATTTGACTGTAGCATTTTTAAATGTATATTCATAACTTGCATGAATCTTGAGACATAATTAAGCATTAATTCTGATAAGGTTCAATAAAGATAAGAATGATTTCAAATACGATAAATGCATACACGTTTTTATACGAATACTGTAAAATTTTGATAATGGTATCGAGAAAATTATAATAAATATGTATGCAATGAATAAAGATTTAAAAAAAAAAAAAAAAATTACGGAAATATGATAAGGACTGTGTATGATTTATTATCACTTATCAATTTAATGTGAATGAAGTAAGATATCGACTATTCAATAGATCAATCAAAACATTTTGGTATTATTTGAAATTTTATTTGGTAACGTATATATTTATGCATGTTATTTTCATCAAATATTTTATCTCGACTATTGTAAATTGTATTAAAAAGACGAGCCTATTTTTCACTTTAAATAATATTTAATATGAAAATGTAATTTAAATTCTTTAAAAATATAATAAATATTTTGAAAAATAAGAAAATGTAACAATATTTATAATTTTAAATTTGTATTAATTCCATCATTTATAATATAACTAAATTATTTCAGTATTGGATTATTCGGTACATCGAGTGAATTGTTTTGCTATATTTGTTTAATTATAATCGCTGAAAAATATTTTAAAATATTTATTTAAGATAAAATTTAATACACAGTTATAAATATGTCCAGATATTTTTTTAAAAGAAAAAGCATATTGTTTACCGAAGTGAAATATAAACATATTATCACCACATTTTGACCTTTTTTTTATCTTATGCTACGAAAAAACTAATTTTTATCACGATAACGTAAATATTTAATTAATGTGGAAAACAATTTTAAATTGCTCTATTTTATAATAAAATTTATTTATAAATAATAAATTTGTAGAATTATAGCTGTAGAAATTTAATTATAGAAAAATATAAATTTTCAATATAAAAATTTTAATTAATTATTAATTACAGTATCATATCTTTAAACAATAAATCTAGATAATTATTATAAAAATAAAATTCGTTAGCAACATATGCGAACAAACTTATAATTTCTTGGATATAATCCAATATTTTCACATTCAGACAGAAACCGAAAATAACATTTTTAAACTACTCAAAGATTTAAGTGTATCGCTTTAATGTTATTTTAATTTGATAAATTTTATAAAAATTATACAATAAAAAATTTTAAAATAAAAAATATTATCGGAACATATGCAAACGTAATACTCATGTATGTACTGGAAAATCAAAATGTTCTATTAGTAAACTTGATTTATGCAGTTATTGTCTTAAAATTTATAAACAATTAGAAATTTGTATATTCGTTAAACGAATGTCATACTATTTTTTATAAATATTTTATTTAATCAAATAAAAATTTATTAATAATATATTTAAAATAAGATACAAAATACGTTTTATATCAAACCGCAAACCGTATTATCCAACAGATTAGTATTAAATTATAAACTAGTGAAAGTTTGATTCATATAAAATTACTTATTCGTATTATATATTGATTTATTATTTTAAGAAAATAGTGTTATTATTTCATTAAAAAAAATATATATATATAAACAGTTTAATTACTATTTTTTATAATACAATGAATTCATCGATAAGCTTTATAAAATTCAATTTGAAAAATTGCTATATTGATAAAAAGAAATAACTTGACGTAGTTCAAAGATTAATCATCTTAAATACAATATTTAGTATAAACATTTCACGATAATTGAATCTTAGTGATATAAGTGATTAATCATTAGATATATAATAGAAATTCTTTAATTTTTGTTAGAATCAAAAGGAGATAATCGATATACTGTTATCAATGGCTATTGATACTTATTTATTATTTTATTATTGTAGTGTTTATCTGCATTCAGTTATCCAAGTACTAATTTATTCCATCCGATTATTAGAGATAAATTATTAACAAAATATGTTGTCAAGATTTTTTGTTTTATGGAAAATTTTACGTTGATTCTGCTTTAAACAAAAAATTAAATGTAAAATCGCGCATATTTTAAATTTCCGTTTCGGGCAACGATTCGAAAAAGTAAAAATACTTGTGCCTAATTTCTTTTTTCTTTTTTCGGCCTCCATTGGGAGCTCTCCATTACCGGCGTTTCTTACGGAGAACCGGAATTCGCGATGTTCACGTGTAGGTAGACTAATTATTTGCGCGCTAAGGGATTGGTTTTTGTTACGGAGAACGGCGCAGGTATAAAATTTTTAAGGTAGTTGTACTACAATAACGTTAGATAATATATGCGTACGTCTATACGCAATATCTTTTTTATTATTTAATAATTATCTTGTAAAAATTGTTTAAAAAAAAAAAGACAGTATAAAGTATCCCTTTCCTGCGATTTTTATTGGAAAATTTCATTTTTTTTTTTTTTTTTTTTTTTTAAATTAGATTAGTATATGGACATTTAATTTATGCATACAAAATTTCCCGTTAATATTTACTTTTCGTAAATATCACTTTTTATTATGGTGCATATTTAATAAATCTTATTTGCTCACTACCCGATTTTTCAATGGCACGTGTAATTTTTAATGAAGTTAGCTAAAGTATACGTATATATCGATTTACTATCGTTTATTTTTAAATTAAACTTTTATTGCCAATCAATTTTATTACGATATTCAAATAAAAATCGTAAACAATATACCAATAATTTTTAATTTTTATACATTAAACGGTAGCATTTTTAAATTTATCATTGCAAAAATTTACACGTGTCAAATGCTACTTTAATTAAATTATATCTTATAGATAATAAATAATAATTTCAAGTAGTTTTAAAATTTTTTAACTAACATATTTTTCGTAGAGTGCAAGGGCAACGCTGTTCGTTTAATTTTATCGTATCGTTTATTTTATTGCATGTAGTTATGCATAACATAAAAACGACTTGTTTGCAAGTAAATCTAAATTTATTGTAAGATAATAAATTTTTTATTTTTATTCCACGATAACATTTTTATTTATAATACAATCGAAAGTAAAATTAATTTACTTATTTCAAAAACTTATCAGTCTTGATAAAAAAAAAAAAAAACGTAAAATTTTTTACCGATAATTTAAAAATAAAATTATTCTTTTTATTTACGAAGAAGAAAAATATTTTGTAAGCATAAAATTTAAAACGAGTTTACAAAATTAACGAAAAAAATCCGAGTAACTAATATCCATTCATATGAGAAATTTGATTCGCGCGTGGCATATTATTTTGAACTAAATTCAAACAATTGTAATAGCTCTCGAATTCATTAAATAGATTGATACTATATACATGTTTTGCGAAGGCGAACCTTGTGCTAATGCGCCAGCTTTTCTCTCGTGTTTAGGTGCCTCGATGTACATAACACGTGGATGTGTGTAAGTACACGAAGCCAAGTTATGCCTCGCGTAAAATAACATTTTATTTCTCATTATTTACCCATTGTTTCGTCATTTTTCTTTACTTATCTTTTTTTTTTTTTTCTTTTCTTATCTTATCATATATTATATTATTATTTCGATCATTCGAAAAGTTCATTTAAATATTAAAATTAATATTAGCTTTCGAAGCGAGGAGCGCTTTCGATTAGGCGCGTGCGCACGCACACAGCTGTGCTCGACGTATTGTTGGAATGGATCGCTCGGTGTACATTCTGATGGTGTCGTTTTGAGAATGACATCATCCAAAATGTTAAAAAAAAAAATTAATACAAATTTGATGTTGCAATAATGATCAATAAGTTTTAAACTTTATCAATAATTGTTATTTACATTAAAAATTAATAATTCTAGTATCTGGAATTTAATTTTTTTTTTTCGTATCGACTTATGGGAAAACACGCGGATGCATCATCAATTAGCTACATTTTAAATCTCAAAATAACTGGCATTTTTTAATCGACCTTACACGAACAAGGTCTCGGGTAATTTCCTCAAAGTATCGTCAACATATTTATAGAAAATAAAATCGATTTTTACGTCCCGGAGTACAAGAATGCCGACCTAGTTTCTCAATCTACTTTTCAGGCGTGTAGCGCAAAGAATCGCACGTGTTCGACGCGAATCTGACGTAATGTAACGCGCGTATGGACGAAAGCAATCCTATGCGTGACGTTAGAACGGCGTCTAGTTGAATCTAGCGCTTAATTATATCCAAGCGTGTGCGTTTGTACATATACATATGCGCATACGTATATAAAGGTGGCCGTTAAAACTAACCTTCAAGAGTTCTCGTGGTTGAGATGAGAAGCGTAGCAACGTGAGCAGAAACAGCTTGAGGCCTTTCTCGTATCTCCGTCACGACGGCCGGCAGACGACTGACGCGCGGTTTTGCCAGTTTGTGACTGAAATACCTACGCAGGCAGCCAACATTGACGATCTAAACATTAGAAATTTGAATTCTTTTTTTTTTTTTTTTTTTTTTTTATTGTCTTTTTAACGAGCTATTATTTTGTTAACGTAACGATGATTTTTCATGTTTTACGGTTTCGACCGATGGTGAAATATTTTGTCGAGATAATTTTCATTATTATGTTTATTATTGTGAGTAATATTGTTACGTTGTAACTTGTTTGTTGTTTAATAGCGTGATTATTTGATTATCACTTGTGATTACATTATGTTTTTGACATTTTTTTACAACATTTATTTTGAACGCTTAAATAAACATTAATTTACAACATTATTGGCAAAAAACGTTCACCTTATTTTTTGTGAATAATCTTTAGATATGTTATCTATATCGTACCTATGTAGTTATTGTTTTGATTTCAATCATTAATCGCATTATTGTGAAAGAAAAATTCTCGATATAAAATATTTTAAGTTCAAACGATAATTTATAAATATAACCGATTATAATTAAGTATAAAAATTAAGTTAATAATTTAACGATATTTCGTAAATTTATGTAACTGCATTAGTTTGCACTTTTTATCTACTCTACTGGCAATTAGTTTTAACAAATTTGGATACAAGTTAGTTAACTAATTTTAAAGATTTTTAGTAAAGTTTTACATTTTGTGAAAATTCTAATAGTATCAATTAACGTCTATAAAATTACTCGTTGAATATTGCTTAATGATTCATAGACTGTAGAAAAAATTAAATGTAAACTAATAGTGAATTTATCTAATTAAAATAATAATATAAATTATTTAAAATAATTTAAATATTGTTATCGTTAATAAATTTTATAATTTTTAAAAATCTTACAATACGGTTGCTTTTAATAATAATTCATTTATAATTTAAAAATTTTTAAAAAATTTTCAAACTATACAAGTTATTTAACTTAAAACAACCCATTCAATAACTAAATGATAGGTTGAGGAGCTGAGCTCAATATATACACATATATATCTACGTAGTTCATTGACAATCCGACATCGATCGTATCAGACTCTAAGTTTTGACGCCAGAGCCGACTGATTTGCGTTCACCAGGCGGCGGTAGTGTATTTTTAAGGTTGTTTCACAATACGTGAGATGCGATATATGAAAAGATATATTATCAAAAAAATAAGAGACAAGAAACGATTATGATATCTTTAGTATTTAAATACCAATGGTGGTTAAAATAGCTTAATTGAATAATAATGCTTTCTAATAATTTCAGTCAATAATATTTTATTATAGCTTCGATATATGTATAATGTATATTCAAATTGATTCAAATTGGTTTAAGCCAATTGAAATTTGTAGAAGATTTAATTTATTGCAATTATTATCATATAATAGGGCACTTAAAATTTTTTAATTATATTATTTTATTATAGAACAATAAAATTTCAACAAATGTTTATTTTTGTTAAATACCTATAATAATACATCGTATATTTTATTACAAATTATATTATTAGAAAATACATTTTTTTAATAAAATATCAATGAAGATAGTAGTTATACAATTTACTAGATTTTTATAATTTTTATAATGAAAAAATATGCGAATTATTAAAATGTAATAACCTTGTTTATATTGTATCTGAATATTGTACATTGTACAATAAAAATGTATTTATTATCAGCTGTTGTCAGTTGAGTTTTGAAACTAAATTTAAATAATAAAACATTTATAAGATATCGTTTACATATGTCTTTTTTTTATTATTTTTTTTTTTATTTTTTTTTTTTTTTAATTATGTATTTTATATACAACGAAATGAAAAATTTTTTAAATTTACAATTTTATTCAATATTTATTATATATAATAACATATATAGATTATTTTACTTATTGCGAAAGAAATAACAAGTAAATTTAAATGAGAAATAACAGTAGAGTGACTCGACAAATTATTTTATACATTTTTGCAATATACTGCGTATCCCGTATTAGTGAATAATTTTCGTGATTAAAATGCAGAAATAAATATTAAATGCGTATTGAATCACTAAATTTTGAAATGAAAAAATAAGCAATTTAGTTGAGGCGTATTAGCGCAGGTGAATGTCCTACAAAATGCGGAAGAAGAATCATTCGTGCTAGTTTGTGATGGCAAACGACGAAGAAAACTATTACGATCTATTAGAGGCAATTGCTTTAATTACTTAGATATCTGTCCAGACATTGGCTGGTATTTCTAACTTTTTATTATTACTCCTAAGATCCTATTCATTCCTGCTTTGCGAACTTGAAAACGAAATTTATTCTTTTGAATAAAAAAATAAAATTTATCGTTCAGTATGCTTGCAGCTATCGGATTATCGCAACGTGATGTTTATAGTATAAATAGAAAATAAATTTTTTTTTAATATTTTTATGACCGCTTAAAATGTCGAACTATAATTGTTTTTACAATATATCGAATGCGAATTGTCGCAGGGAAAATATTTTTCCAATTTTTTTATTGAATTAGAAAATTAGACTATATATTGTCACGTTTAAGATTATTTAGAATATTGGAAAAGCTATAAGAATTTAAAAAAGTACTTTAGGACATCGATGAGAGTTTCAGCAATTCATTTAATTACTCTTCACTATAATCAAGTTGCTTTAATTTTATTTTATCACCATTTATCTGTGAATTTATCTCAATCTTTTGTGATTTAAATTCAAGAATAAATTTTTTTTTATCATACAATATACATATACATACGTATATATAAAGTAAGCTATTTAACATTGCTTTGAAAACTAAACCTGCTGTTTATTTCGTCTAGCTTCTTTGCATATTCCAAAGATACATCGCGAAACACAAGAGAATCACACACCGAGTGAGAAATTTCCTCTACTTTATTTATTTTTTTATTTTTTTTTTTTCCCTTCAAGTTCGACTCGTCTTTTCCACTCGCCGAGAAGGAATTCACGACTTATCGTCCTATATATTATACAAGGAGAAGGAAGACCTCACAAGGAAGTAGGAGCATCCATCGGACGGATCAGACTTCGCGCTTTGCCGGGCCCCGATCCGATTACCGTTTCGCACGGCTGGCTAAATCTGTCGAAAGAGCCGAGTCACGGGATTCGCTTTCTTGGTGCGTCTGCTTCGCACTTGATAAGGCACTTTAGCGCGCGAGGAGTAACGCGCGAACTACGCGACGTACGACTCTGACTTTTCTCGAGAAATCGTTCGATCCCCTCTTCGAGGCTTTTTAGTCTATTTTGTGAAATGTGCGTATGTATGCGTGTGTGGGTATGCGCAAGTGTTGAGCTGAAATCGATGGAACGACGCTTACAATATCTTGAATTTTTGCGCTTAAAGCGAGTTACTTGACGTGACATTTTGAGTTGTTTTAAATTATTATCGATCAACTTATAATTTATTGATTTTTCGAAAATCGTCATTTATTATTCAAAACCTAGAAATTTCAAAAATTCTAGTTTCCTTTTTAGAATCAATAAAAAGCCATAAATTTTCAAATAACTTTTACTTTTAAGAAATGAAATTTCGATATTTCAACGATATTTCCGATATCGTCTTCTCATTTACCTCTCATTAAACACACTCAAACACGATAATTATCAAAAAAAAAAAAAAAAAAAAAAAAAAAAAAAAAAAAAAAAAAAGATGGAAAGAACAGCTTTACACGTGGTTCTAGCTTTCCTCCACGTCACAGATAATATATCCGAACGCAAAGACGTCGACGGCGGCGGCGGCGGCAACTGTTAATCGAACGTTGCCGTCGGCACCCGCGGCAGCTGGTTTAGACCGCGTGGCCGGTCAGCACCTGTTTCTTTATACCGATTTTGCACTACCTCGATAAGCCTTAAGTGGTCGCCCGGGATTAAATTATTCCGCGGGTGCACCGTGAAATATGCCTTGGATATATGTATGTACTATATGTGTGTAAGGGACTATCGGCGCTAATTTTTTTTTTTTTTTTGTTTTTTTTTTTTTTTTTTTTTTTATCTTTTATTTTGTTGTTGCTTCTTACCGTTTCGGTGTAGAGATAATATCGAGACGCTTGTGTATTATACGTGGAACAATCTTTACGCGGGGTTATATATATATATATCCTTTGTCGAGATATAAACGATGCCTGCGCGCGTGTGCTTTTTATACATATACGTTGTTCCTTGTGTATTTTCCTTTCTTTTCGATACGCATATATATATAGGTCGTTAAATATCGGTAGAAACACGGATAAAGGGTGTTGGCCCGGTGTGGAAAGTATGACGATCGCTGTGTGGATCGCGAGCGGGAGTAATTTATTTTTTCTGTCGGAGATTCGCGAGAATAATGGGACGAATTTTATCGAGTATCTTATATTCGCAAAATATCGTTACAAGCGTTACATTGAATTCGTTATTAATTTTTATCCGGTGCATTAACATTAGTCGAGCGTTATCTTGATTAGTTATATGTAGGTGTAAAAATTTGTTCTAGATATAAATAGCTACAATCACTTTCTAGATTCAAATCTATTAATGTCTGGTTTCTTTTTATTTATAATAAAAAGGAGGAAGAACTTCACACGAAGGGCACACATTTTCTTAAAAAAAAAGTTGAACAATTAATAATATTAATTTGATCACATTAATTTGACTAATATGAAAATTTTTGCGTTACCTGTTAATTATACGCAATAATTTTATCATCAGATATAATTTTGAATCTAATTTGATATAATATCGAATCATTAAAGGTCCCCACGAAAAAAAAAATTAAAAAAAAACTCGCACGTTTTAAAAAAAAATTTAAAAGCCTTCCCTACAAGCCGTAAAAATTCTTCGAGCAAACTAATCGCACGGTTACATAAAAGCTATCCATCGTGTCCATCACCAAAAATCCAATAACCGAAATAAATAATCGTCGATTCCGACCGGCGGATAAGCTCGATATAAGTTAACGCGAGCGCGCGATCTTTTTATATTCGTATACAATGTACGCCCTACGAAAACGTCGCGAAGACAGCGCGCTGCTGTTATGAGAGCGTGCGTTAATTAGGGCAATTAGGAATGGCAAGAACGATTCGAGGCTAATTAATTGGGACACCGAGCGTTTACACGCATCGCTCTCTCTCTCTCTATCTTCTTTCGTTTTTTCTCGTTCGTCGATGCAGATTGCTGAGACTGAATGTGCATGAATATATGTATATGTACAGAGTACAGTGTATAATATGAATATTTTACGAATGTTACTCGCTTTTTGACTTTTCAATATGTTACTTTTTCGTCGATTCGCGATTATTTTGATCTTTACGCTGAATTTTAACGCTCGAGTATTGTTAATTTTTTTTTATTAATGTTTTATTCCCTTTTTCGTATTTTAATCGTATGATACGTCATAGATTCGCAAGTGAGGTATAAATAAAAATGTCCAAATTTAAGGAACGCAAAGTAAAGAAATAATCAAATTTTTAAAACGAACGAAATTCACCTCTCGAGCAACTAATTGATCCTCATTAAAAAGTTCTTTAATTGATCGGACTCGATACCATTATCCGCCACGAGCATCTCGTCGAACATTTCGACGAGCAATTTACATAGATTAGCCTTATTTGAGAGTACAGAAAAATCAAACAATTATTTTATATTTAAATTGTAATATCCATTGTCAAAAATTTAACGAGTGCCCGCTTTATTCTTCTTCTTTTTTTTTTTAAAGCAATGGCATTTTTTTGCAAAAAAAAAAAAAAAAACGTCGTATTTTTAAATATGTTATGTAAATGTGCGTGAGTTTGAATTTAAAATTCATCATTTCTTTCGAGACATAATGAAAAATGGAATAACATTAAGTAAATTATATTTATTACACTAGCTTTATCGTAAAATGTACTAAATATCATGTTTATACTACTGTATCAAACAATATGTTGATTATTTTTAAGTAATAATATGAAACTATTTTTATAAAAATAGCACTTTAAAATTCATTTCAACCCATCTCTAACAATTCCTTAATTTTTCATTACAATTACTTACTCAACTTCTCGGTAAACCATCTTCAAAGCAATCGATCGTTCAGCAATTGCATGTCAATTATTTAAACATCGACACGAGTAGGCAACAACAAGCGCCGAGCTTCCAATTAAATTCTGCGAGAGATTTAGTTACCACAGGTGAAGGGTCCAAACTTTTCGATGAAGCGGTTGAACGGATGTACTCGTACTATATATCTTGTTCGTCGAACGCCTCGAATACACGTAGTCGTGTATAATAAGCTCGGAATCGCTGATTAGACGTCGGATTATCTAATACGTCATCGGATTAATTAAAGTGACGATAAATCACTCGATCGTGGATGCTGTGTTATCTTATGAACTTTGACGCGATAGCGCTTCGTGACTTTGATTGTCGATCGATCGCCGTTTAAATTGTGAAATGCCAAGAGCGTCTGGACATCGAGGGTTGAGGTTGATTTAACGACAATTGTAATAATTGCTTTTCGATGAATTTTTCACTAATAATTAATTGTTTTTTAAAATTGTCGGATGGATACATCACTTGATTATTGATTCTTTTTTTTTTTTCGTAAAGCGAATGTATTCGACATACGTATTTATTATTTTTTATGAATATTTCTTTTTATTAATAATAACTGATAATTAAATTGGAAAAAAGATCAATAAAACTTTTGTATAATTTTAAATTTTTATTAAAATAAAGCACAAAAAACTAAGTATCTACACGTATGATATACATTCATTTTTAAAATAATTTTTTCTAAGCAAAAAAATTTTCAATTTTCTCAAAAAAAAAAAAACGTCGCAGAATAATAAATTAATTCATTAAAATAGAAATAGCGAATGGAAATATCATTCATTCATAAATTTAAAGAGATAGCGTGCTTACATATACATTATATGTTTTGACGCGGGGCGACGGCTCGCGCGAGTTCTTAGAATTGCGACCGAGAAATTTTCTAGGAATTACTTTGAGTCGATCTACACAGGTCTTTGAACTCCGCGCGCGAATGAATGAACATTTTTTTTAAAGGAGATATTATTGTATCAATTTATGTGAACATTTTTATTTTTAAAACGACAAATAAAATTTATTAAATGTTTATGGAATATACAACAGGATTCTTCTTTACCGACTACGTTAAAGAATTTCTACAGTTGTATTGAAATTTAATTATAAAATCGAATATACTTCCTTATAAAAAAATCTCCTCATAAAAATCAAAGCGGAGCGATTTAATTTCATAATTCATCCGTTACTTAATATTTTCCGCCAAAGCGTTGCTCGCTCAAGCTTACAACGACAACGACGATCGAAAGCTCGCTCGTTAAAAATAATAACCCACGCGATTGCATCCTTTTTTTTTTTTTTTTCAACTTACCGCTTTATCGTGTAAAAAGAAAGCCGTATACTTACACGTACGCACTTACACCACTAAACAGTTTTCTTCAACGCTGAACTCTCGAAAGCTTCAGACGGCGCAACAAAAAAAGGTGTATAAAAGGATCAAAGCGAACGCGACACACCATCGGGAGAGATTTCGAGCTCGCACGCGAGTGTAAATCTACCGTGCGCTGCTCAGCCATTGAGATTATGCTTATATACACGTATATGTGTATGCAATTCCAGTAACCAGTAGCTAAAGTGCCGTACATAAGCGAATAAATGCACAAGGCACATATATATATATATATATACCGCGCGCGACATTGGCGCAACGTTGTACCGCGTGTATAATACGACTCTTTCATTTTTCGCAAAGAGGTAGGAAGGTAAAGCAACGTGCGCGTAGTAAGTACGCTCCTCGTAATCGCGTATGTTAATGGTCCTTCAATATTAAAGCTCATTTCCGTTTTCAGCGTAGCCTGTGTTTTTCCTTTCCACTTCTCAACCCTCTCCCCCACCACCACCCCCCTCTCCCACAACCGTTTCTCGTTTTAATGCGCGCGACGTTGTGTATAGGTTACGAGCGCGCGGCTTGTATCGAGTACGCGGATCTTAATTTTAATAGGGCATTAAGCTTGATGTTTTCAATTTTGCGAAAGCAGCTGATATAGGCTATACTTATAAGTTAACGCGCGTATACGTGCATATATATATATATATATATACACACGCGTTTCTTTAAGTCATTTTATATAAATAACTCTATCGCGAGAGTTGATGTGGGTGTGTGTGTGCGTATTCTCGATGAATGCTGTTTGATTAATTCTATACTTTGTGCCTTTCCTTGTCTTATCTTCTTATTAAATTGACCTAGTTTCTCGAGCCGCGCAATTTTAAATTGTTCAATTAATATAGTCTTTAGATGGATTATGATTTTAAATAGCAGCTGTATTAAATTCATATACGAGTACGGGAGATTAAAATTTTTATGTTTCAATCAGTAAAATTCGAATTTTCGTTGAAATTTTTATAACAAGAACATATATATTTTAATTAGCTTTTAAGTTCATAGAAATATTGCATAAAAAATTAAAAAAAAGTTTTTATATTAATTTTTTTAATTTTTTTGATCTTAAAATTTTTATAAGATTAAATTTCTATTTTTATAAGATTAAGTTTCTTAATATTTAAAATCATTAAATGTATAATTTTCAACCGTATTATTATATAATATATAACTAATTAACTATAACTAATTTAACGAGAATAGTAATAAAATACAATTAAATAAACATATAAAAAATTTAAAAAGTTTTAAATCAGCTATTTTTTTTTTCATGAAAAGAAATTTTATGAATGAAAAAGAAATTATATGAACATTTTTTATTTCGCGTTTTCAACAAACAAATAATTTGTAATCTTATTTCAAGAGCAAGAAAGAATATACGTATAATGGTAAATCCCGAAACGAAGACAAAAAAAGAAAATAATCGACGCTTATGCACGCTCGTATAAGAACATTCCTATCGATCCTTCGCGCGATAAAAGCGAATGTCGAAGCCGTAACGGTTTATTGAAGAAAAAACACACGTGAAAAGCGAAGCACGAAAGAAAGCGGAAGAGAGAGAGAGAGAGAGAGAGAGAGAGGGAAAGGTAAAATGGCCATTCTTTGTCGTCCATGAAAACGAGAAAGAGAGTATAAGAGGTAGAGAGAAATGATTTCGGGAGTGGTGTGTGTTATATGCGTTACTCCGTGCGAGAAAACGTTATACACCCCCGCAAACATATGGCCGGCATTGTGTATCCTTATACGTTTGTTCGAAAACTGGCTTGAGCGGCTCCCCCGAGCGGTTTTAGCTACGTTGACGTCTATACAGATACGAGCCGAGATATCGAGCTATACCCGCTTTTATAGATCGAACACCATGTTTCTTTCCGTGAAAAGCCTAAGAGAGCGCGAAAGTTGAAACGAGGGTAAGAGACAGAGCAGAAAGAGAAAGAGAGAGAGAGAGAGAGAGAGCTTTTTTATTCGCGCGGTTACCGAGCGCGTTCCGTGTTGCGTGTATATATATATATGTGTGTGTGTGTGTGTGTGTGTGTGTGTGTGTGTGTGTGTGTGTGTGTGTGTGTGTGTGTGTGTGAGGGTACGAAGCGTTTCAAAATGACGAACACGCTTTCTCGATAAGCCGACGGGATTTGTGAATGGCGGAACGTTAGCGCGGGTTAAGGAAAGCTGAAACTTGTGCGTTTTTTTTTTTTTTTTTTTTTTTTTTAATTCGAACATTTTGTAAGAGTTTGTTATGCGGTGAGAATAACGTGTTTTATTAAGCGAATTGTTAATAGATTAGACAATTTTCCATTTATTACAACGATTAATTTAAAGGCGATATCATTACTTGTTCAAAATAATTATTTCCCAAATCAACCGAAATTTAGAATATTTTAAACTTTCCTCCCCGAGAGTAAAATTTACTCTAGATAACAAGTAAGCGTTGAAACTCGGCAAACTCGGCGCACATCGCATAGTTCTTTTTTCTCGTGTAAGAAAAAAGGCAAGATGCGTTCGAGAAAAAGAAAAACACAGTCCCTTTCGAGGCTTGTTCTTTTTTCTCTTCTCCCTTCGGGTTTATTTGAAAATCGCTTGTGCGCGTGTGCTAGCGACTTGAAAATCGACTGGGATTTGGATTTAAATTTGTTAAAGTTTGAGAGAATTCGAGAAAAATGCAGGTTGGTTATTGCGTTTAATATAGAGTATTTAATATTTATTGTTATTTGTCGTACATTTTTGATCTTCTGCAATCATTTTAGTTAAATAATAGTGTGGAAATTCTAACTTCTACTGGTAAATAATGAAATAATGAATTTTTAAAATAGTAAATACAATAGTTGCATTAATTGTAAGTTGAATTGCTCGATCATTATTAAGAATATTTTAAACACGTGTTAAAATTAAACATCCAACAAAGAAAAAAAGTCCTTCATGAAAACTATATAAAGAAGCATTAGATTTATGATTTGATTGCTTAACTTTCATTTTATATTTCATTAACATTTAAAAAGAGAAAAGCCTGACAGAATTCACGATAATCATCGTACACTTCCAAATTTAAACGCGCAGCTACGGTGCTTGAAAAATAAAAACACAGGGAGAGCGAGAGCAAGAGAGAGAGAGAGAGAGAGAGAGAGAGAGAGAGAGAGAGAGGAAGAGAAAAAGAATCGAACGGAGAAAGAAGGGCTGATTTCCACTAATATCCTCAAGAGACTCGATATACACTCAGGATTCGGATATATACCCACATGGAGAAATCTACGGAGGGATGGTCCTTCGCTATCTATTCAATATGCCTCCGTTATTCGAATACCGATAAGAGTAGAGGCTATATATAGCTTTCTCTCGGCGAGTGTTTTCACTCCGGACGCGTTTATACTCGAGGGAGCGGTGCGACCTGAGATATGACGTATATTCTATCGCCGTTCTTGCGATAGCCGAACATATGTTTTCTTGCTGGATATGCTTGGATTGAAAAAAAAATGCAGGAAGTAAGGTGTTGTGCACTTTATTGTACAAAGTTTATTATTTTTCGGTGAGATTCGATATGTTTTCTTTATTTATTATTTTTTTTTATTTTTATTTTTTTTTTTTTTTCATTAAGATATAAGTGCTTGTCTTAAAAATGTAAATTCACCTGGTAATTTTTCAGTTTATGAATCAAAATATCTTTGTAATTTTTTGGTAGGATTGGTTAAAACGAAATTTCAAATAATATTATGTACGTAAAAATGTCATACCTACATTTTTTAGATTTTTTACTCTATTATATAAATTTTATCTTTAGAAAAGCTTCAAAAAATATCTTATATAAATTACATATGAAATTTTTTTCAAAACGATATTTATACTTCAATAAAAAAAAAAAAAAAAAAAAAAAAAAAAAAAAAAATAAAGAAACAAAAAATTATTTTTATTCGGTAAAAGACATTTTGTAGTCCAATCGTGTATTCATCGATTGCAAACGGAAAATCCAAACGATTGTTGTAGAGGAAAAACTACTCTCGCATATATACTTACATCTAAACGTAAACTTCGAGTGAAACTTTATTCGAAGAATATTCGAAAGCTCTCTCATACAAACACCGTTTACACGTACGCGTTCGTTTTAGCAATTTCGTTGCTTCCTATATATAAGCCCGCACACGTACGTATAATACGAAATCGTACAAAGAAGAAGGAAAAAGGGGGAATGGTCGGTATAGCGTAAAGAAAGGGATAAAAAGAGAGAAAGAGAATATGTGTTGAATTTGTTGGCGGTGTGTTGGACAAATGACTGCGCGCGCGCCGAGTCCAACGGGAGCTTCGAAAAAACTTTGGCTTTGGGAAAAGCGAATGTTGTTGTCGTACTTTTTGCTCTCATTCTATTCCGTATACTCGCTTTCCCTCCATCTTTATATATACCTTTTTCTATTCTTTGGTACCTTGCTGCGGTATTTTTTCGCTGTCTATTTTACTTTTCGAGGCTTTCTTTTTCTTCTTTTATCCTTCGTTTTATTTTGTCGCCTTTATTTTTCTTTTCATTTCATTTTTAACGGCGCATAGTCAAATAGCAAAATTGCGCAAGTAGATGAACAATAAAGTATTATGTTATTCTGTTATAAATACATAATACCTAATTACCATAACAGCAATTTTCGTTAATATACACTATTAAAATAAAAAACAAGCTACATTAACATGCCTTTTTGTTTTCATATATTTTTGTAAATTTTAAAAATAATGATTTTCAATTTTTACACGAGTTACCTAAAGAGCTTTGTTCAATTAATTTTTTAATATATACGCCGCATATTTCTCAATAATTTCTCAAACCAAAAGTTACGACATTCTCATCCGACACTGTCAATATTCCCATGCATCCTTTGCATAATATGCATCGCGAAGTTTCTAAGTGGCGCGAGCCTCTACCGTCGCATACATAAAACTCGAGTTAATCGCCGGCGAGAAGAAAGCGATTTTCGAGTGCAACGTGTATCGTCGCTTCTCGTCCCGAGAAAACGAGAAAGATGTATCGCTCGTGCCGCCCCGAACAAACGCGAGTATACCGCTTTTATTTCCCTCTCTCCCTCTCTCTCTTTCTCTCTCTCTCTCTCTCTCTCTCTCTCTCTCTTGTATGTGCCGAAGCCGAAATATTATGTTTCGGTAAACGTACCAAAGTGGAATACAAATATGTAAGCGCGGTCTCTTAACGTTGTCCGCTTGTATGCGCGAGCAGCTTCTCTTTCTCTTTCGCGTGCGGATGCAGTATGACTTGTTTTGCTGATTTTTGTTGATTTTCGAATCCTTACGAGTATTACAGAATGTATAAAAAAAAAAAAAAAAAAAAATAATGTTTGTATGAATATTTATTTAAATTAACGAAGCGAAAATAATAATACATTTAAGTAATTAAAAGAAAATATTTTTGTACAATTTAAATAATGACCAAAATTAATTCAGAAAAAACTGTCGAAGGACAGCATGGTAAGTAGTATTACAATTCCATTATTACAAGAACATCCGATAACCCGACTCGAACCGGTTCTCGACAAATAAACGTATCGTCGCGCGCGCGCACGCGGTAGCTCAAGTCTTCCTTCGTTTAACGTAAAACCACGTGTACAAAATGTATGTTCTTCTCGTCGTTTGTTTTCTCTCGAAGAGAGAAAAACGAAGATAAAACGACGACAATTCCCAAAGAGATAGTCGTTAAAAATGACGTCTCGTTAATAATTTATGAAAACGGACATAAATCAGAAGCGAAAAACCAAAGACAAACCGATCGGATACACGAATGAAATTTTGTAACGAGTTAAAACTATGCGTAAAACTCGACTCGAGAAAACGTTGACGCGCGAGCAAAAGATATCGGAAATCGACGTCGAGAGGGTTTTTTTTTAAACGCGAATAAGCTTTTTACCAACGTTGG
Organism: Chalcis sispes; assembly: GCA_949987625.1. Taxonomy (NCBI): domain Eukaryota; kingdom Metazoa; phylum Arthropoda; class Insecta; order Hymenoptera; family Chalcididae; genus Chalcis; species Chalcis sispes. The sequence continues at coordinate 14,943,900 of OX465095.1, read as the reverse complement.
CAATTAGCTATCCGTTCAAGAAGTGCATTCCACATAACGGCCGATGTTCGAGAATATTTATCAAACTAATAACGTTATCCTGTTTACCTAAGTTGATTGATTTATGTACTACTTAATAACAGTACGAGTATGTGAGAATGTGGAAATATACTTTAACAATCTGCTCGTGTTTATCCAGTTATTAATTTTTTTTCAGTTCGGTTCAAATAATGTATATGTATATTTTGCTGATATATATATATATTAAAAAAAATTTTAATCTGATTTTTCAAATAATGGAAATAGGATTTTTCGGCGAATCGAAATTAAACATGTCGATACATTTACGATTTTCAAATATTGCTACGAATAAATTTAATTCCTATTATATTTCAACACTGATAAAAATACATAGTTTATTAATTTTTGATTTTCAAATCTGCTTAGAACTAAACAATTAAAACGGCAATAATAAATAAAAAATCTCCTTCGTTAAAAATAACAAGCTTTCAAGTACTAGCCGTCATTGTCTTGCTCTCTCTCTCTCTCTCTCTTATGTGCTTCGAGCTAGACGAAGCTTTCGAGTACCTTCGGGGGTGGCCAGAGTGATAATTAAGCCGGCACGCGGTTTGTCCCGCTAATGAGGAGATTATCTTAAGGGTGAACGTGTGTGCATTCTATATACGTGTATACGTGTAAGGCCGTTGACAGTTGTCGTTGCTGTGTGTTCTCGTAAAGATGCGTATATATCCTTGCGTCGGCAGCTCATGGGTGGAAGAATCGTGTGGTCATGCCGAGGCGAGGGAGGAATTTCATTAATGAAATTATCGTAATTGCCACTCGAATGAATCAATCATAATCTTTTTTTTTTTCTTATAGTGGTAGGATACTTTGTAGATTGTTGGGTAAGTGAAAAAAAAAAAAAAAAAAAAAATACGATTATGTTGTTGCGGTAAGTTATGAACTAAGTACTATTAGTTTTTTGATAAAAGTTTAGTTTTCTTCTTAGTTTTTAATAAAAAAAAAAAAAAAAAAAAAAAAAAAATAGTATATATGTATCAATAGAGGTTTAAAATACTTAGAAAAGTTAACAATCAAAAATATGTCTTAAATGGTTACTTTTTAATTATATAATATTATACACAAAAGAAATCTTTGCATCGTAAGATTAAAATATGACTAAAATAACGCTTAAAATAATTATATCTACATTAATCAAGTGTAAATGTAAATTTAGAAAATTTAAATTATTAAAGTAAGAAGAATAATAATATAAGTTAAAATTATAATTTCTCATTTAAAACTGTATATAATAACTCGACTGCAGCTACTTAGAATACACATAATATTACGACATTATCTTACATTAAATGTACAGAAATCTAGCAATTCATTAATAAAAATTTATTAGTCTTCTGATTTGTTATCTTATGCAAGAAAAACGTAAGTAAATAAATGTTTTTAATTAAAACATGATGGAATTAATTCCATCAACCATCATTTTCATGTATAATAAGATGATAAAGTGTACTTTATTTTAAATTAGAATTTACGTTCTATTTTTATAAAATTATTACCACCGCGTTAATTACCACCGCTTATTAATAATTATAAAAGAAAAAAAAAATACAGAAAGAAACTTTTAATCCCTAATAAATATAACCTTTTAAATATAAATAATTTTCATCAATAAATATCAACATCTTCGCTCTATCCGTCTTCTATCTGGTGTTCGATAAAATCAATCACGCGAGAAATATATATATAAAGCGATCGCTCGCGATTATATGCAAAATCGCAGCGGATCAGCGAGTCGTCACGTACGCGTCGTCTCGAGAACGCGCATAGTTCGACGGGCTTTCAATTTTCTCGAGAAATAGTCTATAATCGCGGCACGCATGTCAAATGAAGGAGGAAAACGTCGGCTCGAGCTATTAATTACACACACACACACACACATATACATGCACACACACAAACATATATATATAACGGAGAAGCAGAAGGAGCGCCTGTATATGATTTCGTATGCGAATCTCGTTTCCCTTGCCCTTTTTGCCGCGTTTTCGCTTTATTAAGTCTGATAGCGCGCATTCCGAGGTGATAATGCCGATTGAACGATTCCAGCAGATTTTCATACACACACACACACTTATATACGTATACGCGTACGCACTCGTGGAATCTTCGCGCGTGCGGTCTTTGTGCACAAGAAGGATTAGCACCATAAGGGTGTGGAAGATAAATCTTGCGGTGTGACGAGGATTTCGATCGCGGGTTACTTAAGGTTTTGACAAAAGAGGCTGCCTGTGATTTATCGGATTCACTCTCGATTGTCTTAAACTCGCAACTGCGAAGGTATGGAGATGTTTTGATGTTAAACTTTTTTTTGGAAAGTTTTGATTATATATTTTAGTATTTTCACATAAATTATGCATGCGAAAGTACGTTATAATTTTGCCTTATCTATTTAAAAAAAAAAAATTATATAACTTTTCATGCCAAATACAACGTAAAAAATTATTATAATATAATAATAGATAAATAAATACTAATTTTCAATTCAATAGTGTGAATTTATTATCATGTGAATGATTCGATTGATAATATTAACAAGATTAATGGAATAAATCAGAATTAAAATCATTTAAAGAAACATTTTTTTATTGGAAATAAAAACTATGTTTTTCAATTTTACCTGGGATAATCAATGTGGTAATGTTCTACTGCATGGTGGCGCCATCCATGTACATTTAAAGTATACATGAATCAATGATTCATTACTAAATTTTATTAAATTACGCGTCACTTATCATAATTTCGCGTAAAATGTACATAAAACTTATTTTTAATTGTAATTTTAAATAATTTAATAAATATACTAGAAAATATACATACCTCGACTTGAAATTCGAATCGCAGCCACACGTAGTAGTAAATGTAAAATACGTCACACCACTTCCGAAAAATAATTGTAACTAACACCAATCATCGTCAATTAAATCAAAAAATTTCACTTCCACGTACCGTATATTTTCAACGCGTTCGTCCATCGTTTTCATAATCGTACTCCGTTATCCACAAGCCTCGCACTCGTCGATATTACGAAAACAAAACAAGACTCCGCGACTCCCGTTCGCATCTCCTCCTCGCGTGTACCTATAATGCGGAATCGGCCGACTGAAACACCGACGCCGTGTATTCGACTTCGAAGGTATAGAGAAAGAGAGACGAAAGAGAGAGAAAGAAAGAAAGAGAGAGAGAGAGAGAGAGAGAAAAAGAAAGAGGAGAGAGGCTAAGCAGGAGCGATTGGGCATTTTTCTGGCGCGTCCGTCGGCATCTTAATGACAGTCTCGAGCTCCTCCGGCATCTTCCCTCTTACGTTGCTATTTTACCACTCACTCGCTGATACTTTTTCCATATCCCTCCCTTCCTTCTTCTTCTTCTCTCTCTTTTTCTCTCTTTCTCTTTCTCTCTCTCTCTCGTAAATTTCCGAACGCAAGGATCGATAGTCGCCGCTAATTACATTTGACGTTATTTATTCGCCTGAAGAAAAAGAGATTTTTACGCGGGGTTGTAAACTTTTATTGCCGCTACGCGCTTACGGACAAGTATACGCGCAAAACCGATGTAATTATCTTGCAGGACTCTCGCGAGCGCGTTCTTCTTTCGTTACGTATGTAACCCGTGTAATACTCGAGGCTCTTTCTACGTACACTTATGTGCGTCAGCTTACACGCATACACGCATTAGAGACTGAACGATGAGTTTTTGTCTATAAAGTGGACGAATATATCGCTCGAGGGCTCGGTGTGCTCGATTATAAATTTTTATCGTCGCTTCGTGTTTTGATCGACCGATTACATTATGTGTAAGCTCACGTTAATTAATGGGAAATTCTTTTTTCTTCTTTTCTTTTCATTTTTTCCCGCTTCTTTCCCCCCCCCCCCCTCTGCCCATTCCCCTCTTTATTTTCTTCTTCTATTTTTGTTTCAAACAAGCGATAATTATCGCGCGCTCGTTTGTAAAATTACGACCTAAAAGGTACAATACGTTAGCTAGCCGTACGTTGTACGTTGTAATTTTGTTGTTGAGGAAAATGGTTGGAATTTTAGTTGACTCGAAATAAAAAAATGTCCGCCGTAATAAGGTAATTAATTAAAGCGGTTGTTTAAGTTGTGAGAAAATTAATTGAAATTATTACCGACAGCTACTAGTGCATTCTGTGAAAAGTTTAAATAGTCGGTATCTTGGATAAAAAACGTTTCTTAATTTTTTAATTGTTTCCGAGTAGAAAGATAAAAAATTTTTATGATTGACAACATTCTTGTAAGTGTAAATATTACTTTAATATCGATTACACTTAATTAATTTACAAACATTAATTTCTAATTATAAAATTTATTTAAAAATGTTATAGCTACGTAAATACAATTGCAGAGAAAGGCTAGCATCAGCTTAAATATTGACAAACTTACTATAACGTCAAAAAACGTATATTTTTTCAAAATTTTTCGGCATCTAATTAGAACACACACTTGATATACAATTGTTACAGTTATTAATACGTAAAAAATTATACCATTAATTAAGGAGCATATATACGCGCAAATGAAAAAAAAACAAAAACAAAACAAAACAAAACAAAACAAAATAAATAAGGAAATAAAAGAACAAAATACGAAGCTTCAATCCGCATTCATAATCGAAACTGGTCCACCCATTACGTCACTCCCAACCGAATAACCCAACCAACTTACGCATCAAATTAACGATCGAACGTCGATCGATCATTCTCTTTATACCTTCGCGAGCAAAAGAAGATATACAAATAATTTCATCGGTGCAGTTCGTCGCGTCGTTATAATACATTACGGATCCGGCGATATCCACGCCGATTAATTATGCGAGAAAACGATGCGTCATTATACATACAATAAGGTTCGTACGAGTTGCAAACACGAGACGCGCATATTTAAACAGACCAACGAGAAATATGTATGAAAAAAAACTTAAAACGGACGCAAGAAGAAGAAGAAGAAGAAGAAGAAGTTATGAAATATAACGTACAACCTCCCGTTGAAGACAAGGAACAATGCTATTCTCACATCGCTCCGGGTAGTTTCGTCGTCGTTGTGCCAAGTGTACTCGTATATATAGTACAACACGCGTGTACTTTTCTTAATCGCATATGTATACCGAGTTCCGCTTTTTTTTTTTTTTTTTTTTTTTTTTTTTTTTTTTTTTTTTTTTTGCAGCTAGTAAGCCGTCCTTGCGTATTAACGAGTGCACGGCCGCGCTAAGGCCTCGTGAAGAACAATGTACGGTGTAAGATGGAGAAATAACGCGTGCGTTTGAAATCTTAACGACGAGGATGAGATTTGCGAGGAGGCAAGAAACTCGCTCGCGAAGAAATTGATGCGAGATGGATGATAGTTGATCGAGGTTATAATATCGTGAATAATCGACGACTAATTATTTGACGACGTTTACAATGCTACATTTTATCTTGGTTTGTAAAAAATTAAATCTTTATGTTTATTAGTAAAACGAGGATGTAAATTTTGGACAATGCAAAATTTTATTCTCTGTCGATAAATCAAGAAATTTCCTTCGATACAAGTACGTCAAAATAAATAAAGAAAAAGGGAAATAAAGGCAAATACATCACATTATGTCAAACTATGACAGACGATCAACAAACGACAAGACAAGAGTAGAGATCGTGACAAAAGAATCTCATCGATAAGAAAGCCAAAGCGATTTACGCGCGAAAAGCATAAGACGTTAAAATAAGCGACGAGCCGACAAAAACCTAGTGCAAGAGAGACGAGCTGCGAATAGGGGTAAATTATATAAAAGATATATACAAAACGAAAAAAACGCAGGGACGATAAATCGATGGATAGATTTTCGCATGTTGTACCCGTAGCGTTTTTCTTAGATATTATAATCCGCGGTGTGTCGCGCGAACGTTATCGCATAGTATCGTATCTCGATTTGTTTTCATTGCCATTTTATCTCTCTTTCTCTCTTCTTCCATTAGAGCAGCATTCATCGCGTGCATCGATGAAAAAGCCATTTGATTTATCGTCTCTTTAGGTAAGCGTGTGTATATCCTTAAATATACGTGCACGTGCGATGGCTAGTTTGTAAACCGTCTACCCTACGTGCGATCTTCTCGGAAACTTTAATCAATCCCGTTTTATTATACAGGTATTTGTAACCGCGTGTGTTATACATGTTTGTTCTCGATATTTATTCGAGTTATATACACGTATGATGCGCGCACCGTTCGAAATTAGATTTATTACGCCCGTTGCGCGAGTTGGAAGACGAAGAAGAAGAAGAAGAAGAAGAAGAAGAAAAATAAAAAGAAGAAGAAGAAGCAGCGTTATGGCTCTGATCGATGCGACGGTTTTGTCTTTTGCATGACGGGCACGATTTCATCTGGAATGTAAGGCATTTTATTCGTCCCCATAGAATTAATGTGTAGACGTGATTTTTATCGGATAGATTAATGTTTTCTTTAGTTGATAATTGCTTTATTATTTGTTTTTTTTTTTTTTTTTTTTTTTTTGTAAGGATAAGAGTTAAGTAAGTTTCTTTGAGTGACGTGATTTATTTTTAGTTTCATATTTTAAAAAAGAAAAGAATCATTTACGAGTAGAAATTGATAAAAAATTGTTTATACTGAAAGCTTTATGTGATTGGGAATTTAATGACAATAGTAGGAAATTACAAAGGTTGTAATATGGCAAGTGTTAACTTTTTTAACGAAAGAATTAGACGAATCAAGCGGTAAAAATCGCATCGATATAACTTTGTATAAATAATTATTCACATTGTGTTATAGTATTACGTATGTAAAAATACTAGCTGTCTCAACTAACACTGTTCAAAATCGAAAAATTGAAAAAAAAAAAAAAAAAAAAAAACCAGGACTCAAAAAATTGAAGTCCATACTAGTTAACGAAAGTCTCTCATTTCGAAGTAATTAAAGAGATATTTTATAAAAAAAAAGAAGAGAGAGAAAGAGAGAGAGAGAGAGAGAGAGAGAGAGAGAAACAAAACGAAACAAAAAAATAATGGCTGCGCGTTCACCCTCTCGGTAAAGTTTAAAATCCTATCAGGCATAATAGGGATCGTCTTGCTGACAAATGTAAGCGTTAGTAACAGCTAAGGGTTTCTGCCCATTTCGTTTAGTTTCCGACCTGCTAATGCCATTAAAAATTCAACATCAAGGGGAAAATTGGTTAAGCGTAACGGGATTCTCTGAGCGCCTCGGAGAAAGAGAGAGAGATATATAACGAGGGCGTGTCTATATGGCATGCGAAATGCTTTTTTGCAAACTTTCTCACTTCGAGGTATTTATACTTTAAAGCCAATTTTCCGCTAAATCATTTCTTATTTGCAATTAATTTTTAAATATACTTTATGTATATAATCTTAGCTTTATTTGCAAATATTACATCGGTTATATAAATTAATTAAAGTAAATGTATATCAAATATTATATGTTTCTTTTTTTTTTTTACATGTCTGCTTTTGTGCTTAAAATATGAATAAATTTTATTAATGTAATTTCAATTCATTATAATTTAAAATTGAAACTTATTTAGAAATAACTTTTTTAAAAAATAAATTCGATGGGACTTTTAAGTTAAATCATGAGAATTACGATGAAATTTAAATAAATGATGTATTACACGTTTTCATCTAAAAATTATCTGGTTCTTTATAAAAATAATAATCAAATCACTATAATCGAACTTCTTTTCTCTTTTTTTTTAGTTTTTTTTTTTTTTTTTTTTTTTTTTTTTTTTCTTTTTGAGTAAAAAACGCAATAATTTTTCCTCGATGCCAGTGCTTGACCAATCGACCATCAAGACTATACCTGCACTTATGTTCTTGTAATATAAAGATCAGGGGTAGATAAGGATAAATGGCGAAAGAGGTAGAGAAAGAGAGTGAGAGACAAATGTGGAGAAACAAAAAGAAGGAAGCATAAATATCCAGAAAAAAAGGTAAGACGTGAAATAACAACCAGACTACCACTGACGAAAATATATATATTGTACGTAATGTGATCGAATTCTTCCACCTGACTATATATACTATATAGTAAATGTGTTATCGATATTGCTTTATACTTATTTTATTTCTTTGTTACGATAATATTGTATAAAAAATATATTTAGGCGATGTAAGTGGCTTTTAAAAAGAGCTATCGTCGGATAAATAAATCTAATAATAATATAGTTATGTTAAAATTTTCAAACAGCTATAATTTATTAAATTTAAATAAAAATATCACAATATAAATTAAGTATTTACAAACACACCCATTACACAAAGATTTCCTTGCTTATTATAAATCAATCGATATTTTCTCTTTCATGAATATAAATCAAGTTAATATTACACATAATCTCGCTAAATTTTGTCAGATCTAGTTAGTCTACAATTTATGAGATTCACGATTAAATGATTGACTAGCGGCGCGTCTATCATATATGAACACACACACATACATACACACACAAATAGCTTAAATAAAAGAGAGCGTAGGCTAGCATTACCATGGCCACTTAGGAAGCTCTAAGTCGATCGGTTCCCGACATCAATCAGTAACGGGCGATCTGCGTATATACATGTACACACACACACACACACACACACACACACACACACACACACACACACACACACACACACACACACACACACACACACACACACACACATACATAGACAACGGATATATAAACAGCTCGGACACCTGGTTAGATGCTATCGCTTCATTGGTCGCGAGCGCGCGCGTGATGCAAGGACGCGTATATAGCGTCGGGGTATTGAGCCCAAATCGATTTTGGATTTTCGCGGATGGTCAGGGTAATCGGAGTTTCTCTTGAAAGGCTCTTAATCGCGCTTGTCAAACGGTCTTGCTTTATGTTAATGTTGCGTACGAATGCCTTGTTGACTTTTTTCGATGCGTTTATAACGATTGATTTATTATTTTCAATTTTTAAAGCAAGAGTTTTAGCGAAGCATGCCGATAATGAATTTATTTAGGTTATATATTAAATTGAAAATTAAAAAACGATATATGTAGGTAAAACTAAAATCTAGTTGTTTGATTTAATAAGTTTAGATTTATTCCAATTTATCAATCGCTATATTATTAAAACAAAATTTTTTTTAAATGTAACTTTCATTTTAATAAAAATTAAAGTTAGAACTTAACTTATTCGAATACTATTGGTCGATCGTGAGCTTAAAAAATGCTGCACTTTTACAAAATCTAGTAGTAAACGTAACATCGTTTAAAACACCAATATTTCCGCGCAAGTGTCGTAGAGAAACGAATACGCGTAACCATTCACGGCATGAAATCGCGTTCCATATATATATATACGCAAACAGTTGCTCTCGCGAAAGCGAGAACTTTAGCGAGCTAACTCCCTCTCTCTCTCTCTCTCTCTCTCTCTCTCTGTTTGACACATGGAAAGAGAGAGAGAGACAACATCGCACGGATCCATCGCCCTGCTTCCTATATAAGGATCATGTTCCTCGGCTTGTCCGTGTGAAGCGGGACAAGCTTGGAGGCTGCAGCTCGCCTCGCCGACACGTCCTAATACCCATCGCGAGAGTTGCTAATCCTTTAAACGGATTACCAATTAAACGTGTCGCGCGCAGTATGCTCCATCTCGTTTGCTCTATATACGCGAGCTAGCTCCTTGCAGTTTAGACGACGACGACGACGACAACGACGAATCGAGCAAGTTCGTCGTGTATTATAGTATGCGACGACGGTGTTTTAGGCGCGAGTACAAATGCTGCGATGTGAAATGCCTGCTTACTTGTACTTGCGTGTAAGGCGATCGAGTTAGAAGAGTTGCTTCGATTTATTTTTCTTGTTTTCTCTCTTTTTATTTATTTATTTATTTTTTTTTTCTTTGATAAATGCAATAGGAACTTTATACATTCTCCTTTTATTTTACCAAATCGATGTTTTCTTATTTTTTTTTTTTCTTTTTTCTTTTTTTTTTTTTTTTTTTTTTTAAATTAAAATTTAAAGACATAAGATGTAAAATTTGTGGAAGTGTTTTTTTTTTTCTGGATAATTATAAGTGTTTTCATCCGCGATAATATACTTTGAAGCAACATCGAAGTATCTTTTAACGATAGTATCTGGTTCACCATGAATATATACATTGTAATGTATAACGTTGAAAAGTAGCCGCGCGAGCCGTGTTCCTTCTTACATATCCGCTTATAACTTGGGTTTGTTTATGAACAGAAAATAGTAAGAGTTGGAAGTTTTTTTTATCAAATTTTTATTTTTTTTTAATATAATAGATTTTATGAGATTCGATAAATTTACTTTTAAATCGCTTTCAATAGATACGCTGGCAAATTATTTATTTGTTAATTAAATAAAGTCTGATTTGGAATAAATGTAAAACTTTCTAATAAGCTAAATCGTTCAACATTTGCCTTTATAAATATATGCTTTTTATTTTGCATATATATAACTCTTCAAGTACGCTACATTCACGATAAGAAAATTAACTTAACGATTATCGCGACAAAGAATAAATAGTCGTCATATATAGTATGTATGCTACATCATCAAAGCGACGCGAAAAGCGAAAACGAGGAGTAAGAGTTTGTGGAGAGCGAAGTCCTCGACCAACGTCAACGGCGAACTTTAATTAACTCGGTCTTCGTACGCAAGTGGGATATACATACGTGTGCACAAGTAAGCCTCTCCTTCTTTTCTCTCTCAGTAGCTCTCTCGTGTCGCTTTCGTGTATTTACTCATGTCGGCGCAGTGAAGATGAGAGAAACAGCAGCCAGTTGCCGATGATATATATGTGTGTGTGTGTGTGTGTGTGTGTGTGTGCGTGTGTGTACAGTATGCCACTCGTCGATCCCTCGTGTGGTGCAAGCGTCCCTTTTCGTTACTCTTCTGTATTCGATCGTCCTTTATTTCCAAAGTAGCATAGCTGCTAGACTTGTCTCATTTCTCTTTCTCTTTTGCTTTATGTATAAGCGAAAGTCTCTCGTATAATTACGAGATCATCATCTTTAGGCACTACACGTGGATTGCTGCGAAAATTTATGTTTAATCGATTTATTTACTAATTCGATTAAATCCGTAAATCTAAAAAAAATTAAAGCGAATTTAATTTCGGTAACAAAAAGGATAAATGTATAGATACAACGGATGAATCTAAAAAATTAGAATTAAAATTCGAGATTTCGATTACCTCCCGTAATCTACGAAGTAATCACCAACGAAATTAACATAACGTAACCGCTCGGCGATCGAGCAAATAAAACTTACAACTTGCTTAAAACAAGCACAGGGACTGATTGACGCGCGATCAAGCGACTCTACGACGTAAAAAAAAAAAAAAAAAAAATTGAAGAAAAACAAAAGGAGTATAAGATCCCTGAAATAAACTACGAAAGCCGCGGTAGTCGTTTGTACGAGTCGATTCTTTTTTTAAAGCTCACGACGGCTTCTTTCCCTCGCGGCCATTTACAAACCCTCGGCAATCCGCACCGCGGAATCTTCTTTTACTTCTCTTCTTCTGCTATTGGACGCGAGGATAAGGCAAGAATAGAAAGAGAGAGAGAATGGTGGTTAGCAAAGCGAAATCTGCAAGCCAAAACGAATAGGAGTAATCTCGCACGCGCGCCGTTTCCGAAAACCCCCTGCGGCTGTCGTACCGCTACACAGCGACACACCGAGACGCGGATATACTCGTATATACAGGAGAGTTGCGATACCATTGCCCCTGCGACTTTCGTGCAATGGCGCTCGATGAGCATTTCGTAAATGGATCTTACGTATATATTTACGATGTCCCTCGTTCTTTTTTCTTCCTTTTCTTTTTCTCGTGCTGTAATCTTCTTTGATTTTCGTTCATGCTTATATATTTTTTTTTACCTTTTATTATGATTACTTGTTTACTTATTATCGGACTTTCGTTATCATATCTTTTTTTAATTATTTTTTTCTTCGTATATTTTATGAAATATATATTAATTAAATACATTACGATATTCGAACAAGGTATTATTTACTAAAATAAAAATCAATATACATCTAAATTAAAAGTAACGTCGATCAAGATTAATTTTAAAACTCTCAAATCTATTCACAGAACAGTATCTCAACTGCAAATTAAGACATTTATTTTTCGCCATAAGCACACTTTAAACGTCTCGTAAAAGCGGCATCGAATTAAAGGGAAAAAGAATAATAAATAAATCCACGTCCCACGGCATAGATAAGACACGTAGTCAAGTCATCTCGCTTTATCTCGCGTTAACGCTTGCCCCACAAGAACGATCAACGTACATTGCCCATGAGCGTATACATGCATACGCACATTCACAAGCAGCCCGTAAATCATAGTGTTTGCATAAAATATTAATAAGTGACACGAGTCAATCCGGGATTAAAGTAGAGCGTCGGCGTTATATGCGCTCGTCTTGGGTCGTGTATAAACACCCGCAAAAACTCCCCACACGGCCGCGTATATGTATACCCGGAGAGCCTTGCACCTTATCTATCTCTATTTTATACTTTGTTTACCAAGGGCCGCGTTTCCCACGTACGAAAAGGGGGATGCTCAAATAAGCTAGAACGCGCGCGTCATCGATCTCCCTTTTTTCTTTCTCTCTCGCTCAGCGCTAACTCTGCTCTTCTTTGGTAAACAGTAATAACGCGAATTGGCACGTGACGTTGCGCGTCTGTGTGTGTGTATGTATCTGTGTTTTTACGCATGTGAATGTGAGTGACTAAAAGATTTATATGGGTTTCTGAATTTTTGAAAATTTTGGAAATTCGAGATGTTAATGTTGCGCTGCAGTACTTTCACGACGATCGTGAATAAAGAATCTGTATAGTATTATTTTATAAGTGAAAGGTATTTTGTGTAACAAAAATGCAACTTCATTGATGAGATGAACAAAAATTTAAATATTTATTTGAATTTATGCAAAAGTAATTCTTTTAGTGCATAAAATTGATGAAATAAATACGATTGCTAATAAAAATAGCGATCTGAATGAGATTTTATATCATGAGTGCAGTGGAGTTAATAATTTTTATTATATTTTACAATTAAATAATTTTCATAAAATATTTGTTTACAATTAAATGTTATTCTTTTTATATTTAAATTTAAATCGAAACATTATAACGATTCGAAACAAAAGAATGAAATTTTAACGTATATTGTCTTTTTAATGGTAATAAAAATTAGTACAATAATAATAATTACCCCATTCCTCTCCGCAGAATTCCCAGCGCGTTAAACATTCTGCGTAAAAATCGGACAAAATAAAAAAAAAAAAAAAAAAAAACAAACAATAATAACAATAATAACAAAAAGAGGTATATTCTTCTCGATAATTAAACGAACAAACGTCGCTAACAATTTGCAACGCGCATAAAAACACGTATCACATATACGCGCCGCGGTGAAAAGCAACGTTAACCGACACGAGCCGATGAAAAGCGTAAAAAGTGATAAACGAATGAGAGAAAGAGAAACGACAGACAGATAGAGTGAGAAAGGGATAGTACTCGAGAGAGAATCACGGAGTGAATTAGTAAGCATTGTTAATGCAGTAATCGAGTGTTTCATCGTCCAATGATTCGCGCGCGAGCGCGTGATAGTGAGAGACAGAGAGAGAGAGAGAGAGAGAATAATGCCGCAGCCGACAGTGGAAATCGCGTCTGTACGCGCTGCACACATGCATGTATGCATGAACGCGCATATCACGTTCCTCCCTCACGCCGTTGTGTATAAGCTCGCGTGTATTCAGCGTGTGATACATCGTGTTGGCATTGTGCGAAAGAGAAAGCTCGCGTGCGCCCGCGGAAACTTTCATCTCTCTCACTCTCACTTACTCTCTCTCTCTCTCTCTCTCTCTCTCTCTTTTCCGTACGTTGTACTATATATGTATGTAGTGCGTGTATGCGCGTTTTCAAAATCGAATCATTGGTTCGTTGATGCAGCAGACTGTACGCTTCGCTTTTAATCGGGGCGTTTGTACACACGCGCGCTCTTCTGCTTCCTAGGTAATTTTGCCTTTTTACTCTCCGCAAGAGAAAATCGAAGCACCATGAGGTATAATCGGAGGGTGAGCGACCGGAAAAATACGCAAATTTATCTCACATTGTTCTGATGAGCTTAACATCCGAAAATTGAAATATTTTTAATTTCTTTTTTAAATTTGTGCGCGTTTTCTGTTTCAATTATTTTTTCTTTTTTTTATTTTATTTTATAAAATAATTTTATTTTTTGCTCGCCAATTTAAACGAAAATTTTAATGAATTTTTTTAATTTCGTTACTTAATTTTATCATTCATATATTATATTAATATATGATAATAAATTTATAAAATATTATATCTAGTTAATAATAAATAAAGAAAAGTAAATAGTTAATAATTAATAAATAAAGAAGAAGCATAAATATATTTATTATTCTAATCTCTAAAATTATTATTATATTTTATAATAATTGTTTAATCATTTTAGCTTCATTCTAATAAATAAATTATAAATAATTTAAACCAATTAACCGTAAATGTAAATTATTATCAATCATATAATTATTAAAACTTAATGATAAATTTATAAAGTAATTTAAAAACTCTACGACTTAATATATATTTCTCTTTCTAATTTCAAACAAACATGAATAAAAATAAAAAAAAAAAAAAAAAAAAACAAAACTCGCATGTTGTGAAATTCCTTCCTCGCAAATCATACTGTTCGCAAAACAAAACTGCAGTCATCAACCGCTCGCACTCGATTCGAAAATCAATTCCCTATGCGCAAGCATCGCTAGTACGCATACACCCAAATAATGCATATGTATATAGTCGTATGTAGTGCTCGCGTGGTTATATAGGACATACGAGCTTTCGCGGCGGCTGCCAACAGCCGTTTCCACCAGTGTAAAATGGTTAAACGAACGCACGCAAGTATGCGCATCATTCTTCCTCTCTTGCGTTTGTCTGTATGTGTGTGTGTGTGTGTATGTGTGTGTATGTGTATGTGTGCTGGTATTCGATATATACCGCAAGTGTGTATGTGGGTGTGTACTTCTACTAAATATAAACTGTAGCTGTCCGCGACACATAATCGACCACCGAAATCGTTCCTCTTTTATTCTCTCTTTCTCTCTGTCTTTTTTACCTCTAATTTTGCGATTTCCGCTTATGCATTGTCTGTACGTATATATATATATATATAATACAAGAGCGAGAGTGCTAGCCAAGTCGTTATCGCTGGAGATATTCGTTCGTTGCTGCTTTCGCCCCATACGCGTGTGATTGATAATGACGCCATTGTTTTTGAATTGGTTAACCAATTAACGAAAATCTTTATCGGTTTTTTATTGCCGAGTGTATACGCGTTTGCGCGGGTTGTCTCTCCGGCACTCGTAAACTTTTGATGGAGCGATTTCTGCGAGTTTGTATATGTTTTGAGCGCCGATGGGTACGGACAGTTTTGGTTTATTTATTTGTCAGGCAAGTAAGTTGTGTCTCCATTGTAAATTTTTGATGACCCGTGCGTGCGTGCGCATTGTGATTGATTTTATTGATGGGATATATACGATGTGCTTTATTGACTCGATGATAACGCGGTGTATTTATTCGTTTGTTCAATTTTTTAAATTGCGTCGAAAAGCGTTAAAAGCGCACGCGTAAAAATTACCGATCGCCGATAAAATTTAATGAACAATTTCGTTATTATTGATTATTATATTTTAATGTGCGCTTCAAATTTTCAATTCTTTATTTTATCATCTAATTTCATTCGCGAAAATTTAATTTCTCAGCTCAAACGCATTTTTATATTACTTGATTATTTTTAATCCGATTTAATTATTTATTATTTGCCAATTACTTTATTGAATAAAAGAATTATTCCCAAACTAAGAAAAATTCAGATATACAAATCAAGTATATTTTCGCACGATTATTAAAAGTTTTTTGAACCGATTCTCTTTCGAGAATGAAAAAAATATTTAATCTTAAGCCGCGCATACGCGTCTTCAGCTCTATTCTACGTCAACAGAGAAAAAACTCATAGTTGCAGCGTCGACGTGAAATTTTCGATCTTGACGTAAAGCGAAGACGACAACCAGAGAGCAAAAGATATAGCTCTCGACGTAGCGGATCGTAAACGCGATCTCATTGATAAAGAGAGACGAGAACAGAAACGAGCGAGATAAAGAAAGAAAGGAAGAAAGAGAGAGAGAGAGAGAGAGAGAGAGAGAGAGAGGAGGGGGTATGGGAAAGAATGATAGCTCATACCACTCTTCCCTCGGAAGGCAATGAATACGAATAGGTTTAGAGATACGATCGAGGTTGGAATCTGCCCCAGGATTCGAGGCTCCACGACGACGGGATGCTAGTGGAAGGGTGCGTAGTACGAAAGAGAGAGATGGAAGGAGAGAGAGAGAAAGAGAGACTGGGAAGGGGTAGGCAGGGCTAAATTAAATGATTTGCATAAGTAGGTAGGTGTCGACAATGGCAAACATTGACAAACTCAACTGCTTTCTCTCTTTCCCTCTCCTTTCTATATCTATCTGTCTTTCTCCAGCTGTGCTATCTCTATTTTAGCGGCGTTTTATCTCGCCCTGTCGGCTTATTCGTCGCTGCTCGTTAAGTTTTCGTTGTTGGCGTTTGTGCGCCATTTGTGATTTATTTATTTATCGACGAATTGATTTTAACTCGATGATTTACCCCGCTTATTTCGGAAAATGTTTTAACGAATTTTTTTCATGAAAACTATAGATTAAAAAGTTATTTTATCGCTCGTTTTAAATCTTTACAAAATAAGAAAAAATTAATGAACTATGCTTGTTCTTATTGTTTAGTGGAATCAAATAATTAATTTAACTATCATATTGCTCGTAAATAGTAGTATAGTTTGAATTTCATTCAAAATGCTTTATTTCAATTATTATATATATTATTATATAGTTATTAAATTTGACAATCACATTTTTAATTCATCAAAATGCACACGAAAGTTAAAAATATTATATCTATCGTTTTTTCTCAAAATCATTTGAAAAATTATTCATTGTCAAAATATAACGATAATGAAGAATTCAACAAAACATTTAAAATCCCTTCGTCAAACTCAACGCGTACACACAATAATAATCCAAATTCGACATCGTAGAAGCTTCCGTGGCCCTTCAACAGCTTCCCGTAAACAATAGTCGTTTCTATATATCTCGTCGTCGTAACCAAGTGAGAGAAAAACAGGCGTACACGCGCAACATAAACACGACTCGTGGCCAAGTATGAAAAGGCTCTCCTTTTTTAAAAGGAATGAATTATTAGGCATAATGGATAGAGCGGGCGTAGAATATAAGAGAAAGCGTGATAAGACGCGGAGCCACGAGCCGACACGTGTCGAGAGCAGCCTGTCGGACACCGATACGTATACGCAAATACACACGCGCGCGCGCACACACACACACACACACACACACACACATATATGTATATACGGCGGTCCCCCCTTTCACTCGCAATTATGTATCCAAACGGCGCACGCGTCGTTGCCCTTTTTTTTTTTCTTCTTCTCTTCTCTTTATTTTTCGTACGTACCGATGGCGAAGAATCCACAAGGGTGTCTCGCAAGCGATGCGTTGTATTACCGCGGATTATTTGGATTGCGATGCTCCACCCCTGATAAGGTGCAGTTTTAAGTTTGAGTGTCGATTTTGATAGTTTGTATATACGTATAAGAGAAACTAGATGATTCAATTTGGAAAGATGCTTTGTTTTGATACGCGTTTGATACGAGGAAATTGCTCAAGTGGACGAACAGTAGTTGTGAGAAAGTTTCTCGTTTTGTTTTTATTTACGTACGATGTGAACCGGTAATTATTAAGCTAAAGACTTTTCAAATTATTTTTTATCGAGTATTGTTACTAACAAATTTGCCTACATAAATAAAACAATGTTAACGAATGAATTTAAAAGTTAAATATCTCAAATAAAAAAATCACCAAAAAAAAAAAAAAAAAAACGAAAAAACAAAAAGCGTCACATTAATATTTCACGCGGAGCGCAATCGCCAGATGCACGCGCGCGCACGCCTATATTACACGTATAATTCAAGCAGCGCGAGCTACAATACCGGAAAAATATGCGGTGCACGCGCAGGTACTCGAAAAGAAAACTCGTATAAAAAAGAAAATAAGCGAAGCGGGACAAAGTCGAACCTCGCGATGATTTGTTGATATAGCAACGTGCAGTCGTCGAAAATAACGCCATACAACTAGTTCCCTATAGTAAGTGTGTGTGTGTATATATATATATATATATATATATATATATATATACCTCTATACGTATACACAGATTCACGGCCGAGTCCACGAGGTGTATATTCATGTACGTCGCGGCGAATGTTATACAACGGCAATTTTTTTCTCGCCACGTCGCACCTCCCCTATACATATACACGAATTCGCCAAGTGCAGACGCGCAAGAGTCGGCGCCCGTGCATTTGTCAAAACTCTTTATCGTCGTTGCTCCGCACTGTATTCAAACGCCGAGTGATTCTCGTTGAGCGCGTGGGGGAGAGGGGGGGGGAAGTGAGGGGGACGCGCAAGAAACAAAAAAAAAGGAAAGGCTCGCGTTTTTACGATTACACGATCGCGCGCGTTCTTTTATTTTTACGGAGCCATTTTTTTTTTTTTTTTTTTTTTTTTTTTTTTTTGGTCTTTCGTTAACACCGACCGATCCTCTGACTGTACGCGCGGTACTTGCACCACACGCGTTATATGACACGATGCAAGCTTCCCTCTTGTTATACTCGCGCGTGTGTGTATATATATATATATATATATATATATATATATATATATACGCGCTTTTATCGTCGTGGTTCATGAAAGCTCATCGTGGTCGAGGCTGCCTTTTTTTGAGAGTGAGAGAGAGAGAGAGAGAGAAATGGAACTGATTTATATACGCTTGTACGAGGAGAGAGCGGAGCTTGTTTTTCGTATACGCGCGGATATCGGTGCATTCGCCGTGTGCCAGTCGTCGACACTCGAGACGTATACGCTCTTGTTTGTTATATCGCGCGTGGTATTTGCCTCGATTTTTCACGAGGATACAAAGAGAGAAAGAGCCTTTTTTCTGCTTTTTTTTATTTTGGATGTGACGTTTCGGGTTGTTGTAAAGTTTGTTGGATTGGAGTTTTGTTTTTTCTTTTGTTTTTTTGTGACATGTTAAATAATATAAAAACGAATAAGCTGATTCGGTAAATTTTATCACAAGGTGAACATTTTTTAAAATTATTTGATAGGGTTTTTCATTAATTAATTGAAAATCATTTAATTTTATAAAAGTTTGATTCGTAATATAGAACAATATATAGTATAACTCAAGAAATTTTGCAGGATTTTTTATCTTATGAGTAATTTTTAACTCAATGTTTGCTTAAGCCTACTTTCTATATTAAGGGATCTCATTTGCTAAAAAAAAAAAAAAAAAGAATATATTACATCGACAACAACGATCGAACATTAATTACAATCGTAACCGTCAAATCCAGTTGACACAAGGCTCAAGGATTATAACACAAAAGAAAGCGGCACAAATACAAATCGAAATAAATTAGCAGTCTCTTTCTCTCTCTATATATATAACGCGTAAAATTCTCAAGGTTTCGCTCTTATGCGCAAATATTATTATTACGCCTGACGGAAACACTCTAGCGCCACTCTCTGTATAATAAAACGTCCTCCGTCTTCCTTTTTCTCATACCCTTGAGCTTCACCCTTCCATTCTATCCATTGCCTCTTTCTTTATTTCACGTAGGTACAATTCCTGCGTTCGTATTCGATTTCTTAGGACTTTGTGATGATATTTTTGTTTTAATAGGATGAATATTTTGGTAAAGTTATTGTTGAAAGATTTAATTAAGATTTTTATGAAATTTTTGTAATTTTCATTGCATGAAATGTCTTATATCTACGATTGCCTTACAATCATTTAAATACGTTACTAGCATGTTTTAAAACATTAATCCATACTATTTTAAAAAGTTTCAAATGCTATAATAAAAGCTTAAATATTTTCGTATCGGCGTTCAATCCTTCCGAACAACCAAACATACTCTTTCTTTTTTTTTTTCTCTTTCCTCATTTCAATTTTCTACTTTAATCTAGATTCTCACTATTCGCTGCATATACATACAAAGGAAAGACTCGTCGCAAAAGCGACAAGCCGTTTTTCTGGAGTATATAGGATTCGTTTTACGAACGTTCAGCCGTAATATGCAGCTGCACGTACATTAAATATATCGAAAGGATTTTCGGAGACACGATATAGTATAGTATCGTCGAGGGATAAAGGAAAAAAAAAAAAAAAGAAAGCGAAGAAGTAAAAGAGGGTAAAAGCGTGTATCGTCGAAATGTGCGAACGCGTTTATGTATATATCTATACAAAGCGAAGAGAACAAGCAGCCGGTGAATTCATCGGGCGTGACGACATTATCTTTTTTCTCTTTCTTTTTCACTTTCTCGCTTTCCATCTTGCGCTCTTACAAGTGTATATAGCCCGAATCTCGACGAGTGTCAGAACGTACACGATACCACTTGGGAGATCGCGGAAAGAGCGAAAAGCTGCTCTTTCTGTTTCTGAGTCAGAATCTTTATATGTGTCTGTGTATGTGTGTGTGTGTGTGTATACGAGCGTGGGTTATACGAGTATTGCCGTCAAGTTATTCTTCTCCGGTAATGTCGACCCGATGTTTTAGCTTTGTCGCGATGATTGTACTGGTTATTGATAATTCATAAGTTTGTAGGGGAGAAATGTAAAAAAAGAGTCAGAGATACAATGCTTTTTAGTTTCTTTTCTTTAATACGAAAATTTATTACTTCAATTACGGTATTAAATAGTTTTTAATACTTTTGATATTTGTTGTTTATGACTATTCAATCCGATAAGAAATAATAATGTTTAAAGTTTAATTAAAAATTAAAAAAAAAAAAAAAAAAAAAAAAAAAAAAAAAAATTTAAGAACATCAAATCAAATAAAAAACACTAACCTATCATTATTTAAATTTAGGTTCAATTAATTTGCTTTGTTTTTAAAAAAGGCCTCTATAAACTTAAACAATAATAATCTATCTGAATAAAAAACGAGAAACATGTACTTCATAGCCTCGCAGTAGCGTCATTCACTTATAAACTCGTCATTATTCATTTTTCCTTCATACACCTCGATATATCATTCATCCATTCGCACAAACACACCCCCGACACAAGCAGATCATAAGCAGCATTAAGCTACATAATCTTGGCTCCAAAAGTACGCTTGATCTCTCTCTCTCTCTCTCTCTCTCTCTCTTTCTCTCTATCTCCCTCGTATTCGTTCCCAAATGTATAAATCGACTCGTACACGCGACACTCGCACTTCTCTGTCTTTATACGTGATAGGAGTAAGGATAAAGCTACCGAGTACACGGATACATGTATATACACAAAACTCGGTGACGGTGTACGCACGCCCCCGGTTTCTCTCTAATGGTCGGCTGCTTAGGAGCTTGATTTATTTATCCGAGTGCCACCGCGACGAATTCACCCGGGGATTAGTTGGCTCGGCATCGAGTCCCACGCGTGCCTCTCTATGTGCCTGTGTGTGTTTTTCCCGCGTGCGAGCTCCAGAGCAATTGCCTAGCGCGAGGGGCTATAATAGACACTGATTTCCTTTGGCTTTTCGTTTTCCACTTTCTTTTTTCTCCTTTTTTACGTTACCCTCACCAACCTCATCTTCTTTGGTATTTCTGAATCTTTGCTGCGACGATATTGTATATCACGAGCGATATTCCACGCTGTCGTGCGCCTCTGTAAATGTATGCGTATACGTGAAATTCGACATTAGTTTTATGGTTCTACAGGATAATGTACGTACATGTGTACATAGATTTTCGTATTGCGTGGATGAAAATACGAATTAAGCTATATCGTTGGCTTTTGTTGATGTTATTACTGACGTTTTTTGTATTGATTTTTTTCTGTTAATATTATTTGTGAATTTTAGTTTTGGTTTTTTTCTTTTTAGGAAAAACTGATGCTATTTTTTTATATGCTTGTAATTAATTGATTCTTTTGTAAGAGTAGTTAATAATAAAAAAAAATTCTTCAATAATAGCATTTTTTTTTTTTTTTTTTTAATTTTTTTTCTTCATATTTGAACGTCAATGCAGAGATTTAATTTTTTTTTCTATATTTTGACAAGCGATTAATAACCAAATATAATCAATTATGCAGCAAATGATTAATTAAAGACTATAATTTATTCACTATCAATTTCCTATAATCATTTAATTATCGACAACGATAATTATTATCTATCGATTGCATTATAACTCGAAATCTACGATTATTTATTATAAATAAAGCTTCAATTATCGCATCTATGCAACACAACCACCAATTATAAAACTCATTTCAAGCCCAATTACAGTTGATAGATTCAAAGACATCCATTAAACAATTTCGGCAATAACAGTTATAACAAACGATAAATTTTTAGAAATATAAGAAACTATTACAAGTCAAAATGCGCAAAGGTCAGCTATTTTACCAGCAAACCGCGAAGCAAGACGGAAACTTCATAGTGGCCGCTCGACATCCTTACTTTACCCAAAGAATGAGAGAGGAAGAGAAAGAGAGAGAGAGAGAGACGCGAAGATATGGGCAAAGATAATTCGCGGAAGCTCGGGATGATGAATCTAGTGCGGAAGCATTTATGACATACGACTCCACGGGAGAATGACTTACCCGCACAACTCCATCGTCTCCTTTCTCTCGCTCTTGCTCTCTTTTGCTCTGCTCCAGTGACGTTATACATATATATCTCTCTCCGACCAAGCAACTATCTCCCCCTTTCGTATATGTATTCGTACATACATGTATGTATGTGTGTACGCGGTACGAGCTTTGTTTTCCGCTCCACTGGTGGCTCTCGGCTCACCCCCGAGCTACCTCCCGCATTACTCGGGGTGATCAGCTATGAAATTAACTCAAGCTCTTACTTTAAGCCGAATACGTTCTTCTCTGCTATACTTTGGACTTTATCCTATATCACCGTCCCGCGTGGAGATCGCTGCTTTTGCGCTTCGATGTACAGTATTGATGTTGCGCTTTTGTGTCGTACGATCGTATAACTTTGAACTTTTTCTTTTTTTAACTTTTTTACGATGGATTTGGTTTTGAAAAGTATCGAACATCTTGAATTAAGTAGTATATTATGTCGTATTTTATCATTATTTAAAATAAGAATAATTGATTTTAGTTTTATTTCCTATTGTCAATGGAGATATATTGAATTGCAACAGCAACTTTTTACAAAAAGTAAAATTAACCACCATTACAATAAACGTCATATATTTTAAAGTCATTTAAAACCACATCCACGTAATTTATCATTTACTATACGTTCGTATATTTACCAAGAAAAATAATTCATATTTTTTCAGGGCATTTTATTGCTTGTTCAAGCGCCCTTTCTCCATTCATCCACGGTACTCAAGAGATCACAAGTTCGCACGATCGCGTCTACATTGTTGTATAACGAGAAACAGAAAGAAACGAGAAGAGAGAAAGATAGAGAGAGAGAGAGAATCTTGGCAAAGCGTCGCGTCATCCTGGAAAAGGACCTGCTTGATCATCTTCTCGCTCGACGGCTGTGTAAATATCACCTTCCTGACTATAAAAGATACCCTTAATTACGACGCCACGTAGCCAAGACACGTTTCCTTTTCTTCTATATATACATAACCGTATACCGTTCGCGCCTCTCTCTCTCTCTCTCTCTCTCTCTCTCTCTCTCTTTCTTTCTTATTTCCTGAGCGATTCGTCGCCGATAATCGAGGGATCGGAAAACGTTAACTCAGCCTATAACCTTTCTCTCTTTAACCGGCTTTAAGCTGTTTTTTTTGCAACTTAACGTGCCCGTAATACCACCGAGTTGTTTGAAAAGATACTTTTCGTAATTTTCCGTTCGAAGGGATTTGTGTGAATTCGTGGCTTTCACTCGTGGACTCGTGTGATCGAGGAGCGATATACTTAATTGGATGGATTTTGTATGGTTTTTCAAAATATTTGTTGAATGTTATTATTCGAATATAAATTATCATCGTTCTTCTTAAATCGATTTGTTAAATATAAATAAAAATTTTTTTTATTAATTATTCGGAATATTGAAAACAATTTTGACGAAATGCATATAACAATGTATAACAAAATATCTAGTATGCATCAAAATGTTTTAAAAACTTCAAAAGCATCTTAATGAATGAGTAATACAAACCAATACAACGTAAATCACGTAGCATAACAGAAAAAAAACTCAACAAAACAAGATATTTTCCCCAAAACCACCGATCTCGGCTTTAATCTCAATACGACGCGTCTCTCTCTTTTGCATCCAATCTTGTTATATTCAACATCATTGCTGGAGCTCGGTCACGATATTCTTATTATATAAAACGCGTCGTACGATATGACATCGGATGACTGATGTCGTCGCATACGCGTTGGCTTTTCATTCGCGCCGGCGTTACGTCACTCGGGACTAATCTGCCGTGCCGCGATTTCGGCACGTCAGGATGAAGGACAAAAAAAAAAAGAAAAATAATAATAATAATAATAATAATAATAAAAGGAGCGCATAATTCGTATTGTATGCGTTCGTGCGCTCGTTTTGAGGAGCGTTTGACATCCGTTCGATTTGTGCAACACATGCGGGACGTATAAACAAGGAGTTAACCGACGACGTTCTCGTTTTGTTGCGGAATCGTTTGTTGGTTGGCTTGACTTGCGTGAGATGAGTTTGAGGGTTGTGCGCTGTTAGCTTTTAGCGCACGTTTTTAATCGATATTTATTGAACTGGAAATTTTGAGTTAACGGTGTCTTAAAAGATAAAGTTGCATTTTACGCGTTGATGTTGACTGCATAAGTTCAAATAATTGTTAATCGTGTACCGTACTAAATAATTGCAAACATTAAAGTCATTAATAATGAACGTTTATCAAGCATAAAAGTATGTATATAAAGCAAATATTTGAGCGTAATCAAGCATATACAATATCTAAAATTGCTTACAATTCATCAATAACAAGAACAAATAAAAAAAAAAAAAAAAATAAAAAAAAAAAGAGAAGCAAATAAAAGTTTTCCAGAAAAAAAATGAGTTCGTCGATAAATCTTTAAAAAGTTGTTTGTTGTAGCTACGAGTTTTGCTGAGGCGACATTTCAACGATTCACAGCGGGTTATTCTATAACGTTTAAAAACTTCTGCGTCAACTTTTCGTTTCTTTTCGCTTTACGATTTCGAGAACGGATAAAAAACGTGATTTATAAAAAGACATCCGCGGTTATGGATAAATCAAGTATCATACCCGTGACGGAAGAAATATAGTCGGAATCGAAACTACTTTCCGGTTGAAAAAAACAAAAAAAAAAAAAAAAAAAAAAAGGGGGAGAAAGTTGTCGCTCCACTTTTCTTATATTTTTCGAGGTTCGACATTTAGGAGACGATCGTTTGAAATAAGTTTTACGAGAATCGCGACTATTGTAAGTTAGATATAGATGTGCATTGTATTATTGAAGTCTACGTTAGCGATCGGGATGCAGATGGTATCGATACGTGCATTGTGATCGAGGATCCAAGTAACAAACGCAGCTGAGACGCGTTTTTCTTCTGGATTTGTATGGCGAATAAAAGTTTTGTATTATTTTGGAAAAACATTGGTGTAATGTCGCTTGAGTGGTTAAGGGTAGTATACCGTTAATCTGCTGAAATAATATTTCATTACAAGTAAAGATATGTTATATATTAATTTCGTTAAATTTTACTAATCATTCCTTAAATATTTCATACAATTTATTAATTTTATAAATTACACAAAAAAAAAAAAAAAAAATTTAAAATTACAATTTCACTATACCGATAAACTTTACAATTAACTTATCACGAACATTTCGCGGTTCTCAAACAAAGCGGAAATCCAAAATTTTTGGTCGAAAACGCCTGCGAAGCTTATGTACAAGCTACATTATTATTAGTGGCATATTTCCAAGAATACAAAGTAAGTAAACGACTTGGCACGTTGCTAGTACTAAAAGGCTCGGTGTTGCGACACGTTATCATATGCTATTACGCAGTACTTGCGATCGTACACTAACGTTGTTAAGCGCGCATAATCCAAACGTTAGTTATGTACAGATGCGCGATATCTTTTATAAATGATATGTTTCGCGGTTATTTTAGTTCCTTTTTTTTTTTTTTTTTTTAGATTTAAATATAGAAACTTATTACAAGTTCGTTAATCAATATTCGTTAAAAATTATTATCAACCTTTATAATATCAGATATTATTTATTTATACACTTTAAATGTCCATTGTAATTATTGCGAGAACCTCAGGCAACACCAATAAAAATAACGCGCGACAGCAATGCAAAATCTCAAAACTTTCTCGAAGCGCACAAATAGAGTTGAGAGGAACGAAATTTCAATCCTCTCAACTCGATTTTCTTAGCGCGCTTCTCACTCACGGGCAAAATACTCTTCTTCTCGGGAAGGGCGAAGGAGTATAGCAATGCCAGCTTACATAAGGCAACGCCTTACCGTGTCCCGATTAACAAAGGCTTCTCTGCGCGCATAGGTAGGTAAGTAGAGATGTAAGTGGTTGTAGACAACGGGCTTCGACGTCATAAGCAGCGAGAAGTAGCGGCACTCGCTTAATGAAACTACAAATCTCCGCCCTCCAGACACCACCTGTTTTCTCTCTCTCTCTCTCTCTCTCTCTCTCTCTCTCTCTCTTTCGCTTGTGCATGTAGCATCTTTGTCACGGTTTAACCCTCTCTCTTACACCCTCCCGCGATATGCTTGTTGTAACACGGCTGCTTATGAGATCCCGGATTATTTCGCTTAAATACCGTAGACTCCTGTCGCAGGAGAAAGAGATAGAGAGAGAGAGAAGGCGAGTGTATATGCGTTGAGATCGAGTAGAAAGCTTACGCGTCGAAGTATTCATGTCCCCCGGGGTGATATGGCTTCGAGTTTTCAAGCGTTCAGTTTATTAATGAAGGTTTTAATTCATATCATCAAGCGACTAACGTTTATAATTTATACATTTGATTAATAAATGTATCGACGTTGAAGCCGATAACGTATACTTAGTTCATGGCTTACCTTTAAAATAGTTAGTAGCAATAATACATAATCCATCAATAACAATACCGGAAATAATAACAATAACAAATACTACACCAATAATAAATAATAAAGAATACATTTAATATTGAACGAAAAATATAAACTTACGCATGTAAAATAATGTATAATTGTATATGTATAGGTAGTAAAAAACTATTTTTTATTAATATTTATAATAAATTATGTATAATAACATTTATAAAATTTGTTTTACACCAATTTAAAGCACATCAAATCACATCGTCGAATAATAATACACACAACGAAAAATCTCCGTGTCGAGCGCTTTACAAGTGAAAAATCGAAAATTTCCAATGCTCCCGACAAAAGCGTAATTACTAAAAATCATCGTTCACGATCCGATAAAGGAAGTTTCATGTTTTCCATATTTATGTACATAGCCTGCGTATGACGCTTTGTTTTCCAAATACACACGCAAAACGAGTCACCGATCGTTATATGGTACATTATCGTCCGACCAAAAGGGCGCGCAACCCGATGAATTCTCTTTCTCCCTCGTTCTCACACACGAACGCGTTTTCATATATACGTATGTATATAAACCATCGATAATATGTGTATGTACGTATAAAAGAGAACGAGAGAAAGAGAGAGAGAGAGAGAGAGAGAGAGAGAGAGAGAGAGAGAGTTAAAGATCACTATATAAAAAACATCGGAGGGTAGCATTTCGCGCATACAGTTTATCAGCGCCGGTACAGAGAGCGAAAGAGAAAGAGAAATTTCAATTGTACCGGCGGTTTGGCGAACAATAATCATGACACGCGGTGCGCGAATCGTTTCTCTCCTCCCCCAATGACAATGGGGGAATTGATGATATATCGATTGGTTCTTTCTCGGCGCGCGCTCGACGAGTCCGTATAATTGTTTTACAACGCGCCGCTTGTGCCATTCGCTCGCACATATTCGTTATATATATACATACACGTATACGTATAGAAAATCCGCGATCGCGTCCAAACGAATTTAAACCCCTATTTCTCTCACTCTCTCTCTCTCTTTCTCTCTCTCTCTCTCCCTCTTTTATCTCCATCTCGCGCATACACGTACTGACTTTCGTTCGGTTTTCCATGTATTTCTCGGTTTATACGAGCGAACCAGAGCTACGCTATTCGTTGCAACGGCAATTTAAAACGAGGAAAGCGAGAGCAACTATATTCGTTATGGTTTCTCATGTGTTGGTATACATGTATAAATATATATAGCTCGAACTGTTTATGCAGAATTGACATTTGATGTCCTGCCTCGTTGTCGAGCTTGCTTTTCGATCGTTTTATTGTCTTTTTTTTTGGTTTTGCCGGCGATTGCAATGTTGAATTGATTTTTTTTTTTTTTTTTTTTTGTAAGTAGATGCGTGAATAAGAAATTAAAAAGTTGTCGTCTTTTTTTTTTACGAAAAAAAAAATTAATTGATTTGATTCAAATTTAAAATACAACAAAGGTCACAAACAACGACTTGTTAATAAAATAATTAAAGTATAAAAAAAAAATTCTTTTTATTAGAATCATTTCTTCATTCTCGGTATCATCTACAATATTTATAACTTTATATAACAAAGTAATTCTCTAACAGCATTTCCTTGTATCAATAAAAATTGTAATCTCTTAAAGCAAAAAAAAAAAAAAAAAAAAAAAAAAAAAAAAAAAAAAAAAAAAAAGAAAATAAAAATAAAAAATTAAATATACGGCTCCTAAGGTTTTTATCTTCGTTTAGTTGAAAAGGAGCGCGTAACGGCGAAAGCTGCGAGTACAGGAAAAAAAAGTATCTCTAATTAAGACGCGGAAAAGCTATGAACGAACTAACTTCATTGGGCACAATAAGATTACGAGCTCGTAAATGGTTATACGGCGCATTAAACAAGAATATCATTTCATAACATCTATATACATATATACATACACATACACTCTGACACACAAATGCAACAGCTCTTTCGCTCAATAAGTCGATCACATAAAAACTCCTCTACCCCGTATCTTCGACGTATAAATATCCACGTATACGTATATATACATTTATATACGTCCAAGCGCGACCAATGAAAGTATTTTTCTCACCGTCACCGTCGTCCTATAGCCGATGAAGTAGTGACCGTAAAATGATTAATCCGATGTATATATATACGTATTTACGTGTAAGTCGAATCCATCCGAGGTCTTGTTTACCGCGGCAGTAAAGTTTGTTTGTCCGCTGTTCCTTTTTCTCGAGTTTGTGAAGCACCGCGTACGTCTATAAAATGTTTCGCCATTGCCGAGTTTCCTTTTAAGAGTCTTAATTCGATTATGCGCAACGATATATACGTGTGTGATAGGATGAAATCGTTGAACGACGTGAACCAAAAGAAGGTAGTTGCGCGTTGATAGATGGCGCCAAGGAAGTGCAAAAAACGTGTCTATTTTTTATTTAAAAATACATTTGATTTTCAATTATAAATATAGAAACATTTAAAAGTAAATTATTGATTTTATGATACTTATTAAATATATAAATTTATAAAATACGTACAATTATAGAAAAATATTGAAATGTTTAGCATTTCTCAATTTCAAAAATTCTCCAAGTAACGATGAAATTTTTTAATTGTTTTGATTCGTATCATCTTTAAAACATATGCTCCAAAGCGTTTCAGAAACTCAACAGAGAACACACAGCGATAAATCAAGCGCGGTAGAGTGAAAAATAAAAAAGAGAAAAAAAATAGAAACCCGAAAGATAAAAAAAACGAACAGACATTAGGAGCTACAAGTACAGAGATAACGCAGTCGGCGGCCTTTTTCCCGCGTTCCTGCATCTTTAACAACAATTCGCACGCTTCTTCCTCGCCGTGAGCGCAGCCGCGGCGTAAAATATTTCGATGCCGTATCGCCGCTGTGCACGTACACGTATATATATATATATATGCGTATAGTACACACACACAGACACACACACACACACACACACACACACACACACACACACACACATATATATATATAAAGCCGAGAGCCGACTTTTTCCACTTCCTTTCGGCTCATAGCCATTTAGCTGATTTAGCGACGACGAGAAGAGCCTCCGAGCAACGTCGGCGATACACGTACACGCTGTTAATGCTAAAGCCGAAGTACGAACGAGAAAGAGAGAGAGAGAGAGAGAGAGAGAGAGAGATAGAGAGAGAGAGTCACGAAACCCTTCGAGCCACTTTTCCGGGCATTCGGCGTGTTCCACGAGCCGTGACACGCGAATCGAATTTGTCAAAGATCTTTTTTCTCCCTCTTTCTCTCTCTTTCTCTTTCTCACTTACTCGTTTGCTCTTTTCTTTCGTTGGTCGCGTTTCTTGCCTTAGTTTTTCTTTTTTTTTTTTTTTCTTTCGTCGTTCGCACACTTCACTTCTCTTCCCTTCCATTATACATATCGAGTCTGGTGAATAAGGCAGCTGTCGTCGTCCTCGTAGCCGAGACAAAAAGTCCAATCGCCTAAAAGTCCTGTATAATTTTCGTGTCGAAGGTGTGGATGTTAAAAAAGCCAGCGACGAGTAAGCTGCTTTCTCTGTTCTTTTTCTTGCACTTTTTCTTTCTTATTATTTGGTTGTTCTATCCAAATGTATTTTATGAAACTTTGTTTTTCAAACAAATGATTTTAGAATTTTTTTTTTTTTTTTTTTTTTTTTTTTTTGATATAATTTTTTTTATAATAATTATGATTTTTTATTTATAGATAAAATACATATTTTTAGTATAAATTCTATGATTTTTTTACTTATCGCAACAAATTAAGAAAGTGATTATTTACATTTGCTCTGTACCGATTTCGTTAATAAGAATATATCGACAATTTTAGATTTTCAATTCTATACATTTTAAAGTTAAAATACTTTAAGCGTAAACATTTCAATTATATCTTATTTATATTTGAATGCAATATCAAAAGCGTTAGTAAAATATTTACAATGTAATCGAACATTTCCAAAATTCAATTCATCAACTTAACAACATTTTAATTTACCAGAAACTTTTTTACAAACTCTTTTAAAATGTAAGGAGCTTGACAAATATCTAATGCCGCTCTCGCGATCGTACCATATAGAGTTAAAGTAATTGAAAGTGACATAAGTCGCCCGTACACCGCACCTTTTGCATACTCACACAACGAAAGAAAGCAAAAAAAGAAAGGGCGTTCGAGTACACGTCCGTACACGTACGCATACGTACACGTTTACGTATAATCGGATGAACGAGTGTGTAATTGAATGAAGTTTTTTCTCTCTCGGTCTTTCTTTCTCTTTCTCTTTTTTTTTTTTTTTATCTCGATCGCCCTTGTTATATACGTTAGCGACGCTCACATCTCCCTCTTTGAAATCGTTGTATATACATATATATATGTGTGTGTGTGTGTGTGTGTGCGTGTGTATAAACACACACATGTATAAATAAATCCACTTGCGCGTACATTTGTATGCGCTCGCACTCGCGGCGAAAACGAGTTCTAAACGATGGGTAATTTGAGAAAGAGATGAAAAAAAAAAAGCTCGATCGAGAGGTTGAGGCGCGTTTAAACTGGGGGAGAGACGAAGGCGTACGCGCCGCGCACGCGATATACTTTTAGGAGAAAGTATAATGTTGGAGATAGGGGATTAAAAAAAAAAAAAAAAAAAAAAAGGCTGATTTAGTAATATAAAAGCGTTCATAATTTGTCAAATGTACGATATGGAATTTTAATGTATCTATACGGATAAGTTAAAATTACGTATCTATGCTTGATGTTGTGGAGATTAAATTTAACTCGATTGCTCTGCTTGAACCTGTAATTATGAAAAGAATTCATTGATAAATATTCATTAACTGAACCTAGATAAGCAAGATTTTGTCGTAGAAAATAATAATTTAATGTTTATATCCAAACATTTTGATTGATTAGCAGTATGTAAATAAAAAAAAACTATCGCAAGTTCTTCTCGTATAGAAAAATGCATAAGCAAGTTTAATTATCAGCGACGTTTTTCATTCGCGTGTTCGCTATAAATCCACGAACGAAAAAAAAAAGAAAAAAAAAAAAAAAATTTGAATAAACAGTAAACGGGAATACAAAGCGAATTAGCATCCGAATGTCGTCCGGTTCGAGCAAAAACGACCGCAACGATCGCTTCGACTTACCAAACCAAGGGTTATGTATTCCGAGGACATGAATTGTCCGGTCGGTCCAGAATCGAGTGGCCGGTACTTTGCATTGCATAAGTAACGCGATGAACTCATTGCTAGTCGGTCTCGTGTCCCTCTTCTATACTTGCTGTTGGTTGTTTTATCAAACTATCCGGATTCGGGTAGGTGTGTGTGTGTGTGTGTGTGTGTGTTTGTGTGTGTTTGATTGTCTGCGGTTCTGTGTGTGTCGCGGGTACATGGACACTTTGCTCCGAGTCGCCTTGTGCTTATTTGTCTTTCGTCAAGTGCAGCAAATACCGGCGCCAATGTGCTACATCGAACCGTTTGTCAAAACTTGTTCGCCGTGAATTTGATGACGTTTGAAGTGAATTTGTGATATAGTGTATTATACATTGAGGAGAGTAATATATAGCTTATAGTAAAAGTTTGATCTCTATAATTTTAAGCTTGCGTCGAATAACTTTTTCTCTTTTTCACGCCTTTCTGAATTCTTTTGACGCTTGCCAAGTGTATTAATTTAGATAATAAAGTTTATTAAAAATAAACACGCTACATTATTAATAACAATGAATTTAGCAAAGTTTCTAGGACGTAGTTGCAGATCAAGCGTACAACACGAGATCGAAGGTAATCCAAAAATGACGAGGAGCATTCGGTCGTTGGAAAAATGTACGAAGCAAGGGTCTTATAAAAAGTCAGTTTGTACTATATATATGGTACAGTTACAACCGACAATTACGAGCACGCGCTTGCAAGAATCACGAGAGGGCTAATCGAAAACCAGTTTCCATCGCCGAGTGCGGGTTACTATTCGCAAAAGCTCCGCTCGAGTTAAACCGACGCCCGATGAAACGTCGAGGATTAAGCCATCGCTCATACGTATATACACGTCCGAGTGCATCGTAATTCGTACTTTCAGCTCATAGTTAATCGTTTCAACGATTCAACTCTCTCTCTCTCTCTCCTTTCCTTCCGCCTCCCCCTCTCTCTCTCTCTCTCTTTGTCTCCCTTTTCCCCGTGACCCTAAACAAAACTACATACGCGTGCAGTGTGCTGTGCCTTTCGCATGTGCAGTCGAAGTAATTAAAAGCGCATCGTGAAATCGTCAGTCTTTAGATAGACGAAGTAGGGAGGAAAAGTCGAAAGAGATAGAGGAGTATAAGCGCGAGGTTTTAAGCTGCTGCCAAAAATTGAGAAATCACATAGTGCGTGTGCACGGGATACGCGGATTTTTGCACGTTAAGATATTTGTATTATCGCTCGATATTTTATTATTTTTTTTCATTTTAATTTTTTTTTTTCTTTTTTTTTTTTTTTCTTTTTAAGAGTTTAGTGTCTACTTTTCGATAGATATTTAAAATTGTTCGAGTGTTAAATGACGAATAAAATTGTAATTTTGCAATTTTCAATGTTTTTTAATTATTTCATTACTTTGAATGCCTTTTGATTGCAAATAGAAAATGTTTTAAATTTATTTACGAGCCTTTTATAAACTTCAATCTGAAATTTAAATGTCTTTTAATAGAGCGAAAAAGAAAACGAGAAAAAAAACGAAAATTGTTTTTCACATGCAAACTCATCAATTTTCATTTTCTTCTTTCGACGGCTTAGCATTTTAACTATCACCGCAAGGCTATAAAGTTACTCAATTAAAAAAAAAAAAAAGAAAAAAAAAAGTGAGAAAATAAGAATCAAGAAGTTACACGTATAACAATAAAAAGAAGCCCGAAGTAAAGAAAAAAATAACAAGCAAACCGTCAACTATAACGTAAAAATAAAAATCGATTCCGCGAGAAATCGTGTTTAAGACGATACATACAACAACCGAGCAAACTGACAGACGTACGATACTCGTTATTTCATTTAAAAAGCCGTACAGTCTCGACAATGCCGACTTGTCTCGACTCCTTCGCTCTTTCACGTGTGTAATAACCGTGTTTGGTAAGCTCGACGCTACTACCACCACCGGCACGGCGTCTCCTGGCCTCTCTTATCCACACTCGTTCTCCTCGACACGCTAATACCCACCTACGAGGTGTACGCGCCTTCCAGGGATATATATATATATATATATATATGTACGTATATGTGTGTATGTGTAAACCTGCGTCTTTCGCGCTCTTACTTTGGCGCGTTTAAACAATCGCCGTTTCTATACGTTGAAATTATTCCTTCGGTCTTTTTTATCGGAATGGGTATACTTGAGTTGCGAAAAGATAATTAGATGTATAAGATAAAGTGTGGTTTAGTTTGTTTATTTTATGGAGTATTATATAATTTCGGATGTAAAGCGTTTTTCTATTGATTCTTTTTATCGTTATAGCTTTGCTTGTTAGCAATGCAAAATGTTTTATTTAAAAAGAGATACTGTTGTTGTTCATACGATGTCTATCGTTTGAATAATAATCTGGCTTGGATATATATAAATATAATAGATATTTATAAGTATAGAAAAAATGTAGTGCTGTTTTCTTCGTGTAAATAAAATAATTATTTGCAGCTAGGCAATTTTTTATTAAATTTAATTAGTATAACTATTGATACATTTAGTTTGAAAATTAATAGAACTAAAATAATGAGGATAATTTTTAGTCTCAAATTTCCTTACTAAATTTTCGCTGGCGCCTCTGCATATTAACGTTTTCGTCGAGCCTACGGTCAATTCGTAAAATCAAAAGCAAGAGAAAAAGAAAATCAAGAGAAAGAAGGCGAGTAATAAGCCGTTCAAGCCCTATTACATCCAGTTCGAAAAGACACGTTAATAATTTAATGAAACGTTCGGAATAGCGCTCTTTAAAAAAAAAAAAAAAAAACCATCCCATTTAAAAAATGTTAGACAAGCCACTTACACGAGCCTCGTGACGTTTCTATTTAGGCTTTGGCTGCACAATGCCGAAGGCTGAGTTGTACTTTGCTCCGATGCCGACTGCGTGTGCGCGCGCGCGCGCGCGCGTGTGTGTGTGTGTGTAAGGTCACTATGTCGTCGTTCATTAACTGCATGCACGCTTAGGAGAAAAAAATTTTCGCTGGCTGTTGTTTACAGTCGCCGTTGGTTTGATTTTAACACGATGATTATTATTGTTGTTAAAATGATGATTATACATATGTTTATAAGAATGTGGAATATTTTTGTATAATTTTCTAAGATAAAAGTTACTTTTCAATGGTGACAGTTTTCAATATTTATTGAAGTATAACAAAAAACGAAATTTTACTTCAATCACACTTGCGTTTTATAATAATTAATATAAATTTTACCATTAGCAATAGTTTCAATAAATCCAATTATGTATGCAATTTAAAGGAATAAATTTGAATTTCGCTAAATTAAAAATACTGTCGATATATTTCTTTGAAATTCAAATTTCGAAAATAGTTTTTTGCCGTACGTGTCGTGCTATTTTCTGAATTTAAAAAATGTACACAAAAATGATATCGTACTTGTAAGTTTCTTTTAAAAGTAAACGTGATCCGAAAGTGTATTCACAAAATTACCGACTTTCCTCGTATATGTATACGAAAACATCGGCATCGTTAAAAAAAAAAAAAAAAAAGTCGCGACTTGCTACTGAAAAACGTTGTACTACCTTCTGATTAAAAAAAGAGAGAATGGGAGAGAAAAGAGAAAAGAAAGAGATAGATAGATAGATAGATAGATCCCCACAGCAGTGCCAAAGCTTTTAATTAAAAAAGAGAAAAAGATCGATATACGTGTTGCATAAAAAGTTTGTTTTCCTCCGAACACGCAATATTCTTTGAAGATACACGTTCCGTATGGAAATCGCGCAGTTTTCCCCCGAAAAAAGCTCGCTTGCAAAGCTTCGGCCTTTTCGAAAAAAAAAAATTGTTCTTTCTCTCTATCTCTTTCTCTCGCTCTCTGCCTTTCATCAATACAGCTCGGACTCGCTTTTTTCAATATTCCTTCGAGCCGACGATCGACTGGAGCCTACAGCGTTAATTAAAAAACGTAACATGAAGGGCTGGAAAAAATACAGACACGCGTGTGCGCGTGAAAAAAAAATACATACGATATACATATACAAACGCGCATACGTTCACAAAGAGAGAAACAGAAAAAAATAGGAAGGCGGAAAAGATAGTGTATATAAAAAACATAGACGATACGATGGATATATATATATATATATATATATATGCACGGAGCTGAGAATCAAAATAAAATAACAAAAAAAAAAAAAAAAAAGAAACGCTACGAAAGCCAAAAAACTCAGCTTGTCCACGATGGCGCCGGGCGCTATGCAGCCCGGGTAACTTTGCTGCGCGCTGCGCAGACAGTAGCAAAACAACCTATGGGACTGCCCTTTCGTTATATCGAGTCTCCGCTTCTATATATATATATATATATATAGACATGTATACGTACAGTCGCCGTTATTTGCCCAAGCGACAGAGCGAGTTGTTTTGGACACAGAGAAAAGAGAGAGAGACAGTGAGTCGCGAGTCGCGAGAATCGAGCGAGCGAACCGTGCGACTAGTGTTTGTCAAATGTTTGATCAAAATGTTTGTCAGTTCCGGTTGATGGAAACGCGTAGAAGGGATTGTATAATGGTATATACCAGTCGCGAATCGACGATCCTCCGAAATTAAATGAA
This sequence comes from Chalcis sispes, assembly GCA_949987625.1. NCBI lineage: Eukaryota > Metazoa > Arthropoda > Insecta > Hymenoptera > Chalcididae > Chalcis > Chalcis sispes. The sequence goes on along the minus strand of OX465095.1, from coordinate 14,906,843 downwards.
ATACCGGATTGCCAATATTAGTTAAGTATGTACACGCCTACTTCCACTTTTGGTTAACTTCACTCTTTCAGCTTTCTCTCGATGATTCCGCGTACGAGTGTGTGAGAACGCGTGCATGTGTTTATTCTTGCGGGATGTGGACTGGATGGGAAAAACATGAAAGCGAGCTGCATGGATCGAGTGGTGATATAATGACGTAGAAGAAGACTTTTATTTAATGCACAAGTGGATGTTCGGTCATGGGTAAGAATTTGTATTTTGAATTGCGGTATAAAAAAGTATTGGATTTTTTGATAAAAAAAAAAAAAAAAAAAAAAAGAAAATGTTTACATCCTCGTTTAGGGATTTTCATCTCTAGTAGAACAAGATAAGACAAAATATAGATGAACAAACTCAAAATGTATTTTTTTAAGGTGAATCCTTTGAAAAAAATGCATAATTTTTAAGAAATAACTTTTTTTATGCTAATTTTTGTACAGGATTATATTATAATGTACTCAAAATTGAATTTATTTTTTATTGTAAATAACTACATTTTATACTGGTTGGTTAAAAATGATTCTGCAGAACCATATTTTTCATCTATTTGTTCCTATATCTTCTCAATGGTTAAAAAAAAAAAAAAAAAAAAAAAAAAAAAAAAAAAAAAAAAAAACATAATAAAACAATAATGGAAGAAATTGCCTCGTCGGTTATTTTTAACGTAAGCAAAATATTTTCAAGCGCCTGCCACGCTTATACACACGTACACGTATCATACGAAAGGATATCGTGAAAAAATACGCGCGCACGCTGAAGACTTACCGTCATAGCTCTGTGTGACTATCTGTCTGTGAGTACGTGTGTGTATGTGTGTGTATGAAAGAGAAAGAGGTAGAGAGAGAGAGAGAGAGAGAGAGAGAGAGAGAGAGAGAGAATCGCGGAGTCCATCGCGCTGAAAAAGCCGGAAAACGAACGAAATTCATATGTATGGATTCCACCCGTCTGTTTGATTACGTTTCGGGTCATCTGAGTCGTTCGCCCTCTCGCTCTCCGGCTGCAGTTTGAATTGAATTTCGAATTTACTCAGTCAACCCTCTTTTCTCTTTTGCTTTTTGAAACGCCGCTAGCGCGTTTCTATCTTTCTCTCTTTCTCTATCTCTCTCATTTTTACCGAAAATTTTTGACGAAAGCTCGATACTTTGCGTCGGCTCGTTTTTTTCTCCCCCTATTTCTCTCCTTCCCTCTTTTCTCTGACGGTGGAGGGATTGAAAAAACAAAAAAAAAAAAAAAAATTCGATATGCGACGCATCTATACGACGCGGATTGTATTGCCGAATTGCAGAATTTTTATTATATTTTCAAAGTGCCACTGTCAGAATTGTATTCCATTATACACGTCCTTAAAATAACTGTTGACGAGAAAATTCCCTTATTTCTTTTTTTTTTTTTTTTTTTTTTTTTTGATAAGTAAAATTTGTTCACGATACATGAAAAAATTTCTAATGAGAAACATTCAGTAATATTATTTATTAAAAAATTTTTACTTTTAATAAACTAAATAATTAAGCATATTTATTATAAATAAAATGTCTTTTCGATTTAGACAGATTTATAAATATTTGTGCATAATTGTATGCATAAATTATAAATGCATTAAATATACGATGTTAACATTTGATTTCTCTTTTGAGTATCACATGTAAAATTATCCACATTCCCGTGCCGATTTTTCTTTCTCCAATCATCAATTAACTCCAAAAGCGTTCGATTGTACGTTTGACGAACAAAACACCAGGAAGACTAAAACACATAAAAAAACAAACGCACTTTGCCATATAAATTATTAAGTGCCACCGCGTGAAAATAGTCCCTATGCGCGACGTCACATCAAACATAAAAATTATCTCGTGCATACTCGAAAAAAAAAGTAAGAATTATTTCATTATGAATCCCTCATCTACAGCTCGCAACATTCGCATAACGAAAGAACTCGCGCAATGAAAGTCGCTATACACATCGAGATTGACTTTTTTCTAAATCAACGACTTCGAATGATCGGCTATCCATTTATAAAAGTCACGCGTGCATCTTTCGTCCTTCGTAAAGTTCCTTCGCTCTCAATTATCATGGCTTCGGTGCGTCGTTGTGCGCAATTATATTTACAAAGTAGTTGTTCACCTGTCTTCGAAAGCCGAACTTATCAGCTGTCGTGATTCTCTCCCCCTCTCTCATGTTTGCTGATTTTTTCTCTCTTTTAATGCTGCGCATGACTAAAGCGACATGTGACTTGAATTTTTAATGTAAATATATAAGGTGACCGCAGAACGGATTTCTTGTTGACGAGGTCGATTTTTATTCGCTCGTTATGTCCGTTAAGCTTAAGTGATTAATTAAAAGACGAATAAATAAGTGCCCTGATAAGATATAATTTAATTGCAAACAATTTATCTTGATAATTAGCTACGAATCGATTAATAAAAACTATGCAACAACTAAAGTATAATTTCGGCATATAGCCATTGTTATAAAGTATTCAAACGATTAATTAAAATATAATTCGCTTTTAAAATAAAATACGGCGAAAAGTTTTGAAAACACATTTTTCAGCCAATAAATAACCGACGTTTATTAACTATATTCAATTTACATTGTCAAGCGTAAAATAATAATGATAAATTGATCGACTGTTGCATCGTACGGCATCAAAACTTTACTTTAATCAATTACGGCTCGTTTTATAATGTCAATTAAAATAAAATTGCAATTGCAGTTTTAATGCGTTGCGATTTTATTAATTCATAATTATTCATAAAAGAAATCCCCGTTTTAAAAACATTATAATCCCTGCAATTAAAGATTAATTCTAAAAACTAAGTATAACATTTATCTAAAACTTTCTATATTTTATTGATTTAAAAAAAAAAACGTTATAAAACGATTTTAAATTTATATTTTTCTAAAGAATGTATAATTTTTTATTTATAAAAATAAATAAATATCGTTTTATACACCAGCAACATTATAAACCAATTTCAAAGTTCGATTTCTCAAAACCTTCATCTTTCAATGATCGAACATTCCTTCCTTTCATAAACATCACCTCGAAAACTCACCTCACCTTCGAGCCGCGCGTGCCACTTCACCATGTATATACACATACACAGGCACACGCAACAACACTTCGATGCATCGAATTCCAAAAGAGAGAGAGAGAGAGAGAGAGAGAGAACAACCGAGCGCAGAAATTTCTCTCGACACACAAGCGTGCGTTACTCGTGACATCCGCGTCCGCTCACCCTAACAAATCGATTGTTGCAGTACAGTAAGCCGTCGATCGAACCAATTACCCGCGACTCGCCGAATGCACGTCCGAGGTATTATCCTCGCGTCGCGTCTTCCAAAGCGTATATACCAAAGCGTTTGTTAAACGTACGGTCTTTTCACGCGGTACGAGACTTGACAGCGATTGTTGCCAAATGGAGATGTTAAAGTCGAGGATGATGAGGAAGAAGAAGTAAAAAGGTCGCGGAGAAACGATGATTAATATTTGTTGATTGTGCATAGGCGAGAGAGAAATCAAATGATAAAAGTGACTCGAGCATAAACGTACGTAAGATGATTGATCTTGTGTTTACTTTATGGCATCGCACTGGAATGCTATTTCAAGGCTAATTCCGAATTTATTTTATAAGGGCGTTATACGCTTTTGTATTAGATGCTCGCATATAATCGTTTTTATAACGAGTTGGATTATCCGAGTGTGTAAACATATGGTATATACATATATTTATGTATTTGATTCGATGAACTTTGGATGAAGTCGAGGTGATCGGAATAGCGTAATTTATACTGCTCGGATTTAATTCAGTACTACAATAAGCGCGAGAATGTTTAATAAATGTAAGCGTTGTTGGCTACTGTTGTTATAGAAACGTTTTTAATAATTATCAAAATAATTCAGAAATTATTGTAAACATTAGGATAAAACTTTTTTTTTGCATATTTTATTTTTAAAGAATGATTAAATGATATTTTATTCCTTTATGAATAACAAAACGACATATTTTCCTCGACTGTAGATGAAATTTTTATTTTGCAGTTTCAACTATAATTACTCCATGTGCGTACGTATAGCGATAACAAAAAGACCAATGGATTGTTTATCCACGAGAACAGATTGATTATTGCAAGGTTCCATATGCAAAGATACACCATCACCCATCATCCTTTTCCGCTTCTCGCCATTAGTATATGTATATACATCCAAAGGTTCGTCCTGTCGAGGGCGAAGTTAAAGTCCGCGCGGGCGAATGAAAAAAGTTGGCCGAATCTCTCAAGGGATATGCGGCAGCGGCAGTTAACGGACTTTGGAATAATCTTCATTGAAAAAGTTCGTTCTCCATGGCCGCGGTACCTTGGAATGCGAAGTTTGCTTCGTTATCTTCGTTTCTACCGATGTGTGTGTATATATATATATATATATGTGCGAGAGGTAAATTAACTTTTTTGAGCCTCTCCTTAGGGGCGCACGAAGCCGAGAAAGAAGAAGAGAGGAGAGAAAGTCAGCGAATGCGTTTACATCGTGTTACGTAATTCCCCAGGACTCCGAGAGAGAAGTTATAGACTTAACGGTAACTTTGCGATAGTATTGGTTGACTAGTTTTGTATTATCGTACATTGTTATAAAATTGCTTAATTTTTTAAAATATTGTTGATGGAATTTGAAGGCGAGACATGTAAGCATATGTTTTCAAAAAATTTATTCGAATACAATTGTCGGTATTATTATTTAATTTTAAGATTTAATACAAAAATGTTTGTCATAATAAATTATTTGCACGAGCTCGGAAAATTAACCTTAATTGCATATTTAGTCTTAAGAAATAAAAACAGAACTAGTATAATACGACACGAATCGAAATCGTTAAATTTGAACCATTCAAAACTGTCGAAAAAAAAATCATGCACTCGTAACTTGAAATAACCGACATGCAAAAAAAAAAAAAAAAAAAAAAAAGAAAAAATAAAAAAAAAAGAACAGCGAGAGAACATTCAAATTGAAAGAGAAAAGGTGTCGTATCTTCAGGTCAAGCTTTCGATTTCCGTAAAAACCTTTTCATCTTTCATCGGCGCACCGCCAAACAGAAGGAAAGAGAGAGAGAGAGAGAGAGAGAGCATACGAGACGTCGATCATCCTAAGGAGAGCCAGCAGCTGATGCGCGACTCCATATACATACTCACACAAACACACACATACACATACGTATACGACATTATACAAAGAGCGCGACTGTTTACTCGGGACCAAGAGAGAAGGGAGTAAAGGAAAAAAAAAAAGGTGCCCGTAAGTGGAGCGGTCAATTCTTTGTTCGGACCGCCGCAAAGGCACACACCGCCGGTGTTCCTCGACGACTTTTTCCGCGTCGCGTGAGTGTGACACGGAGGTGCGATCGGTCGAAAAATCGATCGGAGGAGAAAGAGAATGGCCGAGACAGACGACTTTGGGCTCGAGGTTTCGAGATTTACCGAATACGATGACGCTTTTGCGTTCGGCTATATCGAATTATGAGGATTTACGAGGGTATACATCTCTGTATTTTTATATTCGAACGACGAATTCTTTTTTCCTTATAGTTTCTTTGTTTTTAAGTGTAACGTTTAGATGATAAAAATGTGACAACCGAGGATATATATTTTCGTAGATGCATTCGATTTTATTTTGCCGCGCTCTAAATATTTGTTTAATCGTTTGATAATTGATGTTTCTGAATATAAAGAAAAAAATAGCCGAAAATAAAATATAATGAAATAAATTTATCGGAACTCTTAATATCGATGAGAATAGAAGATAGATTCGATTGACACATTCCTCGTATTTATATAAAAATAATTTTGAAATTTAAAATCTGATTGCTATAAATATCGAGATACACTCGATACAAAGCTATTAGTATCACCAGATGCATATTGTTAGATATATAATTTAATTTTTATAACGAATAAATAATTAAAAACCCTTTAATAAAAAGAATAATGTATAAATAAGATTTCGTTGTGCCTTAGTATATAGAAAATGTATATTCAATACCTTGATTATATTATTATTATTAGAGCAATTAATGATTAATTTAAGCTCATCATATCTCATTTTAAAATGACGATAATACTTTATTTATAAATCTATATATATATATAATTTAAATAATTTTATGAATTTTTTTTTTTTATTTTAATAAATTTGTAGTTTTTTATGAGAGTTTGTTTAAAAGTAAAGTCGATAAAATGATACATTCATATATACACATATGATTATGTACATTGAATTGCAAACAATGGCATACTTCATATTTATATCGGCGTGTCAAAACACTTATTCACCGCACCCAGGATGCGTATAATGTCTCTTCCAACCTTACATCCTTCCTTATATCTTTAACGAGGCTGTCGACAATAATAGGCATCTGTTATATATGAAATCCACTGTAACATCATTCATTCCTTAGCTCGTCGTGGAACACGCGTAATATTAACTCCTACATTCATCATATCTATGGTAAAATTAAGCATCTGTAGGTATGTATACGTCAGTCAGTTAAGACGATAGCCGCGCGGAAGAATTCAATAAGAGCCGGCGAAACGCGCGTCATTTTTTACAACCCCGTCGTTTTTAATACACCGATGTAGCATCTCGATCATTAAAGAGAAATTACAATTCTCGCGGAGGGGTGTGTAATTTTGAATTTTTGAGAAAAAAAAAAAAAAAAAAAAAAAAAAAGATTTAAAAGGAAAAAAAAAATACCGTCCGCTTGTCCCCCCGCATGCAAATGATCTTTGATCCCCTTTTTCAACGAACGCGCGTATAGGACACTACTTGTGTAGGCGAGTACGTACGTATATACGAATTGCTAAAGCTATTAGTCAAACACTCGAATTTTCATATAAGAGCTGTCAGTCAACGGGATTATTTATCTCTTTCTCTATGTCGAATTGTACACATATAAACGTACGCGATATATCGCGCCCTTATTCCGATGTGTTACATCACGAACGGTTGAACGACGTGGCTTTATCCGTTAGTACGTAAGAATACAACGGCACTCGATGTTACACATATACTCGCGCGCGCTGGGACATCGATCAAACGCCATAATTGCAAATGTTTGATTCCCCTCGAAGTCTATATATATATGTATGTATGCAAAGCTGGCGATGCTGTACTACTCTTGTGCATATTCTCGCTGATGATGTTGATCGTTGATGATTGTGAACTGATATATATATATATATATATATATATATATATATATATATATTCTTGTTATTTACATTTTTATAATGGCGAAGGTAAAAAAATTTTATTTTTATTTTTAAATTATTGAAGTCTATTTAGCTTCGGTAAATTTTTTCGAATCATAATTTGTACATTTTTTGACGAAATGAAAAAATATACGTGTATTGTATCTCAATTCATGCATGTATTTATAAATATACGTTAATAAACAAGAAGCTCCATTTATTGATTTTCTTTACCTTAAATATTACCCAAAAATATATCGAAAATGTTATCGACGATACAAAAATGCTCAACATTTTTTCGAAATACATTCACAAAATTGCAAGTTAATTAATAATTTATTAATTCTAGCTTATGATTATAGTTATAAAAAATCAATTTCAATTTAATCACAAAGTACAATATTATAATAGATATAAAAATAACAATAATAAATTATGAATATTATATAAAAACAAATAAAAAGTAACAATGCTTTGTATTTATATAAAAATGTATTTTTTTCGAAGTAAAAAAATTCATTATAATACCCTGTTAAATGATGAAATTTAATTAAATGATGAAATTTATGTATCTCTTTACACGCGCGCGCACGCATACACACACACACACACTCAAAGTATAACTTTAAAACGTCGACATCGCAATTTTCACCGAGCTACTATGCAGCGACAAGCCTCGAAAAACGAGCCCCTACAGATTAAGTAGTAGTACTACAAGTATCAAGTCGTCGTCGTCGCCGTCGTCGTCGCCGTCGTCGTCGTCGTCGTCGATGGCGGCAGTAGGCGCTCGTCTAATCTCGAGCATCGTGTCTATGTACGCACACACGTACACGCATAAGGTCGTACAATTCCTCTCTCGCAATAAAACGAGCTTATTCTATACAGCTAAACGCGCGGTGCGCGCGCGACTTTAATAATATAATTCGAGACTAGCGCGGGTACTACGACAACGCCGCGAACATCTGCCGCGCGTCTCGATTTGTGTATACGTATACACATACACACACAGCTATAACGCGAGCAAACCCTTTTCTCTCCCGTGATTTCTTATACGCTGTACTTGCATCATATACGTTAGCGCGCAAGCTTAATTAATCATTGATATACGCGGCGCTTGTCTCCTAATTGAATTCACGACGATTTCACACCGTTAACGCGAGTTTAATCTCGAAAACTCTATATGTATATACATATACGTATACATTCTCTGTCTCTCTCTCTCTCTCTCTCTCTCTCTCTCCCTCTATCTCTCTCTATCTTTTTTTTTCAACATGCACGCACGCACAGTGGAAGTTCCCCTTCCTCCTCGCTCGCGTTTTTTTCTCGCTCGCTCTCTCCCCCATTTTATTGATCTTCGCGCGCCGGCCGTATAGCCCTCGACGCGTATACGTTAGCCCTATACGCGTGCGTTATAACTATATATATATATTCTTTCTCTCGGTTGCGTGCTGCGAGAACGATTTTGTTAAAAAGGTGAGCGCGTACTTTTCGGTGCGAGACTGCCGCGGCGATGAATTGCCGTATCGTAATACGCGCGGCAACGCGTTATATGTATAGCGTATACAGATATACTTCGAACCTGCGACTTATTCTTTTATGGATTTTTATACTTTACGTGTATATGCGGATGTGTATAATATTTTCAATGTTTTTTTTTTTTTTTTAAATTTCTTTGCAATTAAATTAAAATTTCTCCGTCGCAATTTTGTTCACGTAATGATTTGCGATAATATGTATTAGATAATACAATTACAATATATTGGATGATATGTAATTTATTTTATAGTTTATTCCTTGATTTTATGTTTTTAGTAACATGTATGTAGTAAACGAGTATGATAGATGGATTCAAGAATACATTTTTCCTTTTCATTATTTATATTTAAAGACAAGCTTTTGCTTTTCTGAATATTATTTTAATAAATAATATTGGCCTATTTAATAAATAATATAGCCTATTTTATATTAAAATATTTATTGAAAATATACATTGAAATATATATGAAAAAAAAAAAAAAAAAAAAATACCAACAAGTTCTTATAAACAAAATAAAACTTGTGCAAATAACGAGTGCTAACATCATGTATGCCGCATTGTTTATTTTGCAACAACTTTTGAAAAAGTAAAGCAACGAGTAAAGCAACAATGCTCGAAAGAACTTACGATAAAAGTCATCTAGTAATGTGGAATTCTTTTACACAAAGGTTTATTATAATTACAATGTTTCTTAAAAATAATCCAAACATATTATTAATACACGTTTGGAGAATTCGATCTCAAATCAAATTTGATGATACCTTTATTTTAAAAGATGAAATCCGTTTGTTGCATAACATTATGAAAATTTAATTTATTTAAAAAATTTTTATATTATTTTAAAGGCAAATATTCTTGATAAAAATTTGAAGAATGTTTAATATCTAATTTAATTAAATTAGATTTAATTTACCTAATTAAATTTTAAAACGTTTTCCTGAGCAGTATAAAATTAATTAATATTAATATAATAAATTAATTCTAAAATAAAATAAAATTCATTTTTATGATAAAGTTATTCGAAATTAAAATTTAATGCAAAATTCAATTTGCTTAATGTATTTATTTCATTATTTTTAATATTTGGAGCGTAAATTAAAAAAGCTAATTTTGTTGTAGTTGGCGACGGCACTCATCGTTCTTCACGTGGACTGAAAAAATATAAAATGTTACTAATATTTTTTTAAAAACTCATGTACGGTAGCATTAAATTTTTTCTTCATTATTGATAATAAAACAATTATCAATTTTTATAAACTTTTTAAACGCAGTTTTAATTAAAATCAAAATATTTTTTACTACAAGCGTATTATTAAAATAAGTATATTATTTTATTTCATGTAAAAAAAAAACAGTTGGCAACGGCAAACGAAAATTTAAAAGTAATTAAAGAAATGGCAGCTACTCCAATTTTAAAATTACTTACCTAAACATTTTTCATCCATTATACCAATCTCTTCTTGGACTTTGAAAAAATTTTCCCTAGCTTTTCTCAATCTCCTCCTACTCTCAAACAAAATCGAACGACGAATCAAAAAAACAATATCGTCAGCATTGATAAAATAAAAATAAAAGAAAAAAAAAAAAAAAAAAAAGAAAAAGAAAAACAAATAAGAATGAAAAAGAAAAAAACAAAGCAAGAAAACCTCTGCATTTAACACGGCGAAGCAAACGAGAGCGAGAAATGTCCGACGACGGCGCGAACGGCAAACCAAACACAGTCGTGCACCGTCGCGCGCGAGTCGCATAAGAGAGACAAAGAAAGAGACTTTTGCCGGTAGGGCGCGCCATGATCGAAAAAAGGTGGGCGTGGCCAGGCCATAAGTCGAGGGTGGGAGGGAGGAGCCGATCGAAAGACTCGAGAGAGAAAGAGAGAGAGAAAGAGTGAGAGAGAGAGTGAGTAAGTGACCCCGCCCCCTCACCGCTCTGATGCTGGCGTGTCGCGTGCCACTGCGGCCGCCGACAGGAGGCGCCATCGACGTTTCACCGGCCGCTTCCGGACTTAAACTAATAAGCGCCGATCCGCTATTGCTTGCGTGCCCTGGGTTCATGATTAAAGGAATTCGTTGTTGGATATTGTACGTAAAGGTGGATTCGAATTATTTGATAATAAAATGTTTCTCGGTTTGTTGATAATGCTTTGAATGATGAATTTTTTTTTGAGATATAGGTTAGGTGTATTGATATACCTTTTTTTAGTAAGTGTTTGACTTGGAAGTAATTTTTAGTTTATTACGTAATGTAGCAAAAATATCGTTAATGAATGTAAAAAACTTAGTATAACAAAATTAATTGAAATAAATAGTAATAAAAAATATTCGAAAAATATTCGTATGGTTACATAATTTTTTCTAATCTGTAATAAGTCATTTAAAAAAAAATTTATGTTTTTTTATCAATATTTCTCTAATACATTACAATCACAATAATGGAAATGTTTCTTTATATAAACAATTTGATAAAATGGATGCCATATTTATACAGTAAAATCTTTTTATACATACACGAAATGATATATTTCAATTCAGTTATAGTTACATTTTTTGTAATAATAGAATTACTCACGTAATTGCTATTTATCTTTCTTTCGATTAATCAAGATATTTTATACCCTAAGTATTTTTTTTCACGACGTACTTGATTTAATTGCAATTTTCCTAGATAAGATATTTATTTAATTGTTACTTCTACAAGTTAGTATATATATATACTTATTCAATTTCTTGTTCGATTGGTGCTATTTAAGTATTCAAAATGGCCGTTTGTTTGAATTCTTAACAATATAACTATGTTGTTAATTTTTATGATATTTACTAAAATAAATAAGTACAATTTTTTTTCTACAAAAATTAATTAACGGAAAATAAAAATTTTTAAAAAATTAATAAATCAAAGATTATTATTAATTAATTGAACAAATTACACAGGAATATGTACATGGTAAATAATCTTTGCAAGAAAACTTTGATAAAATGAAAAGAGAATATAACCCACAGATTATACTAAAAACAAAAAATGAATTTTATTAGGGAATAGAAATTGAGCAAAAAAAAAAAATCAGAACATGTTATGAAAATTTAAGAATTTGCTACATTATTTTTTTCGCGAAAAAAAGATATAAGAGGAAAAAATTCATATTATATTACTAATAATAAATTTATACGTTTTATTTTTATTTTTATTACAATGAGTATTTATTGTATGTATTATACAATTAGCATTTCTTTTGTCAATACAATAATTCTATTGTGCTGCGAAAAAGAATATTTTCATTTTTCATACATTATGTATAAACGAAAAAATTTTAAAATATGATTTATAATTTATTTAAACTATATTAATACATGCGTACGAATGAATAAATTGTAATAAATATATTTTTTTCTTAACCGAAAAATACATTTTTAACAAAATTTATAATAAATTATAAAAAACTTTTTTATTTTATTTTAAACAAATATTGAAAAATACACTTGAAAGAATTAAAATGTAAAAAAATTATTCTCACTGTTTGAGTAAAATTTAATAAATTTTTCGTCAAATAAGAGAGAGTTTTTATCAAATAAGAAGAAAAAAATTTCGAGTATTTTCTTATTTCAATAAAATACTCGTCCGAACATTTCAATACCATCATCGGACAAAAAGCGACCTTTCTCATAAAAAAATACAAAGTACAATATCCCCAACACAAAATAAAAGCGTATTTCCCAATAATCAAAACAGCGCCGTTTACAAAAAAGAAGAAAAGGAGGAGAAAAAGAAAGGATGGAACGAACGAGCCGCGAGCAAACGAAAACACCCTCGCAGACATACCGTCATTCTCTTTCCTTTTCTCTCTCTCTCTCTCTCTTTCTCTCTTCGCTAGTATATCCCATGCTCAAGTTGTAAGGACATCGGAGCGCCTCGTCGTCGTCGTCGTCTCGTCGGGTCTCTCCCATCCGTATATCAGTCGGGGGTCCACTGGTCCTCTCTCTCTCTCTCTCTCTCTTTCACCCTCAAGTTTATTCAGTCCGGCGAAACTTTGTAGTACAGCGTGTCCACCGCCAGAGGGCAGCGAGCGAACCAACCCTCGGACAAGAGACAGAGACCGGAACCGGACATAACCTCCTTCTCCTCCTACTCTCTCCCTTTTACTCAAGCTTCTCGGACCCTCTCTCTATCTCTCTCGTTCTCTCTCTCTCTCTCTCTCTCTCTCTCTCTCTCTTTCTACATACACCACGAGTCGCGCGCTTTGTCCGGTCTCTCGGACGCAATTAGGGTGGTTCACTTTCTCTCTCTCTCTCTCTCTCTCTCTTGGAGGCAGAGCGACCCCCTCAGGGGGTGCTCGCGCTAAGTAGAAAAGCTTGTAGCCCAACGTCGTTTCTCTCTCTCTCTCTCTCTCTTTCTCTCTCTCTTGGGGAGGAAAGAGGGTAAGGGTTAGTTGGTTGGTCAGAGTCGCCGGTGAACGGACTGACAGCAACTGACTACCGCACACGTTGGCTACCTCTTTACTCCTCCCTACCTTCTCTCTCTTTTCCCTTTCCTTCGTCTCTCTGACGCCTTGTGTCATACCACCCTAAACTCGCTCGCTTTTACGTACACCATCCGGGAGCGTTACTCCTTGTAGTGCTACACGCATACACACACACCCTCGCTCTTATTCTTTCTTTTTCGCGCTCTTACGATCTTTCCTGCCGGATTTTCTGGGTTTGTTTATGCTTTTAGCGAGGTGTTGCTCGGTTTTGTACGCAACAGTGGATGCTGATGTTGCAATTTGCTTGGTGGGAAGTTTACGCTTTCGATCGACTTTGATTAGGGATGACTGATGATTGACGGATGAATGTGGCGTAATAATTATTGTTGTCGATGCCGATATATGCTCGTTATTGTATGTGTAACTTATTGAAAGTATTTGAGTGATGTAAAGATTTTATACAATAAATTTTTTAATGCATAACTTTAATAGAAAAATGTATTTTGTAAATTATAACAAATCCGATATTAATAAATATTGAATTCACTTAATCATGATTTTAACTATATTTTCCTTTCTTAATTTCAAACGTTCGTATTACCATAGGAGAATTAACTTCTTTCCAACAATAAATTTTCTCCTGTTAACCAAACGAACATAAAAAAATCTCATAAAACAACGCATAAACTTACCGTGTAACAGCGATATACTTATCTACGCATCTACTAACAAAATAATCTAACAACGCGCTACAAAGCGGCCCTCGGGACGTAAACAAAGTTTTCATTTCGTTTAGTTTTCCTTTTTTCTCAAACACGTATGTACGCATACACGTCTAACCTCTCGTGTAAAAACTCGACGTTTATCATGTGCGAGCTTAGCTCATTTTCTCGCGTTTACCGTTTATTATGTATATCGACTTCCTCCTTTATCTTTCTTCATCTTGCGTGGCAATTTTTACTTATATTACAGATCGATGAATTGCCGATCTTTTATCGATGAAAATTTCGACTAAGGAGAAGTCTTGGTTCGTTATCTAGAATACTTATTTCTAAGATGTCGGATTTTCTAATAAGCTTATATAAACAACTGATTTTGTCAGAAAGTTTAGATATTTTTTTATGCTTAGTCTTTAACAATAAATTTATAAACTCGTCGACAAAGAGAAACAACGAGAAAAAAAAGAAGAATTTATATAATTCGTACGTGGCACGACGGGCGGTTGTAAAGCAAGGAATACTCGCTTGGAATTTATTAATGCGTGAAGTATACGAGAGCTGTTTCGATTAGATTTAAGTTAAGGACGATTATATATATATATATATATATATGTATAAGCGTTGTTTTTTTTCCTCACATTTTTATGTATACGAATAAAATTTTCGCTATCTTATCAAAAGACGCCGAAAGCCGCTCGTTAATTACGGTATACGTTTGCGCATACGTTTGAATTATCTCATTGTAAAATGTAGAACACGTGATATTGAGCAAGCTCTTGGATATTGTATGCTTTTATATACATATATAATCGAGGGGTGCGTTACAGAGTGTCGTAAGTAAAAATATGTGTTTAACACATTTTTTATTCTTCTAATCTTGCGCCGCTTGAAATAGGTTTGGTTATACGTGTATTTGTTGGGGTATAAAAAGGTTTTCATGGAATAGATAATGTACATTTTGAAACATTTTTCGTCGCGATATTGCTGATGACGTCAACGATTAATTTTAGCGATATAATTTTTTATCTTGTGTTTATTATTTGCGTCAAGTATATAGAGTTAAATTGCAATATTTGAGTCTAACTTGAAAATTTTTGTGTTACAAATTATAGAGACGTCAAAAAATTTTAGTTATATATTTTTCTACAATAATGAAGTTAATGACGATTTATGTGTAAAACACATATTATAATTTTTCGTATTGAAAATCTCACATCAAATTAATATTATTAGAGAAATTTTGTGTTTTTGAAATTTTTTAACATCTGGCCAAATCTCACTAGATTATTACCTCATTCTTAAAGATTCACATCAACTTTTTCCCCTTGACAAAAAAAAAAAAAAAACATTTTCCCCGAACATAAACAATCTCATTTCCTAGCAAGCTTACATACACTGTAACAATCGCGCGGCGTAGTCAATACCTACAGTAGTACAAACTGTGCGAGAGAAGGAGAGGAAAAGCGAGTTCGCTACGATATTACTCTCGGTATGTACATACCGTTTACACACACATATACATAAGCTTGCTGCGAGAGAGGAGGAAGAAAACGCGGGTCACGGTGTGTTGGGCATCCCTAGGAACACCCCACAAGGGTCTCATTTATCTAACCATCCACCCCTTCTCATTCTCTCTCTTTCTCTCTCTCTCTCTCTCTCTCTCTCTGTCCCACCTTTACATTGTATCCCTACTTCTCTTTCTCCGTCGACTACTTTCTGCGCGCGCGCGCGCGGGCGGATGGCTTTCCCTCCACCGAATGTCTATTCGCTTTTCTCCGTCTCTGTCCTTTTGAGATGTTCCGTCCTTGTGGTGGTTATACGATGTACTCAGAGTTCTTTGATTTCCATGCGAGTTTTTGTACAACGAGAAGACGCGTCATTTGGTTGAGTTAAAGGATTTGGAAGGCTGGTTTGAATATTGCATGGTATTTGAAATTAATTAGGATTATGGAAAATGATTTTTAATTTTTCTGATGATTCTTTTATTACAAATTTTAATTACTTTTAATAATAATCTCAAAGAAAACAAGAAAATATTGATAATATTTTTTAAACAATCGATCAATTAACATTAATATATTTATAATAAAATCGAAAATAAAAATTATCAACATCTCGTCGTTTCATACCGTCAACTACGATAAATTTTCGACTAAGTAATAAAGATAGCGTTACATTGTACATAACACAAGTCTATTACCACGTACACAATACATTTTACACCCTCTGAGAATTTCTCATCGTCGTTTCTAGTAACGCGCCGTGCATCCATAAAAATTTCATCGTCGAACCGACGCATTTCTTATTTCCATTTTCTTTTTTTCTTTTTTTTTTTTTTTTCTTTCTTTTTTCGAAATAAACCGACTCGCCTTCGTAGTGTACATAATATCGCCAAGAAATATATGTATATATACCGTTTATCGTTACCCTAACAAAGTAACCCACTTCGTATTCCTTTCTATGTACGTATATACTTAAACATAAAATTTCCCGAGCGGAGCATTACGCATAATTTTTATGCGCGACCGTATTAAACTTCGCGTAATAATAACGAGATAGAACGGCGCATTCCCCAACGTAGCTTAGACTACAACTTGTGTATTATATATGATATATATATATAGGCGTAGCAACGTCTACTCGCGATTTCTCAACGGTGGCTAAGTAATAATACGCTTCTAAATCGTGAATAATGCTGATTACCCGCACACGCGCGCGTTTGCAGGAGGGGGGGGGGAGGGGGAGTAGGGAGGGAGGGTGTATACGTGTAAAAAGAAGAACGAAGAAATAGAATAGATAATTCGTACAAGTTGCTTATATTGTCGTTCTCGCGATTACGATGTTATACGAGGCGAGTGCGAGAATCCGCGTATAAAAGCTCCTTCTTTTCAGCCCTTCTTCCTTCCTTTTTATTTATTTTTGTTTCGGATATATATAGAAGGAGGCGAATATAAGTACGTATGAGCGCGCTTTGTGCTTCACGTTTATACGCCGCGAGCTCTCGCGAAAATCGTCTTCGAAGCGGGATGCGTATCGCGTGTATACGTGTATGTATATGTGTGAATGTAAGTACGAATATGTATATATGTTTGTGCTCTCGCGATTTTCGAGAGTGGACATTATTACGAGAGCCGTTGTCGCGTTGAACGATATGAGCTTCATTCGAGACGAGCGAGAACTTCTTTTTATTGTACGCGCTTGCTGCAACGAGAGTTTGTGTCGTGTTATTTGCGACGAATCGTTTTTTTTTTTTTTTTTCTTTCCCAAGAATTTATCTTTACGTGCAGGATTGCGAACGTGCTTTGTTCTTGTGTCGCTTTCAGAAAATTATCGAAATTTAAGAATATTTTAAGCATCCTTTTCATAATAGTATAACATCTATTTTTTTCGTATTCTATATTAATAAAAAAATTAACCTGTCGTTTTTTTTTTTTTAAATAATCAATATAACACCGACAACAATTCTTTAATCGATATGTAATAATGTAACCTTTTAAGAACATAATCCCAATCTCGCCAGATAGGTTTGTTTAAAATGGACAACACTTACCAACTACCTACAAACTCCTCGGAGCAAACAAACTCGCATATAGTTGCGCCGTTTCAGGGGAGAGCAAGAGCCGGACAAGAGAAGCGAAAGAATAAGTGAAGGGAGGGAGAAGAGAGTCGAGCTAATTAAGGTCACATATAGCCGAATGGAAATGTCTAGTGCGGAATGCAGGATCATATACCGACGACTGGGCAGAACACAACGAACGAACATAAGCGGTGAAGGAATGGAAGGAGAATATATACATATACGCACGCGTATATATATATATATATATATATACACATGGTTAATATAATTCGCGGGACTGCCGGTGTCCGGGTAAGATAACAGGAAAGGCTGCGGGTAATAGGTGGGTAGGTATAGCAGCTACCGGTGCTAACCCACTCCCCCATAGGAACATACGCTTCATTAACGGATCATCTCGTGTTAATATCTACTTTATCCGGAGCTGACCGTATCAGCGCTGCCCAGGCGCGAATGCCGCTAACTCTCTCCCTCTCTCTCTCTTTCAACTCTGGCTAGTCTCTCCCACATTTTCCTTTTCTCTCTCTCTCTCTCTCTCTCTCTCTCTCTCTCTCTCTCTCTCTCTCTCTCTCTCTCTCTCTCTCTCTCTCTCTCTCTCTCTCTCTCTCTCTCTCTCTCTCTCTCTTTCTCTCTGCCTCTCACTCTTTCTCTCTTTCTCTCTCTCTCTCTCTCTCTCTCTCTCTCTCTCTTTCTCTCTCTTGGAACTAACGGATGCTGCGAGGGCGGATCTCGGCTAAAGGATCGTTTCGAACCTGCGATTTCCGTTTCTGCAGTTTGTGCTGCTTCTCTTTATAGATTCGAGCGTTTAATGTACTGCTGTTGGATTCTTTGATTTCGTGGGCTGAGATTCTTCTTTGATTTGAAGCAGAGATTAATATTTTTACTATCCTATAATAATTGTGTATACGAACATTTATTTGTCATATTCTATATATGTATTGAATTGTAACGATAAATTTAAAGGTTCGTAGTTATTTTAGGTAATATATTTTATTCAATTGTTATAACAATTGTTGTAACAATATTTTCTTTTTGCTACATTCTATTAGATTTATATATTCACATGTATTTAATTTTAAAATTAAGAACATTTATCTTTAAGTTTACACAGAAACAACCTTATTTCCAAAATTAGCATAAGCCACAGGAAAATAACAGATTACAGTTATTAAGTTAAATTTTTTATTAAATTATTTTTAAAACAGAATAATAATATGTCATTCCAGCTATAGATTGACTTAAAATTTACAATATATTGAACAAAATTTTTTGTGTTCAAACTTATTACCCTGAATTCTCGATATACTAGTTTTCCTTTAGATTTTAATTATCCAGAAATACTTGTACATGATAATCAGAGAGAGGTCAATCAGACACAGACTTGTGCTCGAATACGCAAACATAAACTAAACTCAATCAATTAATAATTAAAACAACCACTAAACTAATAAAAATCCCGAAAAGATAAACATCCTCGTTCATAAAACCGATCGAATCGGGTCGTTATAATTAAAAGATTTTTTGCCAAATCTCTGATTTTTACGCAGACGGTCGCTCACAAACGGATATCATCCAACGTTCCCATAATTATCACACACGAGAGAATACAAGAAGCGAGAGATACAGCGTGAGAGAGAGAGTGAGAGAGAGAGAAAGCCGGCGGCGACTACCGGCGCCGTACAAGTTTCATCTCGAGTCTCCTTGGCTTTAATAATCGGCACGAGAAAGTGAGAGAAAGAGAGAGAGAGAGAGAGAGAGAGAGATCAAAAAGAGCGTAGCAGTGTCCGGATCCACTAACGAGTCGCCCGGGGTCGTAAAGATTTCGCGAGCGCGCGCTGATTGGCCTAAAGCGATGATGTGCGTCTGCCCGCGCGAATCTACGAACATGCGTAACTACACGAGACTTTTTTTAAAGAGAGAGAGAGAGAGAGAGGGATAAGAACGAAAGCATTTTTTTGAATTGGATTGAGTTTAAGCTTGAAATGCTTGCGGGAAATGTGGGAGAAATTAAATACTACGTTAAGGATTTGATTTTGATTATGCATGTGATGTAGAGATATCAAAGCATCAATAGAGCATTATTCTAAATTTGATGAAAAATTAACGTTTGTAAATTTATAATTGATTATATGAATAATTAAATATTAATAATGTACATAAATTATCAAATGATAGGTTGATAAATTTAAGTTAATAAGTTCATTTTGATGGAAACTGTATTTTCTGAAACAAGTCCAACAAAACCATGAATATTTACTATCGGGTAGTAACTCGTAAATATTTCAGCATCGGTATATATAACAAATGAGATCCTCCTAATTAATCGTAACAAATACCATGCAGCAAAACTTAGCGAACGAAACAACGAAAATAAAAACGAACAAAGTTCGCTCGACGCGTATTCGAAACACGCGTTCGTACATAAACCTCTAAGTCTCGCGTACGCCTTAATTATAATTGAGCAATAGTCGAGCGTACGAAATCATGAATCCATCGGAGCAGCTGGGCTATATGTCTGTCATCGTCGTGACGACGAGTCTTGCTTGGATTTTGCGCGCGACTCTCGCTCGCCTCGATAAATCCATGCGGCACTTGGGGAAAAAAAGAGAAGTGCGTGCAATCTGTTATATCTGCAAGCGTCTCAATGCCGTTTCAATTACTGCTAATAAAAAGATTCGTGTTTAATAAATCTTTTCTCTTTCGTTTTTCCTTTTTCTTTTTTACATTTACGTTATTTCTTTTTGCTTAAAAAAAAAGTATTTCGCGATTTAGTTGAATTGAAAGTTGACGTTACAGGTCTCGTTTGAGATTTTAAAAATATATAAGGATTAAACGCGGATTTCAGTATCGTTAATTTTTTCAAAAATTCTATAACGGATAAAAATATATTATTAAATCCGCACCTAATAAACTTATGCATGAGTCAATATTTTGCGTTTGAACTTGGAATCAACAACAACGTCGCATTTATAAACAAATGGCATTGGACAATATTCGCAACAATAAAAAATTCTTATTCAAAATAAAATTCACAAGCTCCACGATTCAATTTATTTCAACATCATGCGACTTATAAAAGTCGGCGCAACTGAGACAAGAACCGCAAAAGTAGTTCACATCGTTTAAAAAAAAAAAAAAAAAAAGAAAAAAAACATGGAAAAAAAAAGGCAAAACGAAGCAAATACACGGACAATAAACTCTCTCGCGCGAGAAAATAAAATAAAAAGATGAACGTATCTAGAATCCCTCGAAGGAGTCCCGCGCAGAAAGAGAGAATGAAACATCGATTAAATCTTACAAGCCCGAGTTGTGAACGAAGCCTGAAGCAGCCCTTTCTCTCTCTCTCTCTCTCTCTCTCTCTCTCTCTTTTTCAATGAGAAAAATAAAGAATTGCCCGCGAGAAATAAGAAAGGTCGAAAGGAGGGAGATAGAGAGAGAGAGAGAGAGAAGGTGTATCAACGTGTGTGAGAAGTCGGGGCTATCAAAGTAGACATCTCTCGCAGCAGGGCGCGAAGGCCGCGCGCGTTAACGAGGCTCGCGCGCGTGCACCTACCACGCCATTCAACTCTCTCCCCCATCTTCCCTTTTTTCTTCTTTATATATATGTATATATATATATATATATATATATATCTGTCTTCTTGTACGTATATGTGGTTTGCGACTACGCGTGCACCGGCACGCAGACTCCATTCACCTGGTCTCGAAAGGACGCGCGTAGGCGAAGACGTTGTGTGTGTGTGTGTGTGTGTGCGTGTGTGTGGCGACGGTACGTAGTATAGTTTTGTACACGCGAGAAGCGCTGTCGCGGTGCGAGATGCTACTTGATTTTTGCTCGATTTGGGGTTGTTAGCTTTTATTGGATTTTTGGTACTTTGTGAGGGTTATAATTTTTTTTCGGTGAAGCGATGGATTGATTTTTTCCGACGTATATTTTTAAAGGATGGCGTATTTTTCGTAAATTTGATTACGATTGTAAATAAATTTAGTTAAAATACTGAAAACGTTAATCATGTATATTATCAATTTTTATTTTAGTAATTTTCTTTTCTATTTCCGAATTTAAAATTAACTAATAAGCAAAAGTAACGCATGGTTACGAAAAAAAAAAAATATTTTTATTTTTACAAATACATGTATAACATTTATACCTATTAATAAATAGGTCATTTATTATTTACATTTAAAATAAAATTGTTGAAAATATTTATCAAGTATCGTATACAATGTTAAATTATCTAATAATTGTATATATGTACAGTTCAACACAGTTTATTAATATAGTAACCAAGTTAAGCTTAAAACTTTAACTTACCTTCGCATACAATGCTGCTTCTTAATTACCCAATTTTCGTCATTTACATTCCTTCTGTCATTAATGAATAACGATAAGTCTGCCAGTTTATTTACCACGTTCTTTTCTTAATTTAACATTTGTATGTAAAAGTTACTTGTTTGCCTCTCTCTCTCTCTCTCTCTCTCTTCTGATTCGTGCAATAAGTTTGTTTATGAGTAAAATGAAACGAGTGAGACTGAAAGTTAGAAAAGAAAGGATATAAACAAGACAGCCATTGAAAAAAGAGCGCGAGAGAGAGAGAGAGAGAGAGAAAAAGAGAGAGATAATTATCGAATTTGGGAACAGGCCGGAACGAGCTTCTGAAGCTGTTGTCACAAAGGTCCGCTCATAAATTCAATGGCAAGCCAGAAGAAGCCAAGAGAGAAAAGACTTTCCAGCCTAAAATCAAGTGTTCGAAACACGATGAAAAAGAGACAGAGAGAGAGAGAGAACGGACTTTTTTTCTTCGTCAACCCAGGGAGGACTTTTTTTCTTGTTTCTCGGCTTTTGGTTTTAATGGCCCCGGGATGAATGGGCCTCGTGAATGAAACGGCTTTTTACGCGTTTCGATGGCGGCGTGTAAGTCCGTGTTTTGATAGCTTTTCGATATACACCTGGCGAAAATAATTTCGATTATTTCCTTGTGTGTTTTTTTTTTTTTTTTTTTTTATTCTTTTTTATATATTTAATCAATCAGTGCGTGGTTAAGTAATTAAATTTAAATTAACAGCATATATTTTAAATGTCATTATTTTGAAGAAGTTTATTTATTAAAAATTTTAATTTATTTAAATTGCCAAATAAATGTTTTAAATATTTATGAAATTTAAAACATTAAAAAAAAAAAATTAAAAAAAATTTTATGATATAAAAATTTTATTATATATTTTATTTTATAATAATATAGAGCATTTAATACAATAACTAGAAAATGAATGATTATTTTAATCTCGTAAGTGTATTTAATATGTCCATCTGAATTAAGTAGACGAACATTATTATTCACTAAATTTTTCATTTAAAAAGAAAGTATCACCGTAGAATGAAATATCTCATCGGTTTATTTTAAAATGCAAAATTCCAACTATTTTTGTGTGCAAATTGATAAAAAAAAGATTAAAAAAGGAAAAATCTTTCTCATTCATATACAGAATGTCGCACGACGGAAAATCTTTTTTCCAACAGAAACGAAAGCCGAAGTGATTCCTAATAAAATTAAAAGAATCCACTTGTACGGCTTCAGAAGTTATACTCAAAAAAGTCCCGGAGAAGTCGGTATCACGAGTAAAATTGAATTAACCCAATACCACATAATATTAATTCACTTTGTCTCGCTCTCTTCTTCAGAGTAGAAGTAGTAGCAGCAGCAGAAGCGAAAGCAGGATCGTATACGAAAAGAGTCGACGTAGAACCGGAGAACTCGTAGATAGGAAGATGAGATTGAAGAATATAAAAGGTTGCTCCGTAAAAGACCTCGAGAATAGAGAAAGAAAGAAAAAGAGAGAGATAGAGAATCGTACGTCAGTCGAAAAATGAAAGTGCGAGCGAGAGGTTAAAGGAAGTAACAGAGAAGGAAAGAGAGAGAGAGAGAGAGAGAGAGAGAGAGAGAGAGAGAGAGTGAAGAGATACGAAAGATGGGAAGGACGATAGGGTAAACTGCGCGAAGGGTATATAACGGAAGAGGAAGAGAGAAAGAAACTTCGCCATTCACGCAACCGAGCCGCTCGCGTGTATACCTGGAAACGAGTCCTAATGATATGCTCCGAACCTGAATGGACCTTTCGGGAATTCTCCGACGGTTTCGAGGAATTAGGAATTCCGAAAGGATCGTCACGCCGGTTCACCTCCGCAATATATATCGCTTTGTGAGAGACACACGCTCTCTCTCTCTCTCTCTCTCTCTCTCCGCTTCGACGAAAAGAAAGAAGACGATAGAAGAGGAGAACCTCC
Organism: Chalcis sispes; assembly: GCA_949987625.1. Taxonomy (NCBI): domain Eukaryota; kingdom Metazoa; phylum Arthropoda; class Insecta; order Hymenoptera; family Chalcididae; genus Chalcis; species Chalcis sispes. The sequence continues at coordinate 14,882,993 of OX465095.1, read as the reverse complement.
GCGAGAGAAAGAGGAATTCCCTCTATCTCTTTCTCTTACTTTCGAATATAGGTATAAGTATCGAGCGCAAGTATAAGTCGCGCCCGCGTGATTTATACGTATATGTATATACACAAACAGGGAGAATCTTTTCAGAGAGGAGATTCGCTCGCGCTTATTCTCTCTCTTTCTCTCTCTCTCTCTCTCTCTCTCTCTCTCTCCATCTCTCTCTCTTTTGTGCAAACAATTTGGAGTAGAGAGTATTGAGAAATGAAAGGAGGGCGACGGTTCTGCTCTTCTTTCCCGAGGCTGCCATTTTTTTTTCGCCGCTCTCTTCCTTCCCTTTCTTTGAGCCTTCGCTTGATTTCCTTTCGCGCATAAGCGAATCGAGTCTGGAAAATTGCCGCGTTTTTACCTTTATCTCTGTCTCTCTCTCTCTTTCTCTCTCTTTCTCTTTCTCGCTCTCCCTTTATCTGTCTCACTCTCTTTACTGTCCTTTTGAGCGTATTTTTTCTCTTTCAAGTGTTTTTCGCCATTGACGCGCGCGTTTATCGTTTCAATTAAGCGCGGCTGTTAAGTAACTCGAATTAGAATAGACGACGAAGAACAAAAAAAAAAGTGAAAAAAAAAGAAGAAAAAAAATGAAGAAGAAGAAGAAGAAGAAGTCGGTGTGGAACAATTCGCAGTTTTTCGCTATGGTCCTTTTTTACCTCGACTTTTTTCTTTCTTTTTTTTTTTTTTTTTTTTTTTTGCTTTTTCTTTCATTTGTATTTGTTTTTGTGCCTTTCGCGAGCAAGAGAGCGAGAAAGATAGCGGATTCTTCTTGGCTATGCGTTTGTTCGCGCTCGAGAGTCAATGAAACCTTTATGCTTTTTATGAATTTATTCGCGGAACAATTGAGGATGTGGAGGACAATGAGGTGTGAGTGGATTGTTAATAGAGTTGAAATTGCGCGCGCATTTTTTTGAAAGCGTTTCGCGTTTTTTGTCTATATTGCATTCTGTTATAATTCTGCATAAATATCACACAATGAAGCATTCATGCGAAGTGTCTTTTTATTACAAAGAGATTACTTTTCTTTTTTAATTAAAACAATGATTTTTAAAATCGTCGGACATAATAAAACAATTCTATTTTTTTTTTTTTCTTTTTTTTATTTTATATTTTGATAGGGTAAATGAGAGATATTTTTATTCGCGAGAATACACACAATAAGCAATTTAATAAACAATACTATAAGTTTAATTATAAAAAAGAATAATCATGAAAAGAGAATATTTAAATGCAATTTTTTAATGAGTGAGGAAAAAAAGATTAATGCATTTTTAGATTTAATTATTTCAAAGCACGATTTTATAAAAATTTTATCGTTAAATAAGAACGGTTTATTAACTTTGTTCCATCAAAATAAATTTATATTGAAGAATATTTGAATGCATAAAAATCGTTTTAAGTTTTGCAAGATAAAGAGAGAGAAAGAAAAAAATTAACACGGACAACACGATAGCAAAAATTTCATGAAAAGGATATATCAGTTGACGATACGTGATTGCAAAACAGCGCAAGCGATGCTTTTTGTACTCGCGGCATCGAATTAAATCGTAACAAAAAGGAAGGCAAAACGTCGATCGTTCTCAAAATTTTAAATTTAATTGACAGATCAGGTAGATTAGCATCGGTGTATAAAACGGATTATCGCTAAGTACTGAAAGGTGTATTTGTTTACCATTCGGAGTTGTTAAAAATGATCGCTGTCGCGTTGTTAATGAGATGCAGAAGCGTATCATCGGCGCCATTAATTTCCGCCCTGCTGACGGCTATAAGGAGAATATTAGTTATTTTCTGTGAAATCTGCCTCTCTCTCTCTCTGTCTCTCTCCCTCTCTCTTACTCTTTTCGGTCAAAGGCTAAATAAAACAAAAAATAAGGAACGAACGTAGAAGAAACACAGAAAAACAGGTTTAAATCCGGCGGCGTGAGCGTCTTTTGCCGCCTATATCCATCGCTTGTGCGTCAATTGTTTTATTGCTTTGTATACATATATATATATATATATATATATATATATATATATATATATATATCTTCATTGCAAGTGTGGGATTTTTCTCCTTTTTCTTATATATTCTGCCGTTTTAGATTTTTTTACATTTACTTATCAAACAAAAGAAACCATTGAAGTATGTAACATTTTTCAAATTTGGGAGGTAACATCTTTAGAGCGACCTTTTTATCGATTTAACATTATGATAACAATAAAAATAGGGAGAAAAAAATTTAAATGCAACAATCTAGAAACAAGAATAATGAATTTGTCCGAGTACATTCATTATCGAAATTAATTTAATATGATAAACTAATTGCTACATTGATAAATAATTTTAAAGATTTATATACCAATATCACAACGTAAAAAAATTACCGAATAACTAAACGTAAAACGCTAATGATATACGCACACAGCAAATAAATAACGAGAGGAACGTGAAAAGACTTGGCAAACATACCATTACACGTTCGAGCATACATACGGAGCCGTAGAAAAGCGCGCAGCCGGCAATGCCTCTCTCTCTCTCTCTCTGTCGCAATAAAAGTCGTCGCGGTTAAAGTCAGAAGACCTCGAGCCATTTACCTCTAGCTACCGCTACACACCATCTCCTCGGTGTATATAGCCGTCGTCGACGTTTTCTTTGAGAGATCTCGAAGATCCGATGGCCGACTAGGTGGCGCCACGTCAGTCGCGAGAAATCGCCGCGAAGGTGCGATTGTAGAGGCTCTCCTTGCCGCTATCTCTTCTCTCTCTCTCTCTCTCTCTCTCTGCAACTGGACCATGTTAAGTCGATTCACCTTCCCTTTTTTCTTATTTATTTATTTTTTTCTTCTTCTCTTTTGCTTCTTTTTTTTCCCTTTCACGCTCCTCGCTCCCTCGATCGTCCTTGCGCGTGTACACCAATTTCGAATTCCTCGATGCCGCTCTGTGCGAGAAGCTCACGTCCAAAGAATGGCGGCGGCTCGTTTTCGGGCGCCAGTATATACTACCGGATGCCGGAATTTTCGTCTCGAAAAACGGCTTATACGAGAGGTTGGGATTTTTTATTCGCTCGGCTTGTGATGCGCCGGTTACTATGAATATAGGAATACTAGTGGCATATAAAATTATAACGAGAGTGAAGAGCTACCGACTTGTTCGATGTTGTCATTTTTATTTGGGAATCAAACGGTGCTTCGGTTGCGTAGTATTGAATGTAGGTAGAGAAAACTATATTGGATACTACTAGAGACTCATTTTGTTTTATAAAATTTTTTATAATATAATGTTACATCTTATGAAAATTTACATTAATCTTTCTAACTTTACTCATTATCATTTAAATTTTTTTTTAGATTGATTATTTACTGTTCAAAATTTGCAAATGTGTAAATGCAATTTATTAATTTTAAATAATATATTACAAAAACAACAATAAAAATTTTTTTCACGGTATTTTTATATCAATATTTTTTCATTTTTATGAACTATTAATCTAAAAGATCGTTGTAGCAAAAGACTTACCTTAGAATTTAACTTTACGTGTAATAGATTTCACATGACCTCCAAGTAGAAACAGACAATCTGAGCTAAACATCAGTGAAGTAGAAAAAGTCCAAATATGTCAGAATAATAATAAATCGCTTAAAATCAATAAATTTTGTAAGTAAAAGCGTATCAAAAAGATTTAATATTAAATAAACTTATTTTGTGGATTATTATAAGATTAATTAACTTTTATAGTATTATTAATTTAAGACGTTCATATAATTATTGATAAAGTCTATTTATCTGTTTGTAATAAGTAAGTAATTAATTGCATATTTTTTTAAAATAAATATCAAGATAACTATTATCGTGAAATATCTTTCCTTTTTAATCTTAAAAGTCAATTAGTAAGTAATTAAGATTAAATTAAATCGAAATTGAAAAAAATAAATAATCGATCAGTTAAAATCTTATATATTTAGCACGAATATTGATTTACATAAGATATAAATAAATACCTGTACATTAATCAAAAGTCAAAAACAAACAAACAAAAGAAAAAAAACCTTTCCTTCTATAAAATTTTCCTTTGACGCAAAGCAAAAGCAACGATTTCAAACATCGCATTTAACGAAATTTTCTCATCGAGCTTATCGAGCGATCAGCGGGTGAGCTGTTTCTCATAATAATCCATTCGAGCTCGATTCGATCTATCATCTAGCATCTTTTGCCCAACCCAAAACATTTCAACAAAACCTCAACCCCTCGCTCGCGAAAGCGATAAGCCGCCCGTATAATACCGATCTCAATCGATATCGATATATCTCTTTCTCTCGTTGCGCAACGCGTTGAGTCTTAAGTATATATATATATATATATATATATATATATATATATATATATATATATATATATATATATATATATATATATATATATACGGCAGTTAATGGCGAAGAGCAACGTAGACAAGGAGAAATCTAAGATAATCGATTAGTTATCCGTTTCTATTTCCGTCGCGTACTTACGCGACTCCCGGCGGTCCGAGTCGTCAAACACGTGTTATACGAACTGCGTGTGCCAAATGCCGATTTTCAGCGCGCCGTCGTGCTTTCGTCGCGGCTTCCTTTTATACTATCTTACTTCGCGTCTCTTTTTCTTCGCCTCTGTATCTCTCTCTCTCTCTCTCTCTCTCTCTCTCTCTCTCTCGCTCGTTCCGTCGCGCGTGCAATCCCAAGTCGACTTGGCGCTATGCGAGAGACTTGCAAAAAGGTCGCGGAGCGTAATTGAGCTATTGGATATTTTTACAAGTGTTCTTTAGAGCGCTACTTTGATAGAGGTATGCGCTTGATGGTAATTTTAGATCGGTGGTATGGCTATGGTTATTTTTCTTTTTATTTCAGCGTTGATCTTGCGTTGTGCTTTTGATGACTTTTTGCTTGATCGTTGAATAACATCGATTAACATACTTTATTGTGTAGTATGTGAAATATGTGATTAATATACTATTTAAGCAATAAAAAGTTAACAAAGTTTAGATAAAATAATTGCAATGAAAAATTTTATTATCATTTAATAATTTAATGTATAAAATTTAAGTAACAAAGTATAAGATATTTATTATTTACAGAGATTAAAGTTTTTAGTAATACATGATGTAACGGACTTATCTAATTAACATTAATACTTATTCTATATTTCAAAAGTGAATGCTGTAATCATTTGTTAAAATTAATTTTAATTTGGGTACAATTAATTTACCATGTTAAAAAATTTTGCACTAGTTAAAATCATTTCGCACTAATTTCATTTCGAGATTAATATTTATTTATTAATGTCGTCTATATTAATTATCTAAAAAGATTAGATATTTATTTGAAAAAGGGGCGAATATACATTGAATAACAAACGAAAATCGACAACAAAATAACAATCGACAAATGTATAAGTCAAAGAAACTGTAACGAGCCGCTTGCGCCGCGTCTAAAAATAATGAAAATTTCGAGCGTAACAAAATCTAAATCGGTCGAATTAGCTAAATTCCAATTAGTTTAATTCTTCCATTTAATTTTTTTTTTTTTTTTTTTTCTCGCACAAACGTATTTACCCATCCGTAGCTCCCCTTTCCTTTTTCTGGCAGCTTACACCGTGAGCGTATCTTCTCTTTCTCTTCGCTCCTTTATACTCGAAAAACACCACGCCTACCTCGTTCTTACACGTCGACATAATTCCTGCCGCGGCACTTTCTCTCTACGGCTGTATACCAAGTGCCTCTATATAACGTACAGCGAGACGGGCTACGACGAACGACGACGACGACGACGAAGACGACGAGAGAAGTACGTTCTTACGTAGATCGAGCATGCGACGTTATACGCCCAGCGAAGCCAACAAATCATCGACATCGGCCCAGCCTTTTCAAGTCGTTGTGTGAAAAACCGAGTTGGGATGAGAGAGAGAGAGAGAGAGAGAGAGATTTCGCTTGCTCGAAAGATGTGTACTCGTGCGAGCGGTGACAAACCGCCAGAAACAGAACAAGGTTGAAAAATAGAGGATCGATGTTATAGCTTACTTTTGAAGTTTTGCGTGAAGTATGTGACTTTGTTGGAGGATTATTTACCAAATGATGAAGATGTCGGATGTTTAAAATAATTGAGGATGAGTTAAATTCGGTGAATTGATCGATATAACGGGATTGATTCATTTTTAGATTTGTATATTTAATGATCGTTGATCTATAATTATTTTTTAAGTAAAAGATAATTATAAGGAATTTATCGATTAGAAGAATTAAAATTTTTTTCCCTTTAGACATTTATAATTTACATAGTTGTCTATTCATCTCAATAAAAAATGTACATTCATTTGGCAAGAAAATGAAAGATAATTTTCAAAAAACTTTATTTGAATTAAATAATTAAAGTTTTGCAATGTCACTTTATTTATCCTCCTTAAAAATTTATAAGTTGGAATGATTTTTTATTTATTTATTATTTTTTTTTTTTTTATTTTTACAAGAAGTAGTATATAAAAAGTTTTCATCTCTTCAAAAACACAACTTTATACAAAACGTTTATATTTTATTAAAAAAGACACACACATATATATTTTTTCTGCATTTTTTAAAATTAAATTTAATTAACAGATACACAAGCAGAATCCAATCGTACGCATACGATTTTGTTCATTCGCACGAAGAAACAAAAAAAAAAAAAAAAAAAAATTATACATCGTTCGTGAAATCTTATCTCATGTACATATCCAGATGTTAATACGTCTCCTCGTAAAGAAAGAAAATTCGAGCTTATACTAACCGAGGCGAACATTCGACGCGTCGCTCGTCGTTATTCTCGGGCGTCGAGCGCAAGGAAACGCGTCTAATTGCGGAGCGTTCGGTGAAGAAGCGCTCGAAGGAAAGAGAGGGAGAGAAAGAGAGAGAGAGAGAGACATACTCTTTGATTCACCGCGACAAAAGGGAGAAAGAGAGACAGAAAATAAAAAGCGAAAAAAAGGAACGATGGGCGTTTGATGAGCTCGGAAAGCTTATGTACTTAATTGAGGAGGTTGTGAGAAATACGCATTGCGTCTGAAAAGTCATATTTACGTGTTGTGAGATTTTACAAGCGTTGAGATGAACGGTGGCTGGCTTGTGTAAGAGATTATTGTTTGGTACTGTTGACTACGTATAACGATAATTATTATCATTTTATTAAGTATACAAGTGAAATTTTACAAAATATATCGTTTACAGAAAACAATAATATTATACGATTTATTTTTATCTATAAATATAAACTTTAATATTTTCTTCGATACGATAAATTTATAATAATCTCGTTGAAATTGACACCTGCAAAATTTAAAATTTTATATATTCGCTATTTTTGTCAATGGAATCTCGAAATGAAAATTTTGAATCAAGTACATATTTAATCAATTTTATTTAGATTTATGCATACATTAAACTTCTATCGCGATAATACATCGTTGGGCGTTAAAATTGAATATGATATCTTTTTTCAACGATTTTGATTGATGCATTTCGATCAGGCCTTTATATATAAACATCGCATGGAAACTTAACTTGCAGATTTTCGATCAATTAATAAATTATAATTAGTTAAATTTAATTTCACATACGTCAATAAGCGAAAATTCAATGCGATAAATAATTTAGTTGATAAACAACGCTGACATTCGTACATAATTAATAATGTGTATACATGATAAATGTATTATAATTTTATCGCAAATAAAAGTATCAGCGGCATGATAAATTAATCAACACCGACACCTCACTTTTATAAAGCAATACTATAAAACAGAATCGCGCAAAATATTCATTCGAAGCGTCATATTCACGATTCACTCGTTAATCGTATATATAATCTTTTCGCGAATAATGAATTTGCAATTTTCTGCATTCGTTGTACGCGCCCAACTTACTTATATACGTTACCAAACAACGCGCATGTGGCGATGTCGATGCATTTTATCGATTCGCCGTAATAATTAAATCGATGCGCACCTTATTCGTTCGCTCTGTATGATTCTTTACAGCCTGTACGAGCGAGGTTTTACCTTTCCTGACTGTATTTAAGCGTGATTCAACCGCGGTTCTTTCCTCTATTCATCTCCGTGGAATGCGTCGACTTCCTTAGGACGTTAACTCGTTCGAGAAGCTCTTGTGCTTGAATTCTTTTTTTTCAACGTTGATTATACTTGGATTTTTTTTTTTTTTTTTTTTTTTTTTTTTTGCGGTTTCTGATACGTGCATTCTTGTTTTTACGTATCTTAAAGTTATCTATTACCTTGCGACGTTACAATGGGTATGTTGCTTTTAATTTGATCGATATAAAAGTAAACGGCGAAAATTTTAATATTCATCGTAATGAATTAAAAGACTTTAATTAATAGTTTCTGTGGATATGAATTGTATAAATGTAAAATGCGAATTGAAAATTTATTATTTATTTATGTGAAAAATGTTAATTTAATAATGAATATGATTTTATTGTCTTATCTGAAATTTAATAAGAATCACATATCTATTCAAAAATATACAAATAATACTATTAATTAATCATGGATTTGATTTACTTAATTTATTTTATTTTTGATTGCGAATGTGTATCGTTCTGAATTATTTGTATCATTTTTTTTTTTTTTTTTTTTTTCAAAATTTATATTACGACAATAATTTTTCTTTTATACATTTTAATTATATATGTAAAAGCGTTATAATGATGTAAAATAAATTTTTGTCATTAAAAAACAAATAATCAACTTGTCGGTTAATGTATTATCAAAAACGTTGGGCAGAAATATTTCAAAATTATACTTATTGTTAAAAATGTAACGATAAAGCATTTATAAAGTTACCATTTGTTTACAAAGAATCACTAGCAATATTCTTCTCTACTTGCTTTAGCTTTTTACATTTACTTATCGTTTCTCTCACGACTATGGTTCTTTACTCTTTCTTTGTCTTTATAACTTTCTTCTTCAACTTATTACCAACCTTTTATCCTCATTCTCTTATTACATTACTTACTCGAGTGAGTAATAGAATGCGTTTGTACTTATCTTCAAAATAAATTAATCGATCAAAATATTTAAGCAAAAAATTTAAGTTTATTGATTATTTTTATGATGATGGCTAATGATTAATGTTGAATTGTCGAAGAGAAAAAGCTACGCGAATAAAAAATTAAGTTTTTTCAATAATATTTTCTATAAAATGTATAATTTACCTTTAACTATTCATCAGTCGGGATTCAACCTCAGATTCAATCATTTAAGCAAAACGAAAAAGTAAACTAAACTCATCAACGAAATAATGTATATATATATATCCATCCAAACTTCACTCTCGATCATCTTTAAGATTTAGTGTAATCTACCCCTTCAACAGATCCGACGGGAAGTAAAGTATCCAGGATACTTTTCCCCGCTTCCCTAATTTCCGCGAGTTTTTCTCCAGAAATTCTGTTGAAGCGACGGGAATTATTTAAATGGATTACCTTTGCTTTGTTGCCGGCGGCGGCGGCGGCGGTAGCTATGTCTCGCGCTGCTCTTCTTACACAGTAAAAGTGAGCTTCGAGCTGCTCATCCACCGGAAAGTTTTCCTCGAGTTTCTTCGCGAGCTGATTCGTATGCCTCTTAAAATTTAGATAGATTATAAGGGGAAAAAGAAAAAAATACGTTGAATAAGGAACGATTGCGTCGCAAAGAGTGAAACTCGCGTATTTTATGTATACACACGCGGCATTCTGTTTTCAGTTTGATTCTCAAGTGAAATTTTTAGCTTACGTCGCTGTCGATTTTTGTTATCGACAGATATAATCGTTCGATAGAAATAAGATTGAGAAAAATATATGGTGTTATTGAACTAAAAATTATCTATTTAATTTTACTCAGTTGTGGGTAATGACTTTGATTTGAATTGTAATCTCTGATAAAATAAGTATACATATAATCTTTCATCTCGCAAGAATAAAAGTAAAATGGGTTTCATAAAGTGAGGCATATTTCTCGAATTATTTGTTAGTGAATTTAATTTTAAAAAAATATAATAATATATTCATCTATTATATTTTAATAAAATATAAAAAAAAAAAAAAACACACACAAATACATTTTAAATTACACAAAACTATTTCGTTAACACCAATGAATAATCAGCGAATCAATAAAAACATCGCAAAAACGGCTTTTTATCATTCATTCGCACAATCAACAACACAGAATGTTCTATATACGAAGAAAATCGCTGCGGCGAAAAGTCGACGACCAGCGAGAAAAGACGTTCACTTTCCAACGTTTGTCGACTCGTTCTTCTCCTACTTTATATTATACAAGCAGAAGCAAGAAGAGAGAAAAGCGCGAAGTCTTTCTCGCTAAGAGTGTAAGCGAGAAAGACGTCGTGGGTGCTCTCTTCTTTTTAAGAAAGAGAACGAAAAAAACAGAGAGAGAGAGTGGGAAAGAAAGAAGGAGAGAGTAGGTGGGTACGCGACGCCACTAACAATGAGGGATGGGCACCGGAGAAAATGTTTAATGCCGCGGAAAGTAAGCTTCGGGCAATTAATATCCATTATATTCAAGAGAGAAGAGAAGAAAAAGCTCGACGACGACGGAGCGTCTAATTAAGCCGACCGACGACGACGACGACGACGACGACGTTGTTGTTGTCCTCGTCTTCTCGACTGCGTTGCGCGAATTCCTTAACGAGAAAGAGAAAGAGGGACAAAGAGATACGTATATACGCGATGATGTCTTTGGGATCGTTTGCTACGACGACGATGACGACGACGCTGGTTGAGTGCGAGATGCGACGCTACGAGTGAAGCGTCGATTATAAGTTTGAGAGGATTTCCAAGGGATATGCGTTTTTTCTTTTTCTCTCTTTTTTTTTTTTTTTTTTTTTTTTTTTTTTTTTTTGTCTTAAAGGTATGGTCTCGCGTCGACAATTACTTTGAATGAGTTTTAGTGTTATAAAGTTGAAGTGGAAAAGAAAAATGTAGTATATTGTGGGAAGTAAATTTTTAAATATATGTTATGGAATAAAAGTTATTAAATTATTTGTGTATAAAAAAATCATATTTAATGATTTAATATGCTTTAATATTTAAAAATTATTATTAATTATAATTGTAGTATTTACAATGGTAAATAAATAGTAATAATAAAAATATTTAAGTAAATAAATAATTCACAAAATCATTAGAATTATAATATTACGAGCCTCGTTGAACTGATATAATTTTTTTTTACGTATCGTTTCACTTATAAACCATCATTTCAATCATCGAAAAAATTATATTCTTTTTTAAAGCGAAAACATTTAAAAATAACGGCGAAGAACATTGATAAAGAAGAAACGGAAACGGGGTATTCCAAAACGATCGAAGTAAAGTTGCACAGCTATATGCACAATCTCATCCCCAACCGGATTGCCCATCTCTCGCATTGCAATATCTGTATACTGCATACAAATAGAAGAGAACGAGAGAAGGGGTGGACGTAGCCGTAGCGTCGAAACGGTACAGTATTTTCAAAGACGATCGTCCTGGAGGACGATAACGCTAATTGTCGCGTTACGCCAGAAATTACTGGTAAGCGGCTTCGAGTGTACCCGACGAGCCTCCCATATACACTCGTATATATATATGTGTGTATCGCGCGTAATTGAACTGCACCGGTGTGTCTATATACCGGACTCTTCTCTCTCTCTCTCTCTCTGACTCTCTCTTTGGTATACAGGACAATCAACACCGCGCAATGCACCTCGTGTGTATATACCTACACGGTGCGATACGGCATTATGCTAGTCGATTGCCTCCGTGCAGGTTATACCGACATTCGGAAACAGACTTGCATTCGACCGTCGCGGGGGAAACGCGCATTTCGCGTGTGTCGGTGTATATATATATATCGGAACGATTATGTTGCGATGCAACGAGCAATAACTTTTTTTTTCTTTCTTCTATTTTTTTTTTTTACGTAGAGCTTTTTGCATTGAGTTCATTGATATTTCGGATAGAAAATACAGGATATGAGTGTAGGAAGGATGTGATGTAGTTTTTCTATTGCTTTTGTGTGTTTTCTTTTTTCTTTCATTTTGTTTTAATATTGGTCTTTTAATCCATAATGTTTTAAGACAATCTATTAAAGCACTTTCAAAATTTCATTCTTTATGAAATTGAAATTTAGTCGCACCCTTAAATTCTTTGACGAAATTATTGAAATAACTGAGCTTACATTGAGACGAAAGCTTTACTCGAATCCAAGCACAACACTTACACGTTCGACTCAGCGCACAAACGCATCAACTTCCTCGCTCCATCACCTCGTTAAATTCACACCCGTTGTATATATCGTTGTAATCAGCCACTTTGTAAGGAGAAAACAGACGCGCGCAAATAAACGAGTTCGAGAGTAACATAAACGCGGGAAGAAAAGCTCGCATTCACCTTTCGACGCAAAAAGCGCTTACACGCGTACATACGTATAAGTACTCGTCGCTAGCGCGTTCAATAAACGTACAAACGCGAGGCGCGAACGTTTGACGCACTGGAGGCTAAAGCGTACGCGAGCGCGTATAGAGCAGAAGAGAGAGAGAAAAGGAGAGAAAGAGAGAGAGAGAGAGAGACACTTAACGCAGGAGATATACGAAAATAGGCGGCTATCTATCGTAGCACGAGAGCGGAACGCCGGATAGGTTTATACGCGTGTTGCCGCTGTAAACTCGCGCCCCAAGTAATCGCTCGCGTAAGAGGAAGAGAAAGAGAGGGTTTCTCGTTGCATGAATATAATTTGCATACAAGTTTGTTATACGCGTACGAGTTGTGCGAGTATACATATATATGTGTGTGTGTGTGTGTTTGTGTGTGTGTGTGTGTGTGTGTGTGTGTGTGTATGTACGTGTGTATACGCGGCGCTCTTTACGCGGCATCAGCTGGTTCGCCCGTATAAACGATTATGGTGCCAACAGATGTAGGCGGACTTTCCTCTACGTATATTCGCCGCTCGTTACTTCCTTTTTACTTTCCTTCTCTTTCTCTTACACTTTTAATGTATTACTAGTGTGTGCGTAAGTTGGTAATATTATTATTTTTTTTTTTTTTTTTTTTTTTCATTTTATAAGCTTATCGCATTTATCGCTGGTAGAATTATCTTTGTTTATACAATATATTAAGTGAGTATTGAAAAGGTAATAATTGTAATAAGCAGTTATAATTATAAGCGTTTCAATTTTTAAAGATGTTACTTATTGGTAGACGTAACGTTTTATTACTGCCACGAACTATATTATTAGTTTATAACGGTATTATTATATTTTCAAATAAACAAATGATTTATTTGAATATTTGTGATTTTCGATTGCTTTCAATTTAAAATTTACATGTAGTTATTGATTTTCACAATATAAATCATTTCATTTTTCACAATATGTTAGCATTGTCACTGAAAATAAATTAAAAAAGCTTCACAGACATAAAATCTCTAAAAATTCTACGTTTATCGTTTAATTTTATTTATCGATAAAGAATTCATTTTTACCTTCGTGCTTATATCATTCTTACGTTGAAGATTCAACCGTAAATTGCTGCAATCGTTTACGCTGAAACGTCGAGCACGCCTCAAAAACCACTACCGAGAATAGAAAATAATTCACCACCGTTGACAAGCGAGAATAAAAAAGATTTTTCTGAAATATCCTTTACACGCGAGTCTAATAAGTATTAACGAGTGCTTCACATATTAGCTGTTATGTAGAGAAAATGGGGTTACAAGATCCATTACTTTTATGGGCTTAATAGCTAAGTCGGTGCTGTACAAGTAAGCAATCGTCTCTTTGAATGATGCAATTGATTAACTTTGGTAGCTATGGTAAGCAAGATTTACATAGTTTATAGAAAATGCCTGGATTGTGCAAGGAAATTTTTCTAATAACGTGTACGGGATAAATTATGCGTTTCTTTTCGTCTTCTCTTTTCCTACGTAACTTCCTTAAATGCAGTAGGTATTAACGTTGTGTAAGGCTATTACGCATTGATTATAAATAATTGTCTGTAAAAATTAATTAAAGAAAAAATATTGTTTGTAAATAGTAGGTTAACAATTAATTGAAAGATAACGTATGTATCATGGATGATTATATTCAATTAATTATTATTTTTCATCTTTTTTAAATATTCTAATTAATCATATTAATTGAAGATACGTATATTTGTAACATGACGTTATTTTTATAGAATTATATCGAACATTAAAATAACAATTAACTAAAATACAGTAAAAAATCAGTTATATTAATAAATCATTTCATAAAATCCAATGTAAAGTAAAAATATTCACCTAATTCCAAGAAATTATCTAAATATCGGCTCACCCATGAATTTATTACTACAGAATCGTTAATACACCAATAAAACATTTAACGAATAATCGTCAATCATCAAATCTACATAACACGCACGTTAATCGAATCACCTTTTCATTTTGAAGAAAGAAACGTCTCCTTTTATGTATCGTAAGGCATCAATCGTGCAATGCCGCATATTTCTACATACATATATACATGTACATATATACTTAGAGACGTCCGACTCAACGGGCATCGTAGTCTCTCTCTCTCTCTCTCTCTCTCTCTCTCTCTCATACCTTATTTTTTCTTTTATCTCTTCGTCTCTTCCTCACGTCAAATTAAAGCGCAATCTTTCTCTCCTCTTCCTTAGTAGCTCCGCGCGCGCGTGCTCGATTCATCAATCAGTCAATTGACGACACGTCTTCTCTCTTTCAGTAGCCATCGCCATTATCATCGAACCAATCCAAACCGAGTTTCCATTTTTCATTTTTATTCGTTTGTTTTTTTTCTTCTCTCTTTTTAATCTTCTATATATACACGCCAACTCGCTCTCTTTTATATATGCATTCTGCCGCCCTATAATGAAATGCCTTTAAAGAGAGAAGCTTATACGTGTACATGTATACTATATATAAGTGTAGAGCGAGATAACGATCAAGAGAGAGAGAGAGAGAGAGAGAGAGAGAGAGAGAGAGAGGAAAATTTCCACGTGTCAGTAGTCTTTCTCTCGTTCCGGTAGCTTCCTCTCTCTCTCTCTCTCTCTCTCTCTCTTTCTCTCTCTCTTTCATTCTCGCTGACAAGAAGAAGGCATTTTTTTATCTCTTTTCCGTGCTCACCCGGAGATCGAGCCCCCGCGCGTGTACAGCGCGTTGTCCATCGATTAATGCCGGCGGCACATAGCGGCTGTGTGGAATAGGTAAAAAGCATTTCGAGGTAAAGAAGCGAAGAAGCATCTTATATACGTTCCCCTTTTCTACCGATATTCTTACTCTCTCTTTCTCTCTCGTCTCTCTTCGGGTTGAGATCAACGAAGGCCGCGCATCATTAAGACTCCTCGAGTGTGCGCTCGTGTTGCCGCGCGCGAGCGCGCGTAAATATATTTTTTTTCTTTATTTCTTTCCTTATTTCTCTCCCTCTTTCTCGATAGTATACTCGCCGCCTTTTTCATCCTGACTTTTCATTTATTCGCTCCTGCTTTGTAGTTTAACGTAGCCGTGTATGTGTGTATGGAAGGATCATCGGCGTTTAACTTTACCGCGAGTTTCTCGCTCGTGTTTCACTCTCGTATTTATATGCGCGTGCCGAGATTTTTTTTTTACCCTTGTATATCGCGAGAGTGTATGTCTATGTTGGATGCGTATTATAAACCACAAGGCAGAAAGAATTCCGCGCTTTGTTATTAAGAGACATTAATTGCGCGCGCTCGCGGTGGCTTTGGTTTTTGTAAAAGTTTAGAGAATAATGGCCAAAGCCATTCATAAATTATCCACGCGAAGATTGCATTTTCTCGATGGATAATGGAGAATGTGGATAATTGAGTATAAAAAAAAAAAAAAAAAAAGTATATGTCGAGCATTTAGCTTTCAAAATGATTTTCATTATGATCAATTATATTGGATTTAATTTATAGTTTCTTCGAAAAAAGGAATGACATATAAAGTTTTTTAAATAAACAAGATTAAATACGCCAATTGCTTAATTTTTCATAAATATTTGCATAAAAAAATGCAAACCGTATCTAAAGGTATAATGATTACAATATAAATGTACAAACAACGTTAACAATATCGATACTCTAATCAACACGACATTGAAATCAAGATGTAATCGGCAATACAATATTCATATGATGATTTTCATTTACCTCACAAAACTATTTATTCTTCTTTATGTAAAACACAACATTAACGGTTACACCGAGCAGTCTAGCCACAGCTCTCCCGTTATCAAACTTTTCCCAGGCTACCAACTCGAATAATCTCGTAAAAATAAATAACTCGAGCGTTAGCCTTAAAACTACCAAATCTCTCTTTCCCATTCTACCGATCGACCCTATAATTTAAGAAAAGTGAGATACTCAAGAAACAAGAAGATACCGAACGGATCGATCGCTTCCTCTTTCTCTCCGTTCGTTCGTAAAAAGAACACGAGCGTTATACGCTCGTTCTCCTTTCCATTCCGCGCTGTCCACACTTTGTCCAAGCCTGTGTCCATCTTATCTTATACCTCTCGTTCTCGTTACCCGTGTGATGCGTATTCGAGCGAGATACTATATATATATATATATATATATATATATATACGTCTCTAATCTAATGAGCAGCAGCAGCTCTAGGACCATTTTCGAAGAGTCGTATACAGAGACTCGCGGTGGAAATAAAAAGAATGACGAAGAAGAGGGAAAGAGGCTCTTCGTTTGAAGTAGCCGACAGCACTTGTTACTTCGATCGGGAAGGGAGAGAGAGACCTTTGGAGGTTCCTTTTCTTCTTCTTAAATCCGATCGCCACCCCGCGCGAGTGAGTTAGGTCGGAGATGTTGCCGTGTAACGCCCAGCGCGAATCGCGACCGCCGAATACTCACTGTAGGCGCCTCCATTCCTTCTCTTTCTCTCTTTTCGAATATCCTCGTTTTTACTTGATTCTTCTTTTCTCGGCTCGTTGCTTTTGCTTCCCTCCTCCCCTCCCTCCCACATCATTCCTTGTTGCTTTTTTTTATCGAAGCCATTTTGTGAGCTCAATGGACGAGTATAGGATAAATAGATTTTGTTTTGTTTTCATGGTTAAAGTTTTAGAAAAATAATGATGAGTTTACGGGATTGTATATCCAGTATCAACAATTTGTCACCTGTACTAAGATGAAAACATCATTCATTTTCATATCGCATAACTTAATCGTGAAAAAAAAAACAATCCATACTTTGAAACTCATAAATAACGTAATAAAATAAAAGAGGCTACCGAAACTCACTTAAAGTACAGATTCGTGTGCAAAAAACGTTTAGCCATTGTATTCCAGCATTTAGTCGGTGTGCATTGAAACAGAGTGAGAGAGAAAGAGCGAGAGAGAATAAACCTAAAATAAATAGCAAAAACAAAAGAAACACAACAACATCCGCGCGTAGTCCACTTATCTCTTCCTTTTTGTTTCTTCTTCTTCTTCCTCAAAAAGGTGTGCGGGACTCGTTCCTTTCTCTCTTTCCGTCTCTCGCGTACATAACACACAGCTGCGGCGTCGTTGGTTTTCGGCCGCGACAAGCCCAAGAATTGGAGGACGTCGCGCGCTCACCGGAATAAATTAGCTCGAAGAATTCGGCCGTGTTGCGGCGCGCGTGAGAGGAATATCTCGCGATCTTTTGGCGCCAGTGAGTTTCGTTCTCCGTGCTCTTTTTTTTTTTTTTTTTGTTTTGTTTTGTAGTTTCCTTATTTTTATTCCGGCTTTTTGACATAGGACCGCGCGCCCAGAGTCGATTGACGTAAAGCAAAGATATTAAGCTTTCTTTTTTCCTTTTTTTTTTTTTTTTTTTTTTTTTTTTTGTTATTTTTTGTGCGATTTTTGAACAGCGTTTTTGAAAATATGGGGTTTTATTGGATTTTTGAGGATTTTGATTAGGCGGGGATTGGGTTGTCTTGATGCGTCTTATCAATGTTACCGTAAAATATTTCGATGTTTTTTGGTTTTATTTTATTTTACGAGTTAATGGCTTTGCGCGATTATTTTTTACTGCGTGACAAGTCTGAGAATTATTTTTTGTTGTCATTTGGGTAATGAAATTATATTTTTGATTAATCTTAATTTAC